>CM062816.1:1850707745-1851130799 GCA_031772625.1 Pinus tabuliformis
TTGATACAAGGTTCCATTACATCAGAGAATTGGTGAACAATGGAGAAATCGTTTTACAGCATTGCAGGACTCAGGAACAGGTTGCAGACATTCTGACAAAGCCATTAGATCAGAAAAGTTTTGAGTCTTTAAGGAAGCGGTTGGGTATGATTGATAACCCAGCAGTTGAAATTAAAGGGGAGTGTTGAAATTGTAATTTCAACTGCAGCAAAAATTAAATAGCAGCATCAAATTGTTTTTCCTTATCCTTGCGATGCGATGAGATTGCAGATCGCAAATCGCAAGTATGCTTGGAGCCTCCGTGTTCACTTGATTTCTCCGATTTCGATGGTGCGATGCGATGCGATCGCATATCGCAGATCGCACCATATGTGTGTGCTCCACTTTTGTGTTCCGCCAAAAGAGATTTTGCGATGCGATTTAATTGAAGTCAATGGTTGAAGTACATGCCAGCAGCAAATAAATTTGACGTGAAGTAAAAGTTTCTTTACCGTCAGTAAATGTCAGTAAAACAGTAAATGCAATTTACTATGGGTTGGTAAGTTTTGGTAAGGATTTTAATTTTATTTCAGCGGGAGTATGGGCACAAGTAAAGGCTGGTAAAAACATTTAATTCTATTGTTTTATGGAAGCATGGCAAGTGAAAACTGATGCAGGTTATTTTGTTTTGTTTTATTGTCATATATATATATTATATATATATATATATATATATATATATATATATATATATATATCTATATTTATATATTATATATATATATATATATATATATATAATGTTCCTGTATTCGATGTAGTATGTATTGTAACCCACGCAGTAGCGTGAAGAAATTTTTTTTTTGCAAAGAAGGCACAACAGTGCAGAGGTGAAGTAAATTGTAATTGAAATGGAATTGTAATGCACAGCAGTGTGAAGTAAAAAAGGAACACGCAGCAGCGTGAGAAAAATCAATGTATGTAATTCTTCACAGCAGTGTGTTAATTTAAAAACTGAGACAGAGTATTTCTTATGAGAGACAGAGTAGTTTTTGTATGGAACTGGAAGTTCCTTGTGAATCCCTCTGAGAGAGGAAGAACCATAGTTTGTAACAGCAGTTTTTTTAATGAATAGAAATTTGTGGTGTGTTTGAAAACTCTGTCTGCTGCAAATAATTTTTTTAAGTTTTCGCTGTGTTAAAGATCCTGTGTTTGAAACAGAGCATTGTCTTTGTGTTCTGTGATTTTGTTTTTGGGATTTTGACAGAAAAATCCCCAACAGCAGCGGGCAGATTCATAGCAAGGAGAACCTGGATGACTTACAGAACTCAAATCGAAATCTTGGTCACAGCATTGACAAACAACTAGCTAACTAGGCTTTCACTATCTGTCAGGATCAACAAATGATAATGGAGCATTCCCACCGGGATCCTACTCAGCTTGTCCTTTGTCGATGGTGTGAGCAAAATTTTGATTTCAGTTCTATGAGTTATCTGGTTCTCCCTGTTCATGGATCTGCCCTCAGTGCATAACTTTAAACAATTGTCTTCCAAGTTCCCCTATTCAAAGTTTGTCCAAGTTCCACGACTCATCTGGGTTCTCCCCATTCCTGGATCTGCGGGAGAGCTGCAGGATAGAGATCGCCACAATTAATTCGTTCTGTTGTTGGTAACTACGATGAGGCTGACGACCGCCCAAACTACTAATGCAGAGAAAAATGAGAGAAAATATTTCGCAGTGCAGGCCGTGTCCCCTCCATACGCGTCCCCGAAAAAAGAAATACAATATTTCGCATAGTTGATGACTCCTAAGCGAAGACCAAAATATGTTGAAGCCCATATCTATTGATGATTAGATATGATAAACATCCAATGAGACTTTCTGGTGGACAGTTTAAGGGGAATCTCGGCCAAAGGAAATAGTGTTCAGCTCATGTATACACCAAAGAAAATGAATAAGGTTGGTTTATACACCAACGCAAAGTTAAACCACCTAAACTTAAACCAATTCGTTTGTTTGGGGTTTACTTAAACCACCTAAACTTAAACCCATTCGTTTGTTTGGGGTTTGGTTAGATGGGAGTCATTTTTGAGGATTCTAAGAGGTGTTTTTATCCCATAACAACATTTTACTACGGAAAAATATATATATCTATATATATATCTATATTTATACACAAGAATTTGTGACCACTAAAACTTTAAATTTAATTGATTTAAATATTTTTAGTTAATTTAATATAATATTAGTTATTATAAAGAAAAATCTACACCATAATTATTATTTATAGTCATCAAATATTCAATATTTTAATTATATAATTAAAAAGAGTTTATATATTTGTAATTAGTTTAAAAAACGTATTGATATCTACTCTACATCCATTTTAAAGTCTATAGGGATCAAGTCCGAAGTTAAAGTGGATGTATTTTATAATGGATTCTCTTAACTCCATATCTACCCATCGTCTTGATCTTTGTCGACACTCCATAGGTACTTCATTAAGATGAATCTTGCTTGGTTCAATACCATGGCTTGTAGACTTAAAGTCATCAAATGAAATGACTAACACCAAAGTTATCTCAGTTATTATTATTTTTTATATTTTAAATAATTTGAGAGAATCAACATAACATTACATTACATAAAGTTTTACAATGTCACTAGCATAATTGGTTTCTAGAGAGCCCCTTGTTTTAACTAGTCCAATCATATAACAAAAATAAATTGTAACTATTGGAAACATCAGTCTATAATAAACATCGAAACACTTCAGGATAGATCAACATTACCAAAATTATAAAAAGATGTAAAATAATTAAACCATCCTAGATCTATATTAACCCGAGATAGAGAGATGAAATCTCTTGATATGCAAACTTCATGTTTTAGAGTGAAAAGACATTCGATCCCTGAATGCTTGATACTAGAGTTAAGATGGATCGAAAGTAGTTTAGTTTGCCCATTTAAATAGGCCTTGTTCCACTTAAATACTATGGGTCAGTACCTTATGCACTCAATACAATGGGTCAATACCATAGGCCATTATTATTTTTATTTTTATTTCATTTGACTTAATCAAAATGTTAAACATTACTTTACAACATCTCTACCATACTAGGTTGGAGAGTCCCTCTAGGTGCAATTATACTTTTCTTTTAAATTATTATTATTAGTTATAAAAACAATTAATGTAATATATACATATAACACATAACAGAGTCCGAATAAAGGAGATTCAAACATACTCAATCATTGCGATTCTTAATTTCTAAATAACCTTTGTTACAACACTATGGACCACTATCATGGCTTATCAATACCACATGTCCTGAAAGTCATAATTCATTCCTTAAGACATAATTTTATTAGTGAATTTAATTAAAATAATGAAAAATGAATAACTACTATTTTCTCATAAATGTCAACCTTTGATTCATAAATAATTTTGCTACTGTTTTACATTATTAAGTGGACATAAATACCTAACATCCATCTAATAATTAATTATAGATAATTAAATTAAAATTATCAAAATCCTATTGCAAATTAGACATGCCTACCTAGGTAATTTAATTTAATTATGAATAATTGTTAATAACGACCAAATATTATTAACATTATTGAGAAAGAGAATGCTAAGATTTACACAAAAATAATTATTCCCCATTTAATTTTCAATTTAATTAGAAAATAATCCATATCCACAAGAGCTTGAATAGAATATTATTTCGTTAAGGTTTGTTTATAAGGAAAAAAGTCTTGAACACCAAGATCAACACAAGAGCTTGAATAGAATATTATTTCGCTAAGGTTTGTTTATAAGGAAAAAAGTCTTGACCACCAAGATCAATGAAATTGAATTCTACGTAAATATATTCAATTAACTTAATATAATACTAATTATTATTTGAAAAAAGAAAAATTAAGTATTATTTACTAGTATAAAAGTATAAAAATACAATGCTAACTAAGTAAGTAATTATGTGCGTGTGGGGTTAACTTGAATTAAAATAATTATAAAATATAAATAATTCTCTCTTAGCCATAAATAAAATATTTAGATATCCATTCCAGCAAAATTTTATATCAATTTTAGAAAGAAATAAAGTAATTAAAATTAAAAGAAATTTTATATTTCTTCTTCGTCTTTCTTGTAAGCTAAGTTCGTATATCTTCAAAAAAACATAGTTTCCACTACATAGCTCATACATCCACAATTATTTTTTATCCAAAGGGTTTCAATATACCTAATGGGGAACTAGATATTTTTACCATCTTCCAAAAGAGTAATTGGTCCAAAGTTGTAAAGAGAGTAACATTTAAAACATAACTAGAGTGTCTACAATGTCATCAAACCACAAAAAACTACCAACAATCATTCAAAAAACAAGGGGTCAAAAGCGGTAACATATATAAAGTCTATTACGCTAGATCCTAGAGGGGCTAACATCATGGAAATACACGGTATGTGTCACTCAATTTTGGCTAGGGTAGCGTCCTTGTTTTGCACATAGAACCACATATTTTTGTGTTCTCTCTTCACATCCTCAAGACTAGTGAGTACAATGTATCTACTAGCCTTTTGTTCCATGCAAATTATGCCTATTAGGATTTTTAGTCTCCAATAAAGGAATAAAGCTTAAAGGTATTGTTTCTTTCAATACCTAGTGTGGAAAGTGTTCATAATATACTACCTAAATTCTCCTAAAAGCTTTGAGTTTGAAAATCCATGTCTATCTATAGCTTCCTCAACCTCTAGGTGTTGCATACCACTTTGATTTTGAACAAATACAATTGAGCGAAATGACTCAATAGTATCCTTGGCCTATTGGTTGGCCTGGCTTTAGCCCCGAGGGCATTTACCTCGCCTTATATAATTAAAAAGAGTTTATATATTTGTAATTAGTTTAAAAAACGTATTGATATCTACTCTACATCCATTTTAAAGTCTATACGGATCAAGTCCGAAGTTAAAGTGGATATATTTTATAATGGATTCTCTTAACTCCATATCTACCCATTGTCTTGATCTTTGTCGACACTCCATAGGTACTTCATTAAGATGAATCTTGCTTGGTTCAATACCATGTCTTGTAAACTTAAAGTCATAAAATGAAATGACTAACACCAAAGTTATCTCAGTTATTATTATTTTTTATATTTTAAATAATTTGAGAGAATCAACATAACATTACATTACATAAAGTTTTACAATGTCACTAGCATAATTGGTTTCTAGAGAGCCCCTTGTTTTAACTAGTCCAATCATATAACAAAAATAAATTGTAACTATTGGAAACATCAGTCTATAATAAACATCGAAACACTTCAGGATAGATCAACATTACCAAAATTATAAAAAGATGTAAAATAATTAAACCAACCTAGATCTATATTAACCCGAGATAGAGGGATCAAATCTCTTGATATGCAAACTTCATGTTTTAGAGTGAAAAGACATTTGATCCCTGAATGCTTGATATATCTAGAGTTAAGATGGATCGAGAGTACTTTATTTTGCCCATTTAAATAGGCCTTGTTCCACTTGAATACTATGGGTCAATACCTTATGCACTCAATACAATGGGTCAATACCATAGGCCATTATTATTATTATTTTTATTTCATTTGACTTAATCAAAATGTTAAACATTACTTTGCAACATCTCTACCATACTAGGCTGGAGAGTCCCTCTGGGTGCAATTATACTTTTCTTTTAAATTATTATTATTAGTTATAAAAACAATTAATGTAATATATACATATAACACATAACAGATTCCGAATAATGGAGATTCAAACATACTCAATCATTGTGATTCTTAATTTCTAAATAACCTTTGTTACAACACTATGGACCAATATCATGGCTTATCAATACCACATGTCCTGAAAGTCATAATTCATTCCTTAAGACATAATTTTATTAGTTAATTTAATTAAAATAATGAAAAATGAATAACTACTATTTTCTCATAAATGTCGACCTTTGATTCATAAATAATTTTGCTACTGTTTTACATTATTAAGTGGAGATAAACACCTAACATCCACCTAATAATTAATTATAGATAATTAAATTAAAATTATCAAAATCCTATTGCAAATTAGATATGCCTACCTAGGTAATTTAATTTAATTATGAATAATTGTTAATAACGACCAAATATTATTAACATTATTGAAAAAGAGAATGCTAAGATTTACACAAAAATAATTATTCCCCATTTAATTTTCAATTTAATTAGAAAATAATCCATATCCACAAGAGCTTGAATAGAATATTATTTCGCTAAGGTTTGTTTATAAGGAAAAAAGCCTTGACCACCAAGATCAATACAAGAGCTTGAATAGAATATTATTTCGCTAAGGTTTGTTTATAAGGAAAAAAGTCTTGACCACCAAGATCAATGAAATTGAATTCTAGGTAAATATATTCAATTAACTTGATATAATACTAATTATTATTTGAAAAAAGAAAAATTAAGTATTATTTACTAGTATAAAAGTATAAAAATACAATGCTAACTAAGTAAGTAAGTATGTGCGTGTGGGGTTAACTTGAATTAAAATAATTATAAAATATAAATAATTCTCTCTTAGCCATAAATAAAATATTTAGATATCCATTCCAACAAAATTTTATATCAATTTTAGAAAGAAATAAAGTAATTAAAATTAAAAGAAATTTTATATTTCGTCTTCTTCTTTCTTGTAAGCTAAGTTCGTATTTCTTCAAAGAAACATAGTTTCCACTACATAGCTCATACATCCACACTTATTTTTTATCCAAAGGGTTTCAATATACCTAATGGGGAACTAGATATTTTTACCATCTTCCAACAGAGTAATTGGTCCAAAATTGTAAAGAGAGTAACATTTAAAACAAAACTAGAGTGTCTACAATGTCATCATACCACAAAAACCTACCAACAATCATTCAAAAAACAAGGGGTCAAAAGCGGTAACATGTATAAAGTCTATTACGCTAGATCCTAGAGGCGCTAACATCATGGAAATACACGGTATGTGTCACTCAATTTTGGCTAGGGTAGAGTCCTTGTTTTGCACATAGAACCACATATTTTTGTGTTCTCTCTTCACATCCTCAAGACTAGTGAGTACAATGTATCTACTAGCCTTTTGTTCCATGCAAATTATGCCTATTAGGATTTTTAGTCTCCAATAAAGGAATAAAGCTTAAAGGTATTGTTTCTTTCAATACCTAGTGTGGAAAGTGTTCATAATGCACTACCTAAATTCTCCTAAAAGCTTTGAGTTTGAAAATCCATGTCTATCTATAGCTTCCTCAACCTCTAGGTGTTGCATACCACTTTGAGTTTGAACAAAGACAATTGAGCGAAATGACTCAATAGCCTCCTTGGCCTATTGGTTGGCTTGGCTTTAGCCCCGAGGGCATTTACCTCGCCTTATATAATTAAAAAGAGTTTATATATTTGTAATTAGTTTAAAAAACGTATTGATATCTACTCTACATCCATTTTAAAGTCTATAGGGATCAAGTTCGAAGTTAAAGTGGATGTATTTTATAATGGATTCTCTTAACTCCATATCTACACATCGTCTTGATCTTTGTCGACACCCCATAGGTACTTCATTAAGATGAACCTTGCTTGGTTCAATACCATGGCTTGTAAACTTAAAGTCATCAAATGAAATGACTAACACTAAAGTTATCTCAGTTATTATTATTTTTTATATTTTAAATAATTTGAGAGAATCAACATAACATTACATTACATAAAGTTTTACAATGTCACTAGCATAATTGGTTTCTAGAGAGCCCCTTGTTTTAACTAGTCCAATCATATAACAAAAATAAATTGTAACTATTGGAAACATCAGTCTATAATAAACATCGAAACACTTCAGGATAGATCAACGTTACCAAAATTATAAAAAGATGTAAAATAATTAAACCAGCCTAGATCTATATTAACCCGAGATAGAGGGATCAAATCTCTTGATATGCAAACTTCATGTTTTAGAGTGAAAAGACATTCGATCCCTGAATGCTTGAGATATCTAGAGTTAAGATGGATCCAGAGTAGTTTATTTTGCCCATTTAAGTAGGCCTTGTTCCACTTGAATACTATGGGTCAGTACCTTATGCACTCAATACAATGGGTCAATACCATAGGCCATTATTATTTTTATTTTTATTTCATTTGACTTAATCAAAATGTTAAACATTACTTTACAACATCTCTACCATACTAGGCTCGAGAGTCCCTCTAAGTGCAATTATACTTTTCTTTTAAATTATTATTATTAGTTATAAAAACAATTAATGTAATATATACATACAACACATAACAGATTCCGAATAATGGAGATTCAAACATACTCAATCATTGCGATTCTTAATTTCTAGATAACCTTTGTTACAACACTATGGACCAATATCATGGCTTATCAATACCACATGTCCTGAAAGTCATACTTCATTCCTTAAGACATAATTTTATTAGTTAATTTAATTAAACTAATGAAAAATGAATAACTACTATTTTCTCATAAATGTCAACCTTTGATTCATAAATAATTTTGCTACTGTTTTACATTATTAAGTGGAGATAAATACCTAACATCCACCTAATAATTAATTATAGATAATTAAATTAAAATTATCAAAATCCTATTGCAAATTAGACATGCCTACCTAGGTAATTTAATTTAATTATGAATAATTGTTAATAACAACCAAATATTATTAACATTATTGAAAAAGAGAATGCTAAGATTTACACAAAAATAATTATTCCCCATTTAATTTTCAATTTAATTAGAAAATAATCCATATCCACAAGAGCTTGAATAGAATATTATTTCGCTAAGGTTTGTTTATAAGGAAAAAAGTCTTGACCACCAAGATCAATGAAATTGAATTATAGGTAAATATATTCAATTAACTTGATATAATACTAATTATTATTTGAGAAAAGAAAAATTAAGTATTATTTACTAGTATAAAAGTATAAAAATACAATGCTAACTAAGTAAGTAAGTATGTGCGTGTGGGGTTAGCTTGAATTAAAATAATTATAAAATATAAATAATTCTCTCTTAGCCATAAATAAAATATTTAGATATCCATTCCAACAAAATTTTATATCAATTTTAGAGAGAAATAAAGTAATTAAAATTAAAAGAAATTCTATATTTCGTCTTCTTCTTTCTTGTAAGCTAAGTTCGTATTTCTTCAAAAAAACATAGTTTCCAATACATAGCTCATACATCCACAATTATTTTTTATCCAAAGGGTTTCAATATACCTAATGGGGAACTAGATATTTTTACCATCTTCCAAAAGAGTAATTGGTCCAAAATTGTAAAGAGAGTAACATTTAAAACAGAACTAGAGTGTCTACAATGTCATCATACCACAAAAAACTACCAACAATCATTCAAAAAACAAGGGGTCAAAAGCGGTAACATGCATAAAGTCTATTACGCTAGATCCTAGAGGGGCTAACATCATGGAAATACACGGTATGTGTCACTCAATTTTGGCTAGGGTAGCGTCCTTGTTTTGCACATAGAACCACATATTTTTGTGTTCTCTCTTCACATCCTCAAGACTAGTGAGTACAATGTATCTACTAGCCTTTTGTTCCATGCAAATTATGCCTATTAGGATTTTTAGTCTCCAATAAAGGAATAAAGCTTAAAGGTATTGTTTCTTTCAATACCTAGTGTGGAAAGTGTTCATAATGCACTACCTAAATTCTCCTAAAAGCTTTGAGTTTGAAAATCCATGTCTATCTATAGCTTCCTCAACCTCTAGGTGTTGCATACCACTTTGAGTTTGAACAAAGAAAATTGAGCGAAATGACTCAATAGCCTCCTTGGCCTATTGGTTGGCCTGGCTTTAGCCCCGAGGGCATTTACCTCGCCTTATATAATTAAAAAGAGTTTATATATTTGTAATTAGTTTAAAAAACGTATTGATATCTACTCTACATCCATTTTAAAGTCTATACGGATCAAGTCCGAAGTTAAAGTGGATGTATTTTATAATGGATTCTCTTAACTCCATATCTACCCATCGTCTTGATCTTTGTTGACACTCCATAGGTACTTCGTTAAGATGAATCTTGCTTGGTTCAATACCATGGCTTGTAGACTTAAAGTCATCAAATGAAATGACTAACACCAAAGTTATCTCAGTTATTATTATTTTTTATATTTTAAATAATTTGAGAGAGTCAACATAACATTACACTACATAAAGTTTTACAATGTCACTAGCATAATTGGTTTCTAGAGAGCCCCTTGTTTTAACTAGTCCAATCATATAACAAAAATAAATTGTAGCTATTGGAAACATCAGTCTATAATAAACATCGAAACACTTCAGGATAGATCAACATTACCAAAATTATAAAAAGATGTAAAATAATTAAACCAACCTAGATCTATATTAACCCGAGATAGAGGGATCAAATCTCTTGATATGCAAACTTCATGTTTTAGAGTAAAAAGACATTCGATCCGTGAATGCTTGATATATCTAGAGTTAAGATGGATCAAGAGTAGTTTATTTTGCCCGTTTAAATAGGCCTTGTTCCACTTGAATACTATGGGTCAGTACCTTATGCACTCAATACAATGGGTCAATACCATAGGCCATTATTATTTTTATTTTTATTTCATTTCACTTAATCAAAATGTTAAACATTACTTTACAACATCTCTACCATACTAGGCTGGAGAGTCCCTCTAGGTGCAATTATGCTTTTCTTTTAAATTATTATTATTAGTTATAAAAACAATTAATGTAATATATACATATAACACATAACAGATTCCGAATAATGGAGATTCAGACATACTCAATCATTGCGATTCTTAATTTCTAAAATAACCTTTGTTACAACACTATGGACCACTATCATGGCTTATTAATACCACATGTCCTGAAAGTCATAATTCATTCCTTAAGACATAATTTTATTAGTGAATTTAATTAAAATAATGAAAAATGAATAACTACTATTTTCTCATAAATGTCAACCTTTGGTTCATAAATAATTTTGCTATTGTTTTACATTATTAAGTGGAGATAAATACCTAACATCCACCTAATAATTAATTATAGATAATTAAATTAAAATTATCAAAATCCTATTGCAAATTAGACATGCCTACCTAGGTAATTTAATTTAATTATGAATAATTGTTAATAATGACCAAATATTATTAACATTATTGAAAAAGAGAATGCTAAGATTTACACAAAAATAATTAATCCCCATTTAATTTTCAATTTAATTAGAAAATAATCCATATCCACAAGAGCTTGAATAGAATATTATTTCGCTAAGGTTTGTTTATAAGGAAAAAAGTATTGACCACCAAGATCAATGAAATTGAATTCTAGGTAAATATATTCAATTAACTTAATATAATACTAATTATTATTTGAAAAAAGAAAAATTAAGTATTATTTACTAGTATAAAAGTATAAAAATACAATGCTAACTAAGTAAGTAAGTATGTGCGTGTGGGGTTAACTTGAATTAAAATAATTATAAAATATAAATAATTCTCTCTTAGCCATAAATAAAATATTTAGATATCCATTCCAACAAAATTTTATATCAATTTTAGAAAGAAATAAAGTAATTAAAATTAAAAGAAATTTTATATTTCGTCTTCTTCTTTCTTGTAAGCTAAGTTCATATTTCTTCAAAGAAACATAGTTTCCACTACATAGCTCATACATCCACAATTATATTTTATCCAAAGGGTTTTAATATACCTAATGGGGAACTAGATATTTTTACCATCTTCCAACAAAGTAATTGGTCCAAAATTGTAAAGAGAGTAACATTTAAAACAGAACTAGAGTGTCTACAATGTCATCATACCACAAAAAACTACCAACAATCATTCAAAAACAAGGGGTCAAAAGCGGTAACATGTATAAAGTCTATTACGCTAGATCCTAGAGGGGCTAACATCATGGAAATACACGGTATGTGTCACTCAATTTTGGCTAGGGTAGCGTCCTTGTTTTGCACATAGAACCACATATTTTTGTGTTCTCTCTTCACATCCTCAAGACTAGTGAGTACAATGTATCTACTAGCCTTTTGTTCCATGCAAATTATGCCTATTAGGATTTTTAGTCTCCAATAAAGGAATAAAGCTTAAAGGTATTGTTTCTTTCAATACCTAGTGTGGAAAGTGTTCATAATGCACTACCTAAATTCTCCTAAAAGCTTTGAGTTTGAAAATCCATGTCTATCTATAGCTTCCTCAACCTCTAGGTGTTGCATACCACTTTGAGTTTGAACAAAGACAATTGAGCGAAATGACTCAATAGCCTCCTTGGCCTATTGGTTGGCCTGGCTTTAGCCCCAAGGGCATTGACCTCACCTCCCCCCCTCCCTCTTCTACTACTCATGTTATCACTACATGGGACTTAGCCAATGGTGTTATCTAAAATCAACATGGATGTGACAAAGACAAAACAAAACAATAGTAGCATAGGTGATCAAGAGCCAAGAAAAAGATAATAACATGTCTCCTGTGTAGACTCTCTAGGCTATTGTTGTGAATAAAGCATCACATTAGAAAATATCAATAATAATTTGATTGAGACCTAATCCGACAAGCTAAGAAACAAGTGTGACACTTGTAATCAACCCTTATATACCCACTACTGACCCAAGCAAACACCCCTAGATTATTTTCTGGCCAGTTAGCAATTTCATAGCCGAGGGATGCTAGCAAACATACAAACTCATGACTAAAAGTCACTACAATTATAGAATTAATGTTAATGAAAGCCTTCAAAATTACAAATAGAGAGTGAAGCTTTGAGTGGTGCACAAAAGAAAAAAATACCTCTTCTAGAAAACGAAAGATGTTAACAATGTGTTGTATTACAAGGCCATGAAGTCACTCCTTATATAATCTCTTAACTTATTTCCTAATCTCTAAACTTCAATTCTCCTTGGCGAAAATTCCCATAACCCCACTTGTAAGGAGTTAGCTTTTACCAATATAACTGGCTAAGTTTACACTCAGGCTTACCCAACTTCCACAGTTTCCAATCCAACTACAACCCATGCCTCGTTCTTCCTTGAAAACTTCTAAACCCAATTGCTAAGGTAATCTAACAATGGCATCATCCCAAAGCATGTTTGAGCAATGGTGCTTCTCGGAATGTTCCTCACTTCTCATATCATAAGTCACATGCACTCGATTGATCCTTGGGTGATAATATTGTACTTGATTTCATGCATGCGGGTGACCATGCCACCCCCTTCCTTTAATTACATTCATGTTTAAAGGTGGAAAGCATGGTTATCCACACTCTTATTTACCTAAGATCCCAACCCCATCAAGGAAGGAAATTTTATATTAATTTTTTAGTGTGTGAGGAAAATGTATAATTCTTATGGTTTTTTTTTTTAATATTTCAATATAGTTCTTAAATACATTATTTGGATATCGAATAATTAATTTAGGAAAAAATATTAATATTGCGAGGGGGGGCAGCAGGTTGTATTAGTATTAAGGATAATTATATTTTAATATCAATTATACTTTCATTTGGTGTTTGGAAATCATTAATGTAAACCATCAACAACATAACTTATAGAAACAACACGAATAAAGACTTGAAAATATATACACCAAAAGAAACATATCCTTGAGACATAGAGGATTAATCATCTAAGATCTTTTGCGTATAGATGCATCAAAATTACATGAAACAAAGCTTATAAACCATGGAATTTATGCAGAAATAACATGATAAGCAAGAAACCATGACACAAATATTTGATTACGGACTTATTCCAATTTGGACTACGTCTCCCGGCCTTGCACAATAGTAAGGGGGCCTAGTTAATTCATTAAGTGGCATAAAAAGAGATAAAATAAAAAGAAACAATCTTTACAATCCTTATACTTCCAAGCTGGAAAATGCACTACTACATAAAGGGAGGTTTTAAGATAATATTTGAGACAATTTTTGGATACACTGTCTTAACCTGAGATAAAAAAACTTGTTTATTGTCTTAAATATTACCTTTAAGCAGGTGTCTCAAATTTTTTTCCTAACATGTAAGACTAAAACCTTTTATTCTATCCAAGTTCCACAACTCATCTAGGTTCTCCCCATTGCTGGATCTGCGGGAGTAAGGGAAGTTGGATATGCGGGAGAGCTGCATGATAGAGATCGCCGCAATTAATTCGTTCTGTTGTTGGTAACTACGACGAGGCTGACATAATCGCAAACTACTAATGCATAGAAAAATGAGAGAAAATATTTCGCAGTGCAGGCCATGTCCCCTCCATACGCGTCCCCGAAAAAAGAAATATAATATTTCACATAGTTAATGACTCCTAAGCTAAGACCAAAATATGTTGAAGCCCATATCTATTGACGACAAGATATGATAAACATCCAAGGAGACATCCAAGGAGATGTTCTGGTCGACAGTTTAAGGGAAATCTCGGCCAAATGAAAAAGTGTTCATCTCATGTATACTCCAAAGAAAATGAGTAAGATTGGTTTATACACCAACACAAAGTTAAACCACTTAAACCAATTCGTTGGTTTTTGGGGTTTAGTTAAACCCCCTAAATTTAAACCGATTCGTTTGTTTGGGGTTTGGTAAGATGGGAGTCATTTTTGATGATTCTAAGAGGATTTTATCCCATAACAACATTTTACTACAGCAAAAAAAAATATTTATACAAGAATTTGTGACCACTAAAACTTTAAATTTATATATTTTTAGTTAATTTAGTATAATATTAATTATTATAAAGAAAAATCCACATCACAATTATTATTAATGTCATCAAATATTCAATATTTTAATTATATAATTAAAAAAAGTTTATATACTTGTAATTAGTTTAAAAAACGTATTGACATCGACTCTACATTCATTTTAGATTAAGATCTCGCAAAAGTCTATAGGGATCAAGTCCAAAGTTAAGGTGGATGTATTTTGTAATGGATTTTCTTAACTCCATATCCCCATTGTCTATCCCCCATTGTCTTCATTGTTGTTGAAACTTACTTCGTTAAGATGAATCTCGGTTGGTTCAATACCATGGCTTGTAAACTGAAAGTTATCAAATGAAATGATTAATACCAAAGTTATCTCAATTATTATTTTTTTTCTATTTTAAACGTCACCACCATAATTGGTTTCTAGAGAGCTCCGTGTCTTAACTAGTCGAATCATATAACAAAAATAAATTGTAACTATTGAAAACATTAGTCTATAATAGACATGAAAGCACGTTAGGATAGATCAATATTACCAAAATTTTAAAATGATATAAAATAATTAAACCAGCCTAGATCTATATTAACTCAAGATAAAGGGATCAAATCTCTTGATATGCAAACTTCATGTTTTAGAGTGAAAAGAGATTTCTAGAGTCCCCTCAACGCTTGATATATCTAGAGTTAAGATGGATCGAGAGTGGTTTAATTTTCCCCTTTAAATAGGTCTTGTTCCACTTGAATACCATGGGTCAATACCTTGGGCACTCAATACAATGGGTCAATACCATGGGCCATTATTATTTTTATTTTTATTTCATCTGACTTAGTCAAAATGTTAAACATTACACTACAACATCTCTACCATACTAGGCTAGAGAGTCCCTCTAGCTGCAATTATACTTTTTTTAAAATTATTATTATTAATTATAAAAACAATTAATGTAATATATACATATAAACCGTAAAAATATTCTGAATAATGGAGATTCAAACATACTCAATCATTGAGATTCTTAATTTCTAAATAACCTTTGTTACAATACAATGGACCACTATCGTGGCTTATGAATACCACATGTCCGAAAAGTCATAATTCATTCATTATCACATAATTTTATTAATGAATTTAATTAAAATAATGAAAAAGGAATAACTACTACTTTTTATAAATGGCAACCTTTGATTTATAAATAATTTTGAGAATATTTTACATTATTAATGGACATAAATACCTAACATCCACCTAATAGTTAATTATCGATAATTAAATTAAAATTATGTAAAAGCTATTGCAAATTAGACATGCCTACCTTGATAATTTAATTTAATTATGAATACTTATTAATAACCACCAAATATTATTAACATTATTGAAAGAGAGAATGCTAATATTTACGCAAAAATAATTAAGCCCCATTTAGTTTTCAATTTAATTAAAAAATAATTCATATCCACACGTGCTTGAATAGAATATTATTTCAATAAGGTTTGTTTATAAGGAAAAAATTCTTCACCACCAAGATTAATGAAATTGAATTCTAGCAAGCTCTAATAAATTAAAATATATTCAATTAACTTAATACAATACTAATTATTATTAGAAAAAATAAAAGTTAAGTATTATTTACTAGTATAAAAGTATAAAAATACAATGCTAACTAAGTGTATATATATAGAGAGGGGGATTAACTTTAATTAAAATAATTATAAAACATGAATAATTTTCTCTTAGCCATAAACAAAATATTTAGATATCCCTTCCAGCAAAATTTTATATCAATTTTAGAAAGAAATAAAGTAATTAAAATTAAAAGAAATTTTATATTTCTTCTTCTTCTTTTCTTGTAAGCTAAGTTTGTATTTCTTCAAAAAAACCATAGTTTCCAGTACATAGTTCATACATCCACAATTAGTTATTATTCAAATGTTTTCAATCTACCTAATGGGAAACTAGATATTTTTACCATCTTCCAACAGAGTAATTGGTCCAAAATTGTAAAGAGAGTAACATTTAGAACATAACTAGAGTGTCTACAATGTCATCATACCACAGAAAACTACCAACAATCATTCAAAAAACAAGGAGTCAAAAGCAGTAACATGTGTCGGTTGTATTATGCTAGATCTTATAGGATCTAACATCATGGAAATACATGGTATGTGTCAGTCAATTTGGGCTAGGATATTGTCCATGGTTTGCACATAGAACCACATATTTTTTGTGTTCTCTCTTCACATCCTCAAGATCGGTGAGTACACTATATCTACTAGCCTTTTGTTCAATGTGAATTATGCCTATTAGGATTTTTAGTCTCCAATAAAGGAATAAAGCTTAAAGGTATTGTTTCTTTCAATCCCTAGTGTGGAAAGGGTTCATAATCCACTACCTAAATTCTCCTAAAAGCTCCCAGTTTGAAAATTCATGTCTATATATAGCTTCCTCAACCTCTAGGTGTTGCATACCACTTTGAGTTTGAACAAAGACAATTGAGCGAAATGACTCAATAACCTCCTTGGCCTATTCAGTGTCCTAGTTTTAGCCTCGAGGGCATTGACCTCACCACCCCCCCTCCCTCTTCTACTCCTCATGTTATCGCTACATGGGAGTTAGCCAATGGTGTTGTCTAAGATCAACATGCATGGGACATAGACAAAACAAAACAATAGTAGCATAGGTGATCAAGAGCTAAGAAAAATATAAGAACATGTCTCGTGTAGACTCGATAGGCTATTTTTGTGAATAAGGCATCACACTAGAAAAAATCAATCATAATTTGATTGAGACCTAATCCGACAAGCTAAGAAACAAGTGTGACACTCATAATCAACCATTTTATACCCATTATTGACCCATGCAAACAACCCTAGGTTATTGTCTGGCAAATTAGCAATTTTGTAGCCAAGGGATGCTAAAAAACATACAAACTCATGACTAAAAATCACTACAATTATAGAATTAAACTGAATGAAAGTCTTCAAAATTACAAATAGAGAGTCAAGCTTTGAGTGCTGCATGAAAGAAAAAAATACCTCTTCTAGAAAACCAAAGATGTTAACAATGTGTTGCATTAAAAGATCAAGAAGTCACTCCTTATCTAAACTCTTGGCTTATTTCCTAATCTCTAAACTTCAATTATCCATAGCGAAGATCCCATAACCCCACTTGTAAGGAGTTAGCTTTAACCAATATAGCTTGCTAAGTTTACACTCAGGCTTACCCAACTTCCATAGTTTCCAATCCCACTACAACCCACGCCTCGTTCTTCCCCGAAAACCTCCAAAACCAATTGCTAAGGTAATCTAACAATGGCATCATCCCAAAGCGTGTTTGAGCAATGGTGCTTCTGGGAATGTTCCTCACTTCTCCTATCGCAAGTGACATGCACTCGATTGATCCATGGGTGATAATGTTGTACATTGTTTCATGCATGTGGGTGACCATGCCACCCCATTCCTTTAATTACATTCATGTTTAAAGGTGGAAAGCATGGTTATCCACACTCTCATTTACCTAAGATCCCAACCCCATCAAGGAAGGGAATTTTATATTAATTTTTTAATGTGTGAGGAAAATGTATAATTCTTATGTTTTTTTCTTAATATTTAAATATAGGACTTAAATACATTATTTGAATATCCACTAACTAATTTAGGAAACAATATTAATATTGAGCGGGCGGTTGTATTAGTATTAAGGATAATTATATTTTAATGTCAATTTATACTTTCATTTGATCTTTGGAAATCATTAATGTAAACCATCAACAAAATAACTTATAGAAACAACACGAATAAAGACATGAAAATATATACACCATGAGCAACATATTCTCGAGACATAGAGGATTAATCATCCAAGATATTTTGCTTATAGATGCATCAGAATTACATGAAACAAAGCTTATAAACCATGGAACTTAAAATCACATAAAACAATGCGGAAATAACATGATAAGCAAGAAACCATGACACAAATATTTAATTACGGACTTAGTCCAATTTGGACTACGTCTCTGGGCCTTACTCAATAGTGGGGAGGCTTAGTTAATTCATTAAGTGGCATAAAAAGAGATAAAAGTAAAAGAAACATTCTTTACAATCCTTATACCTCCAAGTTGGAAAATGCACTACTACATAAAGGGGGTTTTTAAGACAATATTTGAGACAATTTTTGGGTAAATTGTCTTAACTTGAGACAAAAAAAAAAAACTTTTGTATTGTCTTAAATATTGTCTTTAAGTGGGTGTCTCAAAAATTATTTTCTTAATGATTATTGTCTTAAAAATTATTGTCTTAAATATTATTGTCTTAAAAAATATTGTCTTAAAGATTATTGTCTTAAGAAATTGTCTCTATAAAGACAATATATAACACAAGCATTATTGTCTCTTAGGAGACAATTTCATTTTTTTCTCTCTTGAGACAATTTCATTTTTGTTTCTCTAGAGACAACAATCGGATTAGAGACAATATGTCTTTAATACTAGCTATTGTCTCTCTAGAGACAATATAAAACAATGAATCCAAAAATATCTCACCACTGAAATAAATTGATATAAAAAACATTTAATTAAAAATAAACTACATAATCATTGATCGATTCATGTTAACGCAGGGTGGAATCGAACCACCAACCTCCTGCTTGTAAGATAGGTGCTCTTCCATTGAGCTAGCACACTTTAAAGAATTACATGAAGAGTTATGGAAATCTCGAAAACTACATTTATAGCCATTGATTTAAAGAAGAAAACAAAAAAAACAAAAGAAAATATCCGATGAGCAAGTGAAATTCTCCAGGGAACATCTAGGGAATGTTGGGAATATCTAGGAAACAATTGGATATTGACAGGCACTGCCAAGGTGTTGGAAATAATACTGAGAGTGGCGATGAATTAGTATTATCAAATCAATAATTTAATTTTCAAAACTTGTATACGCTACTTCAGCTCAGTGAACTAGCATGTATACAGAACTGTACTTAATGCAACCAGTGTATATGTAGAGATCTTTTGATTTACCAAAATTACCATGTAATGGACTTTAATCAATATATCAGGAATTCATTAGATAGTGCAGTAAAAGCAGAATAAATCATCACACATAAGCAACACACATGAACACCAAGATATAAGGTGGAAACCCAATGTGGGTGAAAACCACCTTCTGCTATCGTCTTTGTCTTCTTTTAATAATAAGAAAACTATGTTTACAAATTTTGTACTAGTGTAGTCTTATACCAGTACACAGGCCTCTACCTATAGAAGGCTACAACCTTCTCTCATTTTCCAGCTTCTACTAGAAGGGAGCTACAACCCCCTAGCTCTTGTACTAGCTAATATGTTTACTAGTACATGTTGGAAATAATACTGAGAGGGGGGGTGAGTCAGTATTAGCAAATCAATAACTTTTTAATTTCCATAATCATATTAATATACGCTACTGTAGTTAAGGGAACTCACGTGTACACGCAACTGTGTTTAATGCAACTAGCGTATATTCAACAAACTTATGATTCAGTTAATTCATCATATGTTGATCTTTAATCAGTGCATCAGAACTTCATTAACCATATAAACAGTAATCAGGTGCACTAAAAATAGAACAGATCATCACACATAACAAACACACATTAACACCAAGATATAACGTGGAAACCCAATGCGGTACAAAAACCACATATTGTTGTCTTCCTTTTAATATAAGAAAAACCTATTTAGAATCTTGTACTAGCGCAGACTCATACCAATACGCAAGCACCCACCTACAGAAGGCTTCAACCTTCTCTCGTTCTCCAGCTTCTACTAGAAGGGAGCTACAACCCCCTGGCTCTTGTACTAGCCGATATATTTACTAGTACGTAGGCGCCAGCCTACAGAAGGCTACAACCCTCTCTCGTTTTCCAGCTTCTATTGGAAGGGAGATCCAACCCCGCTGATATGTTTACCTATACGTAGGCATCATCCGACTGAATGCTTCAACCTTCACTCTTCCTCCAGGGACCACATTTCATAAATTTTCAGACTAGATACTCCTCGAACTCAACACCATAATCTAAAGGCCACGTTTCATCTAATTTTCATACTGGACCCATCAACAATATTGAAGCTCAAAATCAATCACCACTGAAATAAAACCATTGCATTAACTAATCATTGAATACTTAATTATGAATCTCTGAATCACCCAACAACTGAATCACTAAAGCCCTGTCATCAAAACGCAGTCACTAGAACACATAGCAGAACCCAGAACTCTGCAACAACCACTAGAACCAACTGCAAATTCAGATATCATATTTCATAATGTATACACTAATCTGATGAACTGAACTAGCGTGTATACACTCTTTTACCAAAGCAAATCCGCATATAAATCTGTAAATACTAATTTATAAAGTTCACAACTATTTCAGTATTCAGTCATACCCAGATCATAACATTTGCATAATAAAACATGCATCAGTATTCAGATCTAGTCTATCCATGATCAAACCACATAATGATAGTACATTCCAAGCCTTAAGATCCTGATCCGTCATCCATCATCATCCACATAGGTGCATCCTTGGTTCAGATCTAGCAAAGCATCAGAAAATCATGACTAGGATATTGGATCTCACACTTCATTAGATATTCAATACTTGCACACCTTGGCCTAATGATCTTCTTCTCCTTATATAGTTTTAGGCCTTTCTCAATACCATGGACCAAAACCACTTAGGACCAACACCTTGGACCAAATATTTGAGGTCAATACCTTGGACCAGATATCTTGGACCAATGCCATGGATCAAAATACCATGGACCAAAACTTAGTTTTCCAACATGTACACGCTTTCCCTCTTGTGAAAGTATGTGTGTACATTATACGCTCCTTTTGGTCTGTTAACCCACATGTATATGCTTCTTTGCCAAGGTGAACATGCATATAACTCTCTCTAATCATTAATTCTTTACTATTGACCTGTTGCACTATGATCTACGATCTGAGTGAGTTGCCATCAAGGACAACACCTATATCATAATGCCAACAATACGTAGGTGCTAGCCTAAAGAAGCATACAACCTTCTCTTTTCTTCCAGGGACCACGTTTCATAAATTTTCAGACTCGATCCATCAACAACAACATTCAATCATCAAATATATCTTCATCAACCAATCTCCCTTTGAACCAACCACAACTGAATCAATCAATCATTTTGACAACCCATCAATCATATCATTCAAAATGTTGTCACCAGAACACAGTAACCAGAACCCAAGCCAGAACCCAGAACAATGCAACAACAAACAGAAGCAACTAAAACATATTTTATAAGGTATATACTACTTCCATGTGTCGAACATGTATGTATACATACTTTCCTGAAATCCAACCAACGTATATATCTACAAATGTAAATTCAGAATTCTCTAGCTATCCTAAACATTAGTTATAGCCAGATCATATCATTTATAGAATAATATATGCATCAGATCCAGAATATACATGAACAAAAAACACATAATGATAGTTCATTTTATGCCTTAAGATCTTAATCCATCATTAGATCTAATCCCTCATCATCAGCTAAGGTTCATCCTTGATTCAACACTACACCATAACCCAATAGTCTGCATACTAGATCTCACACTTCATCAGATACTCGATACTTGCACTCCATGGCCTAATGATCTTCTGCTCCTTTTATAGTTTAAGCCTTTCTCAATACCATGGACCAAAACCACTTAGGACCAATACCTTAGACCAAATACCTAGGGTCAATACCTTGGACCAGATACCTTGGACCAATACCATGGATCAAAATACCATGGACCAAATACTTCGGACCAAAAATTTAGTTTTCTAAGGTATACACACTTTTCCTTTTGTGAAAGTGTGTGTGTACATATACGCGACTTGTATACAGTGAACCTGCATGTATACGCATCTTGGTCAATGGTGAACCTGCGTATACCTCTCTTTTTTCATTCTGTGAAGACTGATCTATAATTCTTTGTTGTTTACCTACTGTACTATGATCTTTCATCTGAGTGAGTTGCCTTCTGAACTGATTCCTTGAAGTTGCCCTGCATTTCATCACATCTGTAAACACTACTGTCATGCATTCTGTCACATTTGATATCTCTTCTATAGATTCATCTAGTTACCATATACATGTGAGTTATTCTGTTACAAGAGCGTTACCATCAAGTACAACACATACATCATAATGCCAGCAATCTCCCCCTTTGGACTTGTTGGCAACAACAACCACACCAAGTCACTCACCCCCTTTGACATTAAGGGCAAAGGGTCATGCTCCCCTTGAGTGCATGCTGAATTCTCTAATATCCTAAAGTGTGTTGATTGAGCTCCCATGATCGAGTCCATGCTCCCCCTGAGCATAAGCAAAGTCTGTAAAAAGATGTTCTAAAAGAAGAACGTGACTCTATACATACATCACAAATGACCTTCCTATCACAATGACTCATACATGCATCCATCTCCCAACCAAGTGCAGATATACCAAATTTGACTCATCCACCCAACCAAGTGGGGATATACCAATTATTTATACATGTCAAAAACAAGAAACATTACATCATCCATCCCATGCATATTGGGGTTACAAATTAGGTCTTTTCATGACCTTTACAAACAAAGACAAAATATTCTAAACAAGACCATGATGGTCGTCAGCAACTATCATAAGATTTGCACCATCAGTAGCATTATCCAGATCAGCAACCTATATATGTCCATTATTAGATCTCAAAATATCATCAACCATGTTCTCCCCCTAAACCTGTTCCACCTGTTCACTGTCAAATCTGATCGTTTCATATGTCAGTAAGAGATATCAAAGCATCATCATCAATCAGATATACATCAACTGATCAACAACACTATGAGGACCAATATATCAATAGATTGAAACCATCATCAAACAGAGCAGATAATTGACAGAACCATAGCAGACCCCTTTTCTTGAGTCTGGCCTACTGCATTTCTTCAAATCAACATATATGTGACTGTGCCCACAAAAACTCATGTATGTATGCGACTACGCTTCATGAAACTCGCGTATAACCACCTTTCTCTAAAAAATAGGATTTAACAGCAGGATGATGCATAAACTACTCACAGCTTTTGTCTGAGATATTCAAATGTCTCTAGGGGTAATGGTTTAGTGAATATATCAACAACTTGTTCTTTGGAGGGAACATACTCCAATTTGACCTTTTGTTCAAGCACTTGTTCACATAGGAAATGATATTTGATGGGTATGTGCTTGGTCATGGAATGCATGACTAGATTCTTTGAAATACTGATGGCACTTGTATTATCAAATAGAATGGAGATGGGTGGACTACATGTGATCTGGATGTCTTGCAAGGTTTGCGTCAGCCAAAGTAGTTGTGTGCAGCAAGATGTAGTAGTGACGTATTTGGCTTCATCTGTAGATAATGCAATTGAACTTTGTTTCTTGTTGAACCAAGACACTAACCTAGAACCCATATAGAATGCACCATCACTAGTGCTTTTTATGTCATCAACACTTCTACCCAATCCGCATCTGTATATGCATGAAGTGTAAGATTTGTATCCCTAGGATACCATAAACCAAACTTCTGTGTTCCTTGAAGATATTTCAAAATTCTTTTGACTGCCTGAAGATGTGATTCCTTTGGATTTGCTTGGAATCTTCCTACTATTACCACTGCATGCATGATGTCCGGTCGGGTACCTATTAGATAAAGAAAATTGCCAATCATGGATTTGTAAGTTGGTTGATGTACTATTGTTGATTCATCATTTGATCTAAGACTGCATCCTGTTACCATTGGGGTACATACTGGTTTAGAATCTTCCATGCCATACTTTTTCAGGATCTGTTTGAAATATTTGGTTTGTGAGAGAAAAATACCATCTTTATTTTGTTGAACTTGTAGACCAAGAAAATAAGTAAGCTCACCAATAAAGGACATTTCAAATTCTTGCTGCATTACTAAAGAAAAATTCTGACTCATGGATTCTTCATTGCTACCAAAAATGATATCATCAACATACATAACAATTATTAGGAATTTGCGAGTGTCCATCTTTGTATATAGATTGCTATCTGCTGACCCCTTTGAAAAACCCTGTTGGTGGAGATATTTGTCAAGACGATAATACCATGCCCTTGGAGCCTGTTTTAGACCATAGAGAGATTTTTTGAGTTTGCATACAAGTTTTGCATCATTTCCAAGAATGAATCCTTTTGGTTGTTCAACATAGACTTCTTCTTCTAAGTCTCCATTAAGAAAGGCAAATTTTACATCCATTTGGTATATTTTGAATTTTTGAAAACTAGAAAGAGCAAGAAACATTCTTATGGCTTCAAGTCTATCATCAGGTGAAAAAGTTTCTTCAAAATATATACCTTCTTGTTGAGCATATCCTTTACAAAGAATTCTAACCTTGTTTCTAATAACTTCTCCATTTTCATTCAGCTTCTTTTTGAATATCCATTTAGTTCCTATGATATTATTATCATGACGTCTAGTAATTAATTCCCAAGTATTATTCTTTTCAATTTTTCTCAAGTTCTTCATTCATGGCCTTGACCCAAAATTCATCTCTACATGCTTCATTTACATTTTGAGGTTCAGTGGAAGATAGTAATGATAGATAGCTTGAAGCTTCGGCAATGGTTCTTCTAGTCTGCACACCTGCCCCTTTTTCCACTAAAACTTAAGTCTCTAGATGATTTTTTTTAACATACCTGGATGAAGTCTTTTCTTCTATCGCTATGTCTTCTTCTGGTGCTTCATTGGTTTCTTCTTGAGAATCAGTGTGATTTGATGTGGGAAAATGATCCTCATCCTCTTCATTGTTATAATCTTCAGTTTTTATCTGTTTTGGATTTTTGCATGCTTCATCAACCACAACATCAATACTTTCAAAATTTTCCCAAGTCTTTTATTATAACATTTATATCCTTTACTTCGGGGAGAGTAGCCAAGAAGAATACCTTCAACTGTTCTGGGTTCAAACTTACCAAGTTTTTCATCAGTCCTTTTGATGTAATATTTTCTTCCAAAAACTTTGAAGTATTTTACAGTAGGAGTCTTACCATACCAAAGTTCATGTGAAGTTTGAGTGTTGTTTACCCGAACATTTGATTGGTTGAGAATAGTGATGGCGGCGAATGTAACTTCACCCCAGAAAGTTGCAGAAGTTCCAGATTCATCTAGCATAGCATGAGCCATTTGTTGAACAGTTATGTTCATCCTTTCTACCACTCCATTTTGTTCAGGAGTCCTTGTGGTGGAGAACTGCCTTTTCATTCCATGTTGTTTACAAAAGTCAAAGAACTCATCCGAGGTAAATTCCCCTCCTCGATTAGATCTAAGGCATTTGATTTTACGATTTGATTCATTTTCAACCAAAGCTTTGAATGCTTTGAACTTTTCAAATGCTTCATCCTTATGCTTTAGAAGACCTATCCAACACATTATGGAATAATCATCAATGAACAATATAAAGTATTCTTCTCCATGAGGTTATTTTTTCCTTGATGGTCCACATAAATTAGTATGAACAAGTTCAAGAGGCTTACTAGATGACCCTTCCTTTTTGATGAAGTGAGATTTGGTTTTCTTACCGAATTGACATCATTTGCTTATAGTATTTTCAGGAATGTTGATATCTGGAAGATCACGAACAACCTGGAATCTACATGCTTTTATTATTTGAGAAAAGATTAGATGTCCCAATATTTTGTGCCATAGCCAATTTTCATCATTTTTGCTTAGATAGCATTGTTGTTGTCCTCCCTTGAGTATGTGTAAGTTGTTTGGAGTTCTTGTCCTTTTGATCATGGTTTCTCCTGTATCAAGCTCATGAACAACACATCCATTTGATTGAAACACTACTTCATTTCCTTGATCACACATTTGACTTACACTCAACAGGTTATGCTTTAAGCCATCAACATACATAACATTCCTAGCTTTAACTTTTTCTTTCAAGAAAATAGATCCTTTACCTTTTATGATAGCAGGAGTGTCATTTCCAAATGAGACACTCTTTTCCTTTTTTAAGGCATTATATGGGTGTAGTTTTTCTTTGTCACCTATCATGTGCTTTGAGCATCCACTGTCGATGTAGCACTGGTTTTGTTGTCCTTCTGCATACAAGGCTATACCACATATTTCTGTTTATGGTTCTTTCTTTCTCCATATTTTGGCATTTAATGGAGTTTGCTCCTTTTGAGGTATTTGCTGAAATTTACTCCTTCATTCAGATTCTTCATGGCAAAAGTTGTTACAGACTGAGCATTCTATTTCATTTTCAAGAAGAGAAAAGTTATTATAGGAACTTTTCTTGATCCGTGTCACATTCCTTTGATTTCATGCTTCTCTAGTCATGATAGTTTAGTAAGCAACACATTCAACAACTTTGTGTCCAAAATTATGACTTGAGAAACATTGACCATTAAAGAAGTTCCTGCAATTATCGAATCTATTGACCTGGTGATTGTAGTTTATATTGATATTTATCTTTGAATCAAATTGAGTAAGATTTACCTGAGGTTGATTGTGGCTTCTTGAAGTAAATTGAGCCTAATTTACCTGGTGATTTGCTTTATGCCTCTGCTGACGATTGTCAAATTGTTCACTGCTCTTTGTTGCATCAAGATAGCTTTTAGTGGAGGTTGACGACTTCTGTGATTGAAATGTTTCTTCAGTATATCCAAGACCTATCTTTATCAGAGGAGAACACTGCACTTTGATAATTTCATTTAAGGCTTCCGATCCTTTAGAAAATCTAAGATTGAGAGAGTTTGTTTTCTCAAGATGCTTTCTTAGACCCACAATTTCACATTCTAGTTTTTCATTGTGTTTTTCTCTTTCAGCAAGTTGGTATGTCAAGGTATTTATAATCATATTCTTTTCTTCTAAATATATTTTGAGTTTAGAGATTTCTTCATAAAGGTCATCTTCATCTAAACCATCCAAAAAATCATCATCTTCATAAGACATCAGAAGTCTATAGTCAATACTATTATGATCTTCATCACTATTTGATAAGCCATCACTATCTTCACGAGCATAATAGCTCTTTTTACTTGCACTTTGTTTTCTATTCCATTTTACAGATTCCTTCCCTTTATCATATTTATCTTTATGAGGACATTTGGCAACATAATGACCTACTCTACCACAGGCAAAACATTTGAAAGGTAGTTTACCTTTGAATCTTCCGAAACCCCGTTGAAGTTTCTTGACAAAGTTTACTTCCTTTTCTTCTTCCGAAATATGTCCTAATTCATTGAGTTCTTATTTTCCTTTTGTTGAAGCTTTAAATGCAACTTATCTCATATCTGATGGACCTCATTTTCTCATCTCAAGGGAAGTTAAGATTCCATGAAGCTATGTCATAGAAATAGTCTGCAGATCCTGCTTTTCTTCTATGGCAGATACTTTTGATTCAAATTTTGCAGATAAGGATCTTAAAACTTTTTCAACTAAGGTAACTTCCTTTATCTCTTCACCTAGATTCTTCGTGCAATTAGCAACCTCATCTATACGTAAGAAGTAACTAGTTATACTTTCATCATTGTGCATCTTGAGAGTTTCATATTGAATTTTGAGAGCTTGCAGTTTAGCACGTTTTACCTCAGAGTCTCCTTCATAGCTTAGAACGATTTTTTCCCATATTTATTTGGCTGATTTGAGCTACATAAATTTGACAAACTCTGATTGTGGCAGACTTCCTAATAATGTATTGATAGCCTTGGCATTGGTTTCATATTGCTTTTTACATGCCGTATCTGTAGGAATTGCTGATGGAAATGTATATCCTTCTTCCACGATTTCCTAGACATCTGTTCCAAGAGATTGAAGATAGGTTGTGGTTCTTACCTTCCAATAAACAAAGTTTCTCCCATCAAAGATTGTTGGTCTGATGGATTGCCCGCTTTCTTGATTAATCATGATGATGGTTCTTCCTTCAAGCGATCAAGCTTCTTCTAAAGGACCTGCTCTGATACCAATTCTTGGAAAGAATACTGGGGGGGGTGAATCAATGTTATCAAATCAATAATTTAATTTTCAAAACTAACTTGTATATGCTACTTCAACTTGGTAAACTAACGTGTATACGCAACTGTACTTAATGCAACTAGCGTATATGCAGAGATCTTTTGATGTACCCAAATGATCATGTAATGGACTTTAATCAGTATATTAGGAATTCATTAGACAGTGCAGTAAAAGCATAATAAAGCATCACGCATAAGAAACACACATGAACACCAAGATATAAGGTGGAAACACAATGTGGGTGAAAACCACCTACTGTTGTCGTCTCTGTTTTCGTTTAATAATAAGAAAATTCTATTTACAATTTTTGTACTGGTGCAGTCTTATACCGGTACGCAGGCTTCTACCTACAGAATGCTACAATCTTCTCTCATTCTCCAGCTTCAACTGGAAGGGAGATACAACCCCCTAGCTCTTGTACTAGCTAATATGTTTACTAGTACATAGGTGCCGGCCTACAGAAGGCTACAACCTTCTGTTTTCTTCCAGGGACCACGTTTCATAAATTTTCGGACTGGATCCATCAACAACATCATTCAATAATCGAATATATCCGTATCAACCAATCTCCTTTTGAATCAACCACAACTGAATCAGTTGATCACGTTGACAACCCATCAATCAAATCATTTAGACTGCTGTCACTAGAACACAACAACCAGAACCCAAGCGAGAACCCAGGATACTGCAACAACAAACAAAAGCAACTAAAACATATTTTATAAGGTATAAACTACTTCCATGTGTCGAACCTGTGTGTATACGCACTTTCCTCAAAGCCAACAAGCGTATATATCTTCAAATATAAATTCAAAATTCTGCAGCTATCCCAGACTTTAGTTATACCTAGATCATATCATTTAGAGAATAATATATGCCTCAAAATTTAGATCTAGAATATAGGTGAGAAAAAACGCATAATGATAGTTCATTTTATGCCTTAAGATCTTAATCCATCATTAAATCTAATCCCTCATGATCAGCTAAGGTTCATCCTTGATTCATCATTGCACCATACCCAATAAGCTGCATACTAGATCTCAGACCTCATCAAATATTCGATACTTGCACACCATGGCCTAATGATCTTCTCCTCCTTTTATAGTTTTAGGCATTTCTCAATACCATGGACCAAAACCACTTAAGACCAATACCTTGGACCAAATACCTAGGGTCAATACCTCGAACCAGATACCTTGGACCAATACCATGTATCAAATTACCATGGACCAAATACTTTATACCAAAAATTTAGTCTTCCAAGGTATACACACTTTTCATTTTGTGAAAGTGCATGTGTACGTATACGTGACTTGTATATAGTGAACCTGTGTGTATACGTAGCTTGGTCAATGGTGAACCTGCATATACCTCTCTTTCTTCATTCTCTGAAGATTGATTTGTAATTCTTTGTTTTTTACCTACTATACTATGATCTCTCATCTGAGTGAGTTGCCTTTTGAACTGATTCCTTGAAGCTACCTTGCATTTCATCACATCTGTAAACACTATTTTCATGCATTCTGTCACATCTGTATCTCTTCTGTAGATTCATCTAGTTACCATATACACGTGATTTGTTTTGCTACAACAGGGTTTCCATCAAGTACAACACATACATCATAATGCCAACACAAGAAACATTTAGGGAACATTCCTCAATAAGGGGGAACATTCACATCTAGGGAACATTCCTCAACACGACAGAAAATTTGGGGAATGTTCCCCAAACTATCCCCGATATGGGGGGATCATTTAAAATGTGCCCCTGCACCCACCATTATTGATGGCATTCTCCCCATATTGGGGATGTTCTGCTCCAATCCATAGGTTCCCCTGCAATAAGTACCACCACGAACAGGCTGCCAATACTCTAGGAGTGCTTTTGATGCTACATAGAAAATTGGCAATATATGCAGAAAGGATATAGTTTATTGTTATTTATGTAGAAAGAGGAAAAACATAACTAATTGAGACACAAGTCTTTGCTTCTGATGGATGTACATTTTTCATTCAAAGAGGCTATATAAAATGATATTTATTTTCCAAAATTTTAAAAACTTATTGACAAACACTACCAAACATTCCTAGGGGGACAGGGTGTTAAGAAAATGGGCCACAATAATATTAATGACCCACATGGGTAATTTATGTACTATTATAACTCTCCATATAATTTTAATAGAACCACTAAAACTAAACATCATATTAACAATAATGTCATTGTTGGCAATTCCTAAGACAATATCATTTGGGTATCAAATATAGGGTAGGGTGTATGTATTCTACTCCATATAGTTCTTTCCCTTATGAGGTGTTAGGTAGTTTTTGGAGGTAACAAGATTCTCACTACCACAAAGTATATATCAATTAAATTGAGTGGGAATATGTTTCGACTTACAGGAATTGTGACTCATCAAACTAGGAATATACAACCAGATTTGTCCAATGAGATCAATTGTTTCTTCCCTATTGTCCAACCAAATTTCAATAGAAAGAAATAGACAAAGACTTAGAATTCATCCAGATGTCAGAGCAATGAGGACTCAAATCTCTTCTCCCATCCTCTGCCAACAAGATATCCCTTCGATAGATATTTGAGGAGACCTTGCCCAAGAGGCTGAGATAGACTTCAAAGAACTAGAGGTGTGTAGATTCCATGAGGGCCCACTGCCAAAGTTTATTTTCTTCGATCTAGAGTACTAGTCTCCATACTTCATTTAGCAGTTGGTCACAATTCAAAGTTTCTTCCACATGAGCTTCATTGGTAGGAGTGGAGGGGATCCTTGCTCTAAGGCTCACCCCAGGATTCCCTCTATTATTCCATTTCCAAACAAAAGCACAAAATTCAATATGATTTATTGAATTTAGTAGCAAAGAGAATCTAAAATACCAGAGAGCTGCAATGACAAAGCACATACTGAATAACTTGTTAGTTAACACAAATCATTGACAAATATGTTAGATAATGAATATTTGTCAATGAGACTGTCTCAGACATTTTCCCCTGGATCCCAAAACCGGTGCTACCAGCTTGATTTTTCATTATGTTCCTTTCAATGTTACAATACATATTTATACATGTTGTAGCATCCAATACCATGGACTGAAAACTATTGCGTCTAAAACCATGGACCGAAAACCATCGCATCCAAAACCATGTTCGAAAACCATGCACAAAACCATAGGTAGGTGAGCCCAACCTAACATAGGGTCCCAAAAAAAAAAATTCTGAGGTGCTGCCCCAGACCCCATAGAGGGGGGATACCTGCACCCCTTAAACCTCGTTTGACCCCCCCGCTACGCAATCGACGCAACGAAGGGGGAGCTCTGCCCCCCCTCTAACTCCCTGGTTAACTACGTGGGCTAGTGGTGGAAAGGATATAACACAACCCAACATTGTCCCACTTGTTGTTTTCTTTCCATAGGGGGCCACAAGAACGCTTAGTCATTTATCCAGCCCTACAATTCCCATTGTTTCTCTACACCAAGAGAAATTCTCAGAGCTCATAGATTTTGTCAATGCATCTGCAGTATTCTTCAAAGTGTCCACCTTTACCAGCAACACCTTTTTGTCTTCTATGATATCCCTCACAAAGTGATACTAAACATCAATGTGCTTTGTCTTTGAATGATATGTAGGGTTCTTTGCCAAGAAAATTTCACTTTGGTTGTCACAGTCTATCCTTATAAATCCCTGTACTAACCCCATACTTGAACACAATCTCTTCAACCAAACTGCTTCCTTGCTTACATGAGTGGCTGCCATGTATTCTGCCTCTATAGTTGATAGTGCCACTACAAATTGTTTCTTACTAATCCAACTGACTGCACCTCCAAATAGGTTAAACACATACCCACTTGTAGATATTCTTTGATCTAGATCTCTAGCCCAGTCTACATCAACAAATCCATGAATATCCAACACTCTATCATATCCTGGTCTTCCTTGGTAGCACAAACCATAATCACTAGTGCCACACAAATACCTGAAAATCCACTTCACTGTTGTCCATTGCTCCTTCCCTAGTTTTCACATAAACCTGCTCAACACTCCCACTATATGTGCAACATTTGGTCTAGTACAGACCATCCCATACATGAAGCTACCGACTGCACTTGCATATGGAACACGAGACATGTCCTCTTCCTCTTCTTCTGCCTTGGGACACTGTTCAGCAGATAACTTTACACCTACAAGAATAGGAACCTTCAACAGTTTACTATCCTGCATATTAAACCTCTGCAATATTGTCTCGACATACTTCCTCTGGTTTAACCAAAGATTCCTCTTTGTCCGATCTCTTTTAATTTCCATGCCCAAAATATAGTTTGCAGCACCAAGATCTTTCATGTCGAATTCAGACGACAAATGGGTCTTCAAATCCTGGATAATTTCTTTGTCATTTCCAACTAGCAACATATCATCGACATATAATACCAGATAAATAACACGGTCACTAATTAATTTAAAATACACACAGTGATCTGCTTTGCTTCTAGTGAAGCCAAGTCCCTGTATAAATGTATCAAATTTCTGATACCACATCCTTGGTGATTGTTTTAACCCATACAGACTTCTTTAACTTCCATACCAATTCTTTCTTACCCTTCACCGCAAAACCTTCAGGATACTTCATGTAGATCTCCTCTTCCAGATCCCCGTGAAGAAATGTTGTCTTCACATCCATCTATTCTACCTAAAAATCAAAAGCAACAGCAACAGATAAAAGTAATGTAATAGAAGTTACCTTGGAAACAGGAGAAAAACTATCACCAAAATAAATTCCCGACACCCGGGAATAACATTTTGCTACCAACTGAGATTTGTATTTCTCCACCTTTCATTCTACATTTGTCTTCTTCTTGAAAACCCATTTGCTGCCAATGGGTTTCCTTCCAGTCAGAAACTCCACTAGATCCCAAGCCTCATTTTTGTGCCAAGATGCCATTTCATAAACCATGGCCTCTTTCCAAAGTTTTCCATCCTATGAATCTACTACCTCCTTCACAATTCTGGGATCATCATCAGTAATAGATAAATCAAAATTTGAATAGAAAGTAGGTGGACTATGCCTTTTTGGCTACCTTCTTTCTCGAACTGATCTTCTCACACCCCGAGTTTGTGGCTCTTCATCTTTTGATTCCTCCTTTGTTATAGAGTCTGATTCTTCCTCCTTTATCTCAAACGCTATCTTCTGAGGACATATTTCACCTCTCTGAACACCACATCTCGGTTGTACACAACCTTCCTTGTTACTGGGTTCCAAAGCTTATAACCCTTTAAACCATCCTTATACCTAATAAAGATGCACTTTTAAAATTTTTACTATCCAACTTGGTTCTTTTCTCCTTTGGAACATGTACATATGAATCACATCCAAATACCCTCAGATGTGAAAGAGAAGGTTTCATACCAGTCCATACCTCTTGTGAAGTCTTATCTTCCAATGTTGATGAAGGTGATCTATTGACTAGGTAACATGCAGTCTCCACAGCCTCTACCCAGAATTCTTGTCATAACTCGGCACCACTGAGCATGCTTCTTGCCCTTTCTATCAACGTCTTGTTCATTCTTTCTACAACTCCATTTCGTTGGGTTGTATATGGACTAGTCTTCTACCATGCTATACCACACTTCTTATAGAATTGTTCACATTCCTTACTGCAAAACTCTCCACCATTATCTGTCCTCAGCACATTTATCTTCTTCTCTGTCTAGTTTTCCACCACAGCCTTAGATTCTTTAGACCTATCAAAGACTTCAAATTTATTCTTAAGAAAGTATATCCATGTATTCCTTTAGAATTCATCCATAAATTTTACATAGTACACATAATTACCCAGTGATGGAACCTTCACAGGTCCAAAGACATCACTATGCACAAAATCTAATATCTATTTCGCCCTCTTACCACCAGAGGGGAAACTCACCCGACTCTGCTTCCCATATACACAATTTTCATAGAAATCAAAATCCATAGAGTTATTACTCATACCTTCTACCATACATTTACCATGAAGTATTTCAAGGCCCTTCTCTCTAATATGTGCAAGCCTTTGATGCCACACAATTTAATTGCATCCAAGTTGTATGTTGATGTGGAAATTGATTTTTTCTCAATTTAATGAAGGAAAAATCAAATTGAGAATTTATTGCTACATTTTTCAAGAATCCTTCAGGTGAATCAAATGCATGTTCTCAATGACAGTCAATATTTCCAACACAAAAATGTGCTTATAATAGCAACCAACAGATAGAAGTAACATTCAAAATAAATGAAACAGTGAAAAAATAGATATTAAAACAAAATTGATGGAGACCTTGAAAAGTACGCCAACTATGATATTGCTTATCCACATTCAACAAAATCTCCTCCACTGCTCCTCTCATGAAGCACACCTCTGTTGTCAGCCTCCATCTCCCTAAATCCCATCAATTTTTGTTTACCTCCATCACTCCACTTCCTGAAGAGCCCATCAACAATGTAAAGACGAACCACTAATCCTTTACCTTTACCATTTTTACTAGTGCCTCGTATTGAAATTTTGAAGACGAAATATTTCATTTCTCTTAAAAAATTGTCTTAAAATACCCCTCCATGTAGCAGTACCGAATGCAATGATAGACAAGTTATCTCTAATCATATAAGTAGTTATGAAAGGGACAAAAGAGGAATTGATGTCTGATAAATATTGTGAGTAAATGTTGTCACGTTATTCTTAGTCAACTACCCCTACAAAACAAAGACGCCAACAAATCATTGTCTTTATATAAGTTAGTGTGAATGGTAAGTAAAATAACAACCTCGGTATAGTTGCAATATAGTAGTTACCTACAAGCTGGGAGACTTAGGGCACACTGTCAGAGTATATTTTGTAGTTATTACATAATATTCTCTTAAATTGGTATGTTTGTCTTAATTTTTAATTTTCTTAAATAGGTTTCATCTAAATTGATCTGATATTCACCTTATGACTGACATTAGTTAAAGATTTATTGTTTAAAGGTATTACAGACTCATGTGCTGGTGTGTGTTCTATGTTATTGAAGCAACAGATCGATCAGATTGCCAATACACAGACAATAAAATAAAAGATAGCAGAGAAATACAGTAAGAAAACACAAAGACACAAGAAATTAATAAGGAGTTCACCAAGGAAAATTTTAAGGATGGAAAATTTTCTTGAAGTTTAAAAACATTGGCGAATTTCACTAATCCCTAATATGAAAACTATAAAAATTTTATTGATATATTTGTAAAATTATCCAAATTTATAATGATTTTATACGTAGTCTCTATATAATATTGGCGATTTTTAAGGTAAAATAATTTTATATTCTAAAATTTGGGCGAATCGTCTTTTGTAAAATTGGAAATTGGCGAATATTTTTTGTGGAAAAATCATGGAAAATTAGCCCATTGGGTGAACATTAGCCCCTAAAATTTTCCATGGAGTTCACCCTATTCTCCAGGGCTACCTCTCCGATCTAGCTTTCGGTGGTGGCCTTGTTTTATTGTGCCTTTAAGCAGAGAATTACAATACAGGGACTCAATATGAGTTCTCCTGAAGTAGGTTTTTCTTGGTAGGGTGGTTCTTGGATTTCCCAAGCCAGTGGAGTGCACAGACTCTTCTTCTTCCTACCAGCTCTATGACCTTCTGGTCTACAGTGGAAAGAGCCAAATGTGGTGCTCAGTTTGGAAAAATTCCTCTGTGGGACGGCTTGAATCTCTCAAGCTCTCTGGTGCTTAATGCAGCCTTTGGTCAGATCGGCCCTCCGTCCCCTTTCTTCTTTGCTTTACTGTCTTCTTTCTTTGTTTCCTATCTCTCGGTGTTCAGTCCTCCTCTCAGGGTTCACTATTCCACTTCTTCATCTCTCAGCTTTAACTAACGGTCTAACTATGTATTCTGTCCCTATTCATGGATTTTAGCCATTCGTTCCAATGCCTGTTCCGTTCCTCTTCTGCCTCTGTCGATTCACCTTTTGTAGTTGCGCTTGGAGTTCCCTATTCGGTGTCATCATCAGCGCTCAGGGAGTGGCCACATGTCCTCCTCTAAATGGCGCCAGCTTGCTTCATCAATTCATTTCCTTAGTTACATCGTGGACGAAGACTATCCTCCACCGTGGCAGTCAAATGGACTCCAAACCTTTCTAAAATGCAGCATATTGCCTTGTCGATTTCGCTTCCTCCATCAGGCGCGATCTCAGCCATCCAATCTGGGTCTCGTAGATTCAACACCATACTCATGTTTCATGCGGTTGACTTGCTCGACCTTTAGCATGCGATCAATGGTGGTTTTCTATCACCTCTGCTTGCCATGCGTCAATCGATGAATGGAATCACTCCACTCTCGTAGAAAACCTCTTACCATTTGAGGGCACCCCGATCAAAACCACCGATTTCTAGAGCGCGGGTCCTGCCTTTGTACTTTCAGCGCTTTTTCCTTTTCGCCCACAGTTCATGGCCCTATTCGCCCAGTGATGCAAGATTAGCACTAAGCATGCATCAAAAATCACCTTATTTTCCCGATCTGGGGCTCCTATGGGCTACTTTGACCTCCTGCGCAGTCTCCATAGGCCTCGGTCAGCGCGCTTTGACCTAGGTCCTCGTCGTTCCACACTGCCTGTCATTGCCACTAGTTTAGGGTGTTTTTTATCCCTATTTTGGATTCTGTAGAGATTTTTTCTGACCTGATATAGTCATGGTTCTTTGAAAGTCTTCTATGGATTTGATTCAAATCACATCCTTCCCACTGAAAAAGCTTTTGGACCACCAAAAGTTGGTTTTCAAGCATCAACTATGTGAGGGTATTTCTTTCTCACTTGTCTAATCTCAATCCACTTTCCACTACTCAGCTTTGAACCTTTGAGCCCACTCTTGAGGTACTCAACATTTACCCTGTGCATTTTCCTCACCTTCCTATTCAACACTATGTCTTCCTACAACTCATTGAGGTATTCAGGTAGCAGGTCATCAATAGAAGGCAATTGAATTTGCTCTTTAGGGTCCTCAATCATTGAAGGTTCAAACAATTTCAAGCAATCTGCATTTACGACTGAGTAGATGTGCATGTAAGTTGGTAAATCAAGGTGAAAATCATTTTCCCCAATCTTCTCAAGTATCCTAAAAGTTCCATACCTGATAGGATTTAGCATTTTACCTTCACCTTGCATCCTGTCCTTGCTGATATACACCTAGCATGGTCTCCAACTTGAAAAATATGCTCCATCTGATGCTTGTCATGCCTAGCCTTGTACTTGGCTTGGCTCTTTTCCAGCTATTCCTGTACTGCCTGGTGGATCTCCTGGATCTATTCAATGAACCTAGTTGCCTTGTCCACATCACTCTATCATTCAACCATGGTATCTTTACAAAAGACAAAATCCAAACGAGACCTTGGTGTGAAACCAAAATAGGTCTCAAAAGGAGATCTCTGTGTAGAAGAGTGTTTTTCTTTGTTGTAAGCATGTTGCACATAACACAAGTGTTCATCCCAAAGCTTAGGATGTTTGCTGCAATAACCTCTCAGTAACTAGATCACTGTCCTTTTTACTACTTCTGTCTGGCCATCTATTTGTGGATGAAAAGTTGTGCTTTTATTCAGTTTGGTGTCCATCAGTACCCACAGACTTGACCAAAACTTCCCCACAAATCAGGTGTCTCGATCAAATACAATGGAAGTGGGTAATCCAAAATGAACCCATACATGTTGAAAGAACAATTTTGTAGTCTGTTCAACTGTAATTTTTGTATTACAAGGTATCAAAACACACATTTTGCTGAACCTGTCCACAACAACGTATAGATAATCATGACCTTTCCTAGATTTAGGCAGTCGTCCAACAAAATCCATGGAAACACTTTCCCAAGGGTGAGAAGGAACTGGCAATGGAGTGTACAAGCCTATTTTTCTATTGTTGGGCTTGCTTTTGGCACACATGGCACACCCTCTTACACGTCTAGAAATTGTCTCATTCATCTTCAGCCAATAGTAGAATCTTTGCAGCTGTGCAACCGTTTTACTTACCCCAAAGTGACCTGATATTAGAGAAGTGTGTGCTTCCCTAATTATCTTTATCCTCTCAATTTGTGGAATGCAGAGTTTCCCACAATGGTATAAGAGTTGATCCTTCACATGATAGTCCAATTATTCTACTCTTTTGCCTTGACTCAAAGTTGCATATACATCCTTAAAGTCCATATCCTGAACATATTCTTCTATGTAGCTTTCATGCAACACAGAATTATGCTTAAGTATGGTAGATGCATTTATAATGGGTCTAGATAACATGTATACAACCTTGTTATGTATGCCATTTTTATATCTGATGACTAAATGAAACTGTTTTAGAAAACCCATCGACACGTAATGTCTTGATTGCTAGAACTTAGTTTGAGAGTGTAGATATTGAAGTGGCTGATGATGACTATGTATTACTGTCTCTTTGGCCATTAAGTAATGTTTCCACTTTTTCACACTCTGAACTAATGCATACAATTCTTTATCATATGTAGGATAGTTAAATACTGTAGGATTAAAAGTCTCAGAATGATAACATATGGGTTTACCGTGCTGTGTCAACACTGCTCCCATGGCATAATCACTGGCATCAGTTTGGATCTCAAATGGTCTTTGTAGATCTGGCAGTGTTAGTGCAGGTGTTGTACTAATCTTTTCTTTGAAGGTGTCGAAGGATTTCTAATGTTTGCCTCCCCACTAAAACACCTTATTCAATCCTATTAAATCATGTAAGGGAGGTAAAATCGAGGAGAAGTTAGAAATGAACTTCCTCCAATATTGTGCTACACATAAGAAGCTTCTCACTTCTGTAGCAGACCTGGGTTTAGGCCAGTTCACTATGACTGCCACTTTAGAGGGATCTATTTTCAATTCACCTCGTCCTACTATATGACCCAAGTAGTTTAGAGATGTTTTGCCAAATTCGCATTTTGAGAGCTTAACATAAAGTTGTTCTCTTTTCAAAACATCTAATGTCTGCTTAACATGCTTTAAATGTTCTTCCCACGTTTTACTAAAAATGAGAATGTCATCCAGATACACAATAACAAAATCATCAAGAAAAGCTTTGAGTACATCATTCATTAATCTCATGAAAGTAGTAGGAGCATTAGTTAAGCCAAAAGGCATAACCAGCCATTCATACAATCCCTGCTTTTTTTGAAAGAAGTCTTCTATGCATCTTGCTCTGCCAATCTAACCTAATGGTATCCATTGTCAAAATCTATCTTGGTGAAATAAACAACTTCCTTCAATTGATCTAAAAGATCATCTATGCGAGGAAGGGGATAACGATTTTTTATTGTTATCTTATTCAGTGCTTGATAATCAAAGCACATTCTTCACGAGCCATATTTCTTTCTCACCAAAACGATTGGTGACCCACATGGTGATGTGCTAGGCCTAATGAACCCTTTCTCGAGCAACTCCTACACCTGCTTCTTGATTTTAGTATTCTCTAAAGCAAACAACCTGTACATCCCAATGTTAGGCAATGGATTATCTTGCTAAAAAATAATATCATGTACTATTCCCTTTTTGGATGGCAGACCTTTAGGTTCTTGAAACAAGACATCATACTCTAAAACAAGCTTTTCTATATCAGCTTGTTGTTCAACATTACAACCCTCAAATGCATTGGTTTTATCAGGTTTCTTTTCCTTTACAACCATCAGTAAGAATTTTTTGCATTAATTTATCATTGTTTTCATTTGTCCTGAGTTTATGAGAGTGTAATTATTCTTGAGCTTATGAGCTCTTACAAAGTATTCAATTCCATCTTTAACAAGTAGATACTTGTTCTCAGCTCTATAGAAAATAGCCTTTCTATCATACAAGTAAGGACTTCCTAAAACAATTACACATATATCCAAAGGAATTATGTCTAACTCAACCTCATCTACAAATGCTGACTGAAAAGAAAACTTGAGTTTACACTGTCTAGTCACTTGTAGTTGTGCTTTATCATTCAACCATCCTCATGGCTATGGTTTCTTGTGAGGTGTAGTTGATAATCCCAATTTCTTTACAATTTCTTTAGAAATTATATTTACTTGTGAGCCACTATCAAACAAAGTATCAATTTTTTTATTTTTGGAAATAACTCAAATATGGAAAAGCTCATGTATTTTTCTCTCATTTTCTTCATCAATAACAGATTGAGTAGAATTACTAGTAGATGCTTCAGAATTCTTACCTTTCATACTTGTGGCTGCTATAGTTGTTTCATCTCCCAAGTTTGACCCCAAATCTTTCTGAATAGCTGCAGCAATCTTCTTCTTCTTGCCCTCAGACTTCTTAGGTCTCAGCTCTGGATGCAGAATCCAACAATGCTCATCATCATGCCCCTCATTTTTACAGTGAGTGCATGAAGCTTTGGCTTTCTGTGCAGTGTTAGCCTTCCTTGCTTTCCACTTCTACTTTCTTTTCTCCTTGCTCTTGCTTACAGTGGGTTGGGATGGTCCCCCAACTTCTGGATTTCCATTCTTTCCTCTAGCTTCTAGATGAGTAGCTTGTACAGATACCTCATCTATACTAGTGGGATTAAACATGAGGATGGTATGCCTCATGTAGCTGTGTAGACCACTCGTGTACTTCAAAAGAGTCTCTGCTGAGTCTAGTGAGATACCAAACATCAATGCTCTCTTTCTGAATTCTTAAGTATACCCTTGCACACTTTGCCCTTCCAACTGTTGAAGAGTTTGCCAACTCATCATGGCTTGTTGCATGTAGGCCAATGGATCAAACTACTTTTTTATTGAAGCAACAAATTCACTACAGACAGAGATGGTCTTGCCATGTCTTTTCATATTAGCATGGGTTCTGCCTTCCCACCAAACCAAGGTAGTGCCTCCTAGGTGTAGGCTTGCCAGCTGAATCTTACTCTTGTTTGAGTTTATGTTCTGTACCCTAAAATAAACATCAATTTGTCCAATCCAATTGTCTAACTTTTTAATATTTAGCTCTCCATTATATATAGGCAAATCAAATTTAACATCTACCTTAATCAAAGATGCTTTCTTATTATGCACATGGCTATTAGGAGGTGTGAGAAAGCTTTCCTCTTTCCCCTTTCCTTTGGAGTGGTCATGGAAGTGAGACTCATCTTCTTCTTTATCTTGTTTAAAACTCGATGAATCTTCCACCTTATGCTTTTTAAAGTCTCTGTACATTTCTTCTACCATAGACTTTATAGCTAGGAAACTCTCTATGAATTGAGGGTCTAGCCCCAAAGAACCATCCTCTGACATTGTCTTCTGAGGATAGAATCTCCCAATTTCAGGATTAGTTTCCACCAACTCTCCTTCTCCTAATTTGAGCTTTGATCTAATGAGAATTCACATCTAAACCAACACAAGCTTGTCTAACCTTACAGCCTAGAGCTCTGATGCCACTTGATCTGATATTAACCCTATGAGTGACATGAATTAAATATTTATTGTTTAAAGGTATTATAGACTCATGCTGGTGTGTGTTCTATGTCATTAAAGCAACGGATCGATCAGACTGCCAATACATAGACAATAAAATCGAAAGATAGCAGAGAAATATAGTAAGAAAACACAAATACACAAGAAATTAATAAGGAGTTCACCCTATTCTCTAGGGCTACATCTCTGGTCCAACTTTTAGTGGTGGCCTTGCTTTATTATGCCTTTCAGTAGAGAATTATAATACAGGGACTCAATGTGAGTTCTCTTAAAGCAGGTTTTGCTTGGCAGGGTGGTTCTTGGCTTCCCCAAGCCACTGGAGTACAGAGACTCTTCTTCTTCCTACCAACTCTGTGACCTTCTGGTCTACAGTGGAAAGAGCTAAATGTGGTGCTCAGTCCAAATAGATTCCTCTATGGGATGGCTTGAATCTCTCAAGCTCTTTGGTGCTCGATGCTGCCTCTGGTCAGCTCAGCCCTCTGTCCTCTTTCTGCTTTCATTTACTATATTCTTTCTTTTTTTTCTATCTCTCAGTGTTCAGTCCTCCTCTCGAGGTTCACTGTTCCACTTCTTCATCTCTCGACTCCGACTAACTTCCTAACTGTGTATTCTGTCTCTGTTCATGTCTTTTAGCCATTCGTTCCAATGCCTGTTTGGTTCCTCTTCTGCCTCTGTCGATTCACCTTCTGAAGCTGTGCTTGGAGTTCCTTCTTCGGCTTCACCATCAATGCTCAGGGAGTGGCCACATGTCCTCCTCTAAACGATTCCAACCTGCTTCATCGGTTTGTTTCTTTAGTTACGTCGTGGATGAAGTCTTTCCTCCACCGTTGTGGTTAAATGAACTCCAAATATTTCTAAAACATGGTGTATTCCCTTGTCGATTCCGCTTCCTCCATCGAGCGTGATCTCAGCCATCCGATCTAGGTCCCCCAAATCCAACGCCATGCGCATGTTTCAAGCGGTTGACTTGCTCGACCTTTAGCACGCGATCAATATCGATTTTCTCTCACCTCCACTTGCCACTCATCGATTGATGAATTGAATCGCTACACTCTCATCCAAAACCTCTTACCGTTTGAGGGCACCTTGATCAAAACTGACAGTTTCCAGAGCACGGGTCCTACCTTTGTACATTTAGTGGTTTTTCCTTTCTGCCGATGGTTCTCGGTCTTCCGATGCGTCCGTGTGTTCGAGCTTCCTCCTTCATGGCCCTGTTCACCCAACGATGCGTGATTAGCGCTAAGTGAGCATCAAAAATCACCTTATTTTCTCAATCTGGGGCTCCCAGTGGCTACTTTGACCTCCTACACAGTCTCCATGGGCCTCGGTCAACGCGCCTTGACTGTGGTCCTCATCGTTCCACACTAGCTACCATTGCCACTAGTTCAGGGTGTTTTTGATCACTATTTTTTATTCTATAGAGATTTGTTCCGACCTGATACAGTCATGGTTCTTTGACAGTCTTCTATGCATCCGATTTGGATCATAAAGTGGCCATTGTCTTAAATATACAGTTTAGTCTTAAAATATTTTTGTCTCAAACTCTTTTTGTCTTAAATATAAAGTTGTCTTAAAATAATTTTGTCTTAAAATAATTTTACCTTAAATTTTTTTTATCTTAAATATAAAGTTTTGTCTCAAAATATTTTTGTCTTAAGTTATTTTTTCTTAAATATAAAGTTTTGTCTTAAAATATTTTTTTCTCAAACTGCTTTTGTCTTAAAATATTTTTGTCTTAAACTATTTTTGTCTTAAATATAAAGTTTTGTCTTAAAATATTTTTCTCTCAAACTCTTTTTGTCTTAAAGTTTATATTTAAGACAATTCAATTGATATTAAATTTTAATGTAAAATAACTAAAGTAAAAAGTGTTTTTCAAAAAAAGATATTTCTTTTGCCTTAAAAAATGTCTTAGACGTGCCCTTGGTGTAGTAGTGATGGATGAAGAATGGAGAGCCCAACTTCAGAAACGGACGATACCACTAAAACCCTAGAGAAAAAGCTTGGAAAAATTCCTATCTGAACACCCAATTCAGATCATCAGGCCTTCTGCTACTTCTCAGAATGTCCCTACTACTCGAACTGAGGTCCCGACTTGCTGTTAGGTCAGGGTCTGCTACTTACAATTTTTTTGAACTATTTTACTAGTCCTCTCTCCCTTTCCTATGAAAACAATATAATATATATATGCTGGTGGCTAGCGCCTCAATTTCCGGGCAGTTCCAAATAAATGACAATTTTTAGACGACGGTTTTTGTTTTAGGAAAAGATTCTAGGGCCCCTGAATAGTACATGGTAACAACCTTGTTAAACATAGGAAAACAGTCCATGGAAAGTTTCGAATTAACCATCAGGCAACAGAATAATCGACTAAAATAGTTGGCTTCATATCAAATCACAATTGGTGGTTTCCACTAGCGTACAGACTAAAGCCCATACATCAAGCACCTGCGATAACCCTGGAACTGACAGATTATCAAATATAGTTCATAATATATATTGGGCCTAATCACAAATTGTAATTGGCGTTGAACTGTGGTTGGCACTCCATACTACTACTCCCCTCCTACAAACTACAATTATGATATATCGCGTCGTAGTTGGACTTTACCGGGGTTGATTTGTAAACACCGATACCCTCTCATATGGGATATGTGATATCAAATTGCAACCATCATATCGTCAGGGGCCGCATCAGAAACACTTTTCCTTTTTGTGATGGGTGATTGCAATTTGATCACATCGCAACCATAACCCTCTTGGGGCAAATTTTCTTCAATCCATGACCTCTTCCTCCTGTGATTAACGATATGCAATACTAATCACAACCTATCAATTGGCACTCCCCCATTCACTGAGAGTGTCTTCCATTCCTCCTACCACCTGTTCAAGTCAAACATAAACTTTGACTTGCTCTAAATTCTTAGTATGAACTTGGATTTCAGTGTCGTTCACAGCATTGGAATCAGGATGACAAGGAATTTGATTTGATGCTAGGTTTATACAAATTATTCCACTTTGAGTTTTGATCCTTTTACCATGCCACTGGTACTTCTTGAAAGATGCACCTGGATCAATCCTCCCCACTAAGAGATTTTGGACCGACAAAATCCTTTCAGTCAATTGGGAAGTGAGGAAATTTCTCCCTCACTTTTTCTTTCTCCATACGTCTAATAGAAATGAAAACATGTAGAAATATGGTGTCTAGTTTGACCTTAGATATGACTTAGCCTACCCAACATGATGTTGTAGCTCAAAAGATAATATATTTAGCATATTGAAGATTTTTCCATGGGTAACCACCATATTGAGCATATATATCTGGTTCTCTTCAACTACCTCAGTGTTCTTTTAGCCATGGAGACTACAACACATAGCAATGATATAATGATATACATATCTGGGAATCTTGGTTAGGTAAACAAGAAATGGGTGGTGGTGGAACTTAGAAAGCTCTCGACACAAAGATTTAATGATGAACTTTTGTCGAGATCAAGCCATTCAGCGTAAAAGATTTTGTTGGCATATTTTGTGGGCTTCTCCATCTTATAATATGTTTGCATGTATTCCTGGCAATAGGTAGATTAACACCACTTTCACTTCACAGCACCAGATCTGAATCATCCATGTATGTAAGAATCCATTCAATCACTTTTCTGTAGGGCATGAATGGGAACCTGCATGTGATCTTGTGTATTTTGGACCACTCATATTAATGTATACTTCCAAATCCTTTAATTTTTTAGAGAACTGTTTTTGCATGAATGTGTCTTTAATGTATTTCCATGTAACCTAAGTGGACTTGTCTATCAAGCATTGTGTATCTACATAGATGGGAATTATAATCTTTGTAACTTCTACTACTTCTTTATTGTTGGCTTTCGAGTCTTCTATGGAATCCACTTGACATGTAGTGAGAGGTATTGTTCCAATAGATGATGAAAGAGTAACAATACTAGTAGCTTGAACACCTATATGTGGAACCACATTCATGGTGACAATGATGACATTTATGAAATATTCTATGTATTATGGGTAACAAGTTACAAATCATATTCATAGAGCCATCAAATGTAACTAAGAACCTAAACCTATCAATGACAGGACATAACTTCTTGTATAGGCAATAAATTTTCATGAAAACAAGGAGGGTGCACTATCAAAGAAAGAAGGAAGTTGAAGGGTCATTCATGGATTTGAGGTGCACTCATGTGCTCAAGCAAGGGAGTGAAATCATCAACAACACATGGTGCAATGAAGAAGGTAAAAGGGACATCATTCATGTCTTCAAGGTGCACTCATGCGCTCGAGGAGACTACGAGGACATAAGGGTGCACACTGAAGAGATGAAGGGGTCAAGCTTGGGGTGTTCAAGCACTGGAGGTGTTCCCATGCACTCAAGGAGGGTGCAGTTCTTCATGATGAAGGAGTGTGCTCTTGAGGGAAGCTTGTCTTTCTAGATGGATTTTTTTGAGATAGTTGGGCTTTAGATTCTAGAAGTGTGCTCTATCTTGGAATGAATCAAGGACAAGTTCAACAACAATATAGAATGATAAAAAATGTTGAGAGATAAGATATACAAGTTTTTATAGATTCTATCACAATCATGACTGCAATATGAAGAGTTGAATAATATGCAGTCATAAACTACGACAAGAGTTTGACAATTGTAGAAGCAAGAACAAACTAAATCGCTAGTAAATAAATTGGAAAGAAGTGAACCGCTAGTAAGGAAAGCAAGGTCAACAACAAAAACATCAAAGGAAACCAATAGTTGACATGAAAAACTTACTTGGAATGAAGATCGATGAAGACCTTATTGATCCAAAGATGTGTGCCCAACCTAGATGAGAATGATTATGAGAAACAATGATTAATCGGGTTCATTATAAAGATATTTCATGCAAATCCATTTCATGTATTCTCACCACTTATCGATGAGTGAATTAGTTAGTTAAGAAAAGTGATGTGGGCTCCTATTTTCTAGTAGTGCACCTACATGAAATAAGAAAGAAAGTGCATGAGGTCTAGAATGATGCATGTCTTCATGCCAATGGAATGCGCTCAAGGAGGTCACGCTTTCTGAGGATGAATGAATGCTCTCCACTAGGGTGCAGTTGTTCAACCTCAAGCATTTCTCTCAACAAGAGAGCATCTCTTCATGATCTTGGAGTGTGATTTTTCTGTAGAAGTGGTTATTCTTGATTTTTTTTTATTTTGTGTGCTTTTATGTCATTGATAAGGCTAGTTTCTAAGTCAAGAAAATATATGACTTAAGCTACCCTTGGACAAGATAACACAAGTGCTTCTAAAGGGTAGGGGATGATACTTAGACAACATTGACTTAGGAGGACAATGTGATGACACTAGGTAGCTGAGAATGATAGTTCATGTAGGCTCCAAAATTGAGTTAGGAAATTTTTTTGGAGGGTCGTTGTCATAGTGACAACACTAATGTAAGGGAAGTATGAGTACTTATGACACAAGGTGAGGGTTTTTGGTGAATTCTCTCTGTTTGAGAAGGAGTAAGCATGGATTTCTCCTCTAGGTTTGAGATGGAGTTAGGCTGGAAATTTGTTCTCTTTGTGTCATGTACTTAGCCATGACTAACTATCATAAATCTATTACATGCATCACATATAGAGAAAAGGGATTAAATAAGCATGGTTCTCCTTGTGTAAGGTACTATGATGGATTAAGATTAATATCCTAAGTCAAGTACATGGACATAGACAAGGAGAATGGTGGGTTGGATTAGTATCTTGGACAAACATTCTTGAGTCATGTATTGTGATGGATTAGGATAAATATCCTAGGTCAAGTACATAGACTTGGGTAAAGAATGGTTTGGTGGATAGACGTTTTCTCGTGCGAAATGGTCTAATGGAAGATATACCTTTGGAATCCTAAGTGGAGTATGTTTCTCAGCGAGGCAGTGTGGTATCCCATGGAATGCGTCTCAACATTGTGTTTTGATCTTGTGGAAAGATAGAGTGTACCTTTCAAGGCCTTGCTAATGTGATAATTTTGGCTATGATTGTTGGTTCCTATCAGTTTGGATCTCTTCTTTTGCGAATATTTCAATTTGAGATAAACGTATTGAGTCATTATGAATACCTCCCTAGTTAAGAAGGAGTGCCAGAAAATGTAGCTAGTGTCACACTTCATAATGAAAGAAAACTTATTAATAATTTTTTCATTATTCTATTCTTATTCAACCATGTTATTCGTTATTTAAAATTCAAAAAGAGTGAAATTCAGTTCTTATTGAGTCATGTCATTTTTTACATTTTGTAAGAAAAAGAAAATTTGTATTTTTTTCCCAAAAGAGTAAAAATGGTTAAGTTGGAGGTCTCTGAGTCAAAAGTCAACCTTTGTGTTTGTTTGACACCACATGAACATATATATATATGAGTGAAACTTTTACACATTTCATCCATTAAGTTCTAAAATGAAAACAAGACGAGTTTTGTGATAAAATCAAGAAGAGATAAAATGAATTTTGGAAGAAATGAAGGAGAATGAAAGAACAAGAACTGAACCCTACTTTTGATAAATTTCAGTCACACGTGCAAATATCTTGAAGTTCTATGACAGGGCAGAGGATATTTGAAGTCTCGTGTAGTTTTTTCAAGGGCCGAAATTCTGAGTTTTCTTGAAGTCCATGACAAGGTCGAGTCCTTTGTAACCGAATTGAATTCTAAAGAAGGTTGACTATCTTTGAGGAGAATGAACGAAGTTGACTATTTTGGATTTTGACTTGAAAGAAGGGCTTACATGGAACCTTATGTGAGTTTTTGATCTTGGTCTGGATATATCATTATGAATTAATTCAATAAAAGGAAGATTGTTGAGTTTTCTCCTTTTGAAAAATTTTCCTCACTTGAAAGCGTAAATTCGATAATAAATAACAAAACAAAAAATATTAACCCACAGAAGTAATTACAAAGTAAGAAAATCAACTTTGTCTTTGATTTTCTAACACTTTACACACACAAAAAAAGCCAAAGAATAACGAATATTAATGATGAATGGGTACTATAATGTTAAAAAAACATATATTAATGATGAATGGGTACTATAATGTTAAGAAAACATATTTAGCATATGCTTAGTTTTTTCTTATGCCACACATAATTGCATTAGATTTCTTAAAAAAACATATTTATCACATGCTTGCTTAGTTTTTTTCTTATGGCACACATAATTGCATTAGATTTTTTCCATTCATATGTAAACGATAACCGAGACATGTGAGTGGCAAGCTCTCGTATAATAAGTTCTGTTATGATGCAATTTGTTTACACTTTGGAGACCATATGGGAAATTCGAATGAAGCTTTCAACACGTAAATTACCATCTCCCAAGTATAGATTAAGGAATAAAAGGAGAAGTAAAGTGTATTCACAAATTCCCTACCAATACTGATACAAAGTTCGTTGCAAAAGCAGGATATGAACAAACTTATATTAGAACACCTTTAAATGTGGGAAAGTGGACTATACAAATACATTTAAATGATTTGTTGCGTGACTCGACTATCAAAATATATTTAAATGACTTTCTCCCAGAGCACGAGCATACTATGAAGCATACTATGGAGGAGACAAATGAAAATACCTTTGAGTGTGAGGATTATCCCTCTTTGGGCCTGCTCTTGAAAATTTTCAAGTGAGAACCCATTGTCAATATATGATGGTGTGTCTCTCCCATAGTTACCAAGTTTTACAATATTAGTCCAAAAAATTCAGAAATTCACTTATATTATTTGGTTTCATGTAACAATACCTTAATTTTAATAAGGTATAAATTTCTCGGTCGACCAAAATTTTGTATTCATAAGGATAAAAAATTAGTAATTTATATATTAAAGAAATTATTAAGAAATTCTATCAAAATTATGTATTAAGAAAGACCAAAAATTAGTAATTTATATATTAAAAAAGTTATTAAGAAATTCACTTATATTATTTGGTTGGTATAATAATAAATTAAATGATCGGAGAGTTTAGTATAGGGGATGTGTAGATGTTATATATTAGACATAAACATTTTTTAAATTTAATTTTTTTATTGTTATTTTATCTTTATTAATAAAATTATGAACAATATAGATAAAATAAAATCATAATATACATATCACATTAAATTGTATAATATATAAATAATAGTTATAAATTAAGATATAATTTATGATATAAATTAAAGTAATTATCCCCTAACTATATTTAAATTTTATTGATGATAATGATGATGGTTGATGTTCATTGAGACCAAACATTGGTCTATCGGACCTAAAGAAACAAATTATTTATTTTGATTTAAGATTTTATTCCTATGCTCAAAAAGCTTGGAGAGAAGCCTCCCGAGTTCACTATAATTTTGACATTGTAAAAGGCTAGGAAGGTCAGTGTTGTAACAAAGATTGTGAAACTGAGATCTAATGTGGTTGTATGCGGGGCACTCTAAGAGGAAGTGGATTTCATCCTCGATGTTCTTATTCTCACATATATGGCAGATCCTTTCCATCCATGGTGTTTTAGGAACTGCGCAACGACCTGTTCACTATGGAGCTCATGAGAATTCGTTCTAATCTTTGCTATATTAATTTCCTTCTTTGAGCTAGCTAAAATAGAAAGATACTTTTGATCTTCTAGGGTGGGGTTGATGACCTTCTTATAATAACTTAGTTTTCTTTTAGCTGCTAAATCTTTCTCACACCACATTTTTTCTTTTAACTTAGAAGTAACAATATCTTTAATGTTATTTATGTTTTGCAATGCATCATTGCAATGTATTAATAAGAGTATAAAAATTTAATACTTACAATATAACAAGATTCTTAACCATGAATATTTACCCCATTTTACCATGGATATTATTAACTTCTAAATAAGCTTTCTTACAATCCTATCGGGTATTACCACCACTTATCAATACCAAGTTCCAACAAACTATAACTCATTTGAAAAAAAAAAAAATTATAAATATTTCAATTTAATTTAATTTTATAAACTCGTTTGAAAATCAATAAAATTATAAATATTTTAATTTAATTTAATTTTATAACATTTTAAAAAACTAGGTGGGCATGTTGTAGCCTTGTACATGTGGGATCATTTCAACAATAATAAAAGGGTAAAAGTACTATATATCTAAGTATGTGGGATCTAAATATCAAATAGAAATATTTTATTTTAATTTTAATTTATAACATATTTTAAAATTAAATTGAGATTTAAATATTAAATATAGCTATTTTAATTTTATTTTAATTTATAATATATTTTAAAATTAATTTGAAAAGAAAAAGAGTATGGGTTCTCGCCAAATTTGCTCAAATTACATAAAACTAAAAATAAAAATTAAATTAAAGAAAAAATAAAAATGTAATAATTATATTTATAATTATAACTAATAATACAACAAATTTAGATCCTCAAATTTGCTCAAATTACATCAAACTAGAAATAAAAAATTAAATTAAATAAAAAGTAAAAATGTAATAATTATATTTATAATTATAACTAATAATACAACAAATTTAGATCCATTTAACTCCATATTTATCAAGCACCCAGATTGATCAAAATAAACTATGAATTTTTTGGTTTATCAAAGTTCTATATTAAAAAGAATGAAAAATTAGTAGTTTATATATTAGAAATGCTAGAGAAATTATACATTAAAAAAATTATTGTTGTAGATAATGGTAATTTTTTTATAAAAAATGGGTGTTTAATATAAAAAAATGGAGAGAAGGATAAGATCTATATTTTAAAAAAATTAAAAACTTTAAAACACATTTTTCTAACTCCCTTAGATTCTTTTGGGTGATTGTTACTATTTTTTTCTTCATGGGGTAAACACATATCTAGCCATGGGGGATTTGAACATTAAATCTCAAAATTTCAATAATACGTCATACCTCGTCCATAATTTTGTTACTCATATCATTACATTTCACTTACATGTTTTCCCGATTTGCAATGGTAATAAATTTGAGATATTTTGGCGATTTTTTTTTATGAATCATCTTCAATACATAAGAAAGGTTAATATTGGAAACAATCCTAGATCCATCTTAAGTGTGGATCTAAGTGCAAACATCTAAGGGGATAAAAATAATTTCCCTCCAAAAGAGGGTTGCACCTCAAGGCATTTGATTCGATTTGGAGTTAAGATGAATTGTTTATATAAGAAAATAAGATTGTTAATTTTAGTTTTACCATAAAAACATAAAAACGCTATAAAAAAACCAAGTTATATGTCGTTTTCTCCAATTTTGAAGTCCCTTATAATTTACCAGCACTAAACCATTTATCATGCACACTATTGTAACGTGGCCACATGATTACCTAGTACCATAAAACTAATTTCCCCTATACATGTGTGTGAACATTAGGATGTGTCCATGTTTGACATCTAAAATTAAACTCCCCCTCTCTCTCTTCCTTGTCCTCTCCTCTCTTCCTCACTCTCTCTCCATTTCTCCCTTGTCACTCCCTCTCTCTCCACGTCTATCTCTATGTCTTTGTTCTTCCCTCCCTCTCTATCTCCTCTTTCTCTAGAATATCTACAAAATATTTTTAATAGTGATGAGGAAAGAGGGTTTAAATATGTCTCAAAAGTAATTATAATGTTTTTTCTTTTCAAACTTAATTAAAAAAATGTTATAAAATGAAATTATTTTGATTGGGAAATGACTTATAGTTTTTGGGCATTTGGTATTGATAAGCCATAGAATTGACCCATGGTATTGTAACAAAATTTATTTACAAGTTAATAATATCCATGGTAAAGTGGGAGTGAATATCCATCGTTAAAAGTCTTGTTATGTTGTAAGTTTATTGTAAGTATTAAGTTTTTGTGTGCTTATTAGTTAAATTTAAATATGGCTTTTGGGCATATGGTATTGATAAGCCATGGTATTGTCCAATCATTGTCCAATGGTATTGTAACTCACAAATTAATAATATCCATGGTAAAGTGGGGTGAATATGCATGGTATTCACAAGTTTATTTTATGTATTAAGTTTTTACATGCTTATTAATTAAATTTAAATATAGTTACAAAATCAATATTTTAATTTATATAGATTTAACGTTTTACATTTTGAATTATATTTTATATTATACATTTACATTTTACATTTACATATGTTTTAATTTGATAATGAAATAACACTTAATTTGTTTTGTTTTCTTCTATATATTTTACTGACATTTAATAATTGTTAACAAACTTACATTACATTATTTACTGACATTATACATAGTACTTACATTACACACATTGTAGAAAACTTAATAACTAAACACCAATATATTGTATTAAAAAATCTATATTTTTTTCCAAATTTTAAATATAATCATCATTCACTTCAAGTGTTTTCTTAAAATATTTAACTATAATTTAAAACTAAATTTTTTTATGAGTACTATGGTAGTAACTTTTTCAAAGAAAATGTTATTGTCCATAATAACTTGTTTGAATTTTTCGATGAACAATCCACGACTACACAGCAGAGACTGCTAATAAAGTAAAAATGTATTCGATCAAGTAAAAATATATTCATCGTTCTACCTCCTAGTGAAGAACCTAAAAATGTCAGAGTAAGCATAGCAGAAAATGAAATAAATCACACATGCACAGTAGAAATCATAAGACAACAAGTTTAATGTGGTTCACCCAACCAATCTGGGCTACGTCCACCAAATAGAGGCATCGGCAATCTTATTAATCAACAGGAGATTACAACAACATAATTTCTCACACCCTCTCAGCACAAATATTCTCTACGATTTTACATTTTTATAGCTGGGAGTAGAAAATTGAATCGTAAATTCTCTCACAACAAATATAGGATGCAATAACTCCTCCTCAGGAATAAATGGAGTTAGTTTAGCAAAAAATCCTATTGTTGTCACATTCATGAGATTTTTTCCAAATTTAATTAACAAAAAATCTCAACAATCTCCACCTTGACAACAATTAGCCTGATACCCTGTTCCTTTATTATTTTATCTTTTCTGCAAGCCAAGAGAAGCCAGACACCAACGTAGCTTCTCTAACAAAACTAGTTTCGTGAACATGTCTGCACAGTTTTCCTTTGTATGCACTTTTTCAAGAGAGACTCCCCTTTCAGTGATAACATGTCTTACAAAATGGTACTTGATAGGTATATGCTTTGATTTACTATGATAGGCCGGATTCTTAGCCAAATGAATTGCACTTTGACTATCACAAAATAACTTGATGTTGTCCTGTAACCTACCAAACTCACCAAACAAACCTTTCAACCAAATCGCTTCTTTGCAAGCATGTGAAGCAGCTATGTATTCTGCTTCAGTAGTGGATAAAGCAACAATGTTCTGTAGCTTTGACATCCAGCTAATAGCTCCACCTGCAAGAGTAAAGACATACCCTGATGTTGACCTTCTCTTATCCAAATCACCTACAAAATCAGAATCAACATATCCGCAAACAAATTCACTACTCCTGTTATAAGTGATACAATAATCACTTGTGCCTCTCAGATACCGAAGCACCCATTTCACTGCTGACCAGTGTTCTTTTCCTGGATTTGCCATATACCTACTGACAACCCCAACTGCATGTGAAATATCTAGTCGAGTACAAATCATCACATACATCAAACAACCTACTACATTGGCATATGGAATTCGAGACATATATTCTTTTTCTTCATTTGTATTAGGACATAAACTAGAAGAAAGCTTAAAATGGGAAGCTAAAGGGACTGAAACAGGCTTCACATTGTTCATACCAAACCTCAAGAGTATTTTCTCAATATACTTCTGTTCCTGTCTCTGAATATCTCCATGACCAAAATCTGTCTTGCTGCTCCTAGATCTTTCATATCAAATGTCCTAGCCATCTGAGCCTTTAACCTGTTGATCTCTATTATGCTTTTGCTTGCTAAAAGCATATCGTCAACATACAACACTAAGATAATGAAAATGCCATTACTTGATTTCTTAAAGTAAACACAATGATCATTTTCACTTCTTATATAATTTTGACTCATCATGAGAGAATCAAATTTCTTGTACCATTGTCGAGGTGACTGCTTCACACCATACAATGATTTCTTGAGCCGATAGACAAATTTATTGTTGCGATTTTGAAAAAACCCTTATGATTGTTCCATGTAAATCTCCTCATCTAAATCTCCATGTAAAAATGTAGTTTTAACATCTAGTTGTTGTAATTCTAAATCAAGTAAAGCAACTAGTGCTAATACAATTCGAATTGAAACAATTTTTACAATTGGTGAAAATATCTCATGAAAATCAATGCCTACTTTCTAAGAGAAACCTTTTGTGACCAACCTTTCTTTTTACCTATCCTCTGTATCATCAACACCCCTTTTCAATTTGTAAACCCATTTACATCCCACAGTTTTTCTATCTTTAGGAAGTTCTACCAAATCCCATGTTCCATTCTTGACTAATGCCATCATCTCGTCCTTCATAGCTTCTTTCCACTTTTCACTTTTAGAACCTTCTACAGCTTCCTGATAGCATAAAGGTTCATCATCATTAGCAGTTAAAGAAATTGAAGTAACATAATCATCATACCTTTTAGGAGGACGTTTGATTCTTGTGGACCTCCTTAAAGATGTTTCTGGTACTTCCATAATTTGCTGATTATTATCTGTAGGAACTTCTTCATGGTCTGCATCTGAAACATGTTCATGATCTGCATATGAAACTTGTTCATGATCTGCATCTGAAAAATGTTCATCTTGACTATCATCAGTATTTGAACTGGTTTCAAAGTGAATGTGTTGAAGCTTAGATACATTATCCTGTTTCAATTTATCATCTACATCTGGATTTTCAAGTGAAGATTCATTAAATTTAATATCTTTGTTAATGATGATCTTGTGAGTAGTAGGATCCCACAACCTGTACCCCTTAGTCCCATCACCATATCCAACAAAGATATATCTTTTTGATTTAGGATCTAATTTAGAACGTTGATGTTTCAGAACTAGAGCATATGCATCACAACCAAAAACTTTAAGTTTAGAATAATCACAAGGATGACCTTTCCATACCTCTTGAGGAATTTTGCATCCTATTGCAGTTGATGGTGATCGATTTATCAAATAGCAAGCTGTAGAAACAACTTTTGTCCATAATTCCTTCTGCAAATTGGCGTTACTAAGCATACTTCTGGCTCTCTCTAAAAGATTCCTCTTCATGCATTGAGCAACTCCATTTTGTTGAGGAGTATATACAAAGATTTAATGTCTTTTGATCCCAACGTCCTTGCAATAATTATCAAATTCCTTTGAATTAAACTCACCACCATTGTCATTTCTCAAACATTTAATGTTTCTTCCAGTGATTTTTTCAACTAATTCTCTAAACTATTTGAAAACTGTGAATACATCAGACTTCTTCTTTAACATGTAGACCCACACTTTCTAGAGAAATCATCAATAAAAGATACAAAATATGACGATCCTCCATATGAGGTTGTAGGAGATGGACCCCAAACATCAGAATGGATATAATCAAGGATTCCCTTACTAGTATATTTTCTAGTTTTAAACTTTTGCTTGCTTTGTTTCCCAAATAGACAATGTTTGTAGAAATCTAACTTAACATACTTTAAATTAGGAAGTAACTTATGATTAGATAAAATCTTTAAACCTCTTTCGCTCATATGGCCCAACCTTTGATTCCATAAATGAATAGAATTATTGTCATTCTCAAATACTGTAGAAGCATGATCTGACTATGTTCTTCCTTCTAACTGAAAAAGATTCCCAACCTTCTTTGCTTTCATTACTACTAAAATTCCTTTATAAACTTTCATTACTCCACCTTGAATAAAGGTTTTATATCCATTACTGTCTAGTACTCCTAGTGAAATGAGGTTTTTTCTTAGTTTAGGTACATGTCTTACATCAATTAGAATTTTATTTGTCCCATCAAACATTTTAATATGGACACTACCAATTCCCACAATGTTACATGTGACATCATTTCCCATGTAAACTACTCCATCATTGATTCATTTATAAGTTTTAAACCATTCTCTATGAATGCACATGTGATTGGATGCACCAGAATCTAACAGCCAATGTTGATCATGATTAGACAAACTAACTAATAACACTTCATCACTCATACCTGAAATGGATGCCGAACCTGTATCTTTCGTGTTTGATTCTTTCTTCTTTATCGAAGAGTCTTCTTTGGATGTTTGTTGTCTTCCAACAATCCTTCTTCAAATGTCCCGATTTGCCACAAAACCAGCACTTTACCTTACTCTTCTTCCCTTTCGATTTTGAACGTGAGTTGTTGTGCTTACTGAAGCGTCTTTCTTTAGAACGACCTCTGACCATCATTGCTTTTGATGTAGAGGTTTCTGAATTTGACCTCTTCCTTGTCTCTTCGGACAACAAAGCTCCAACAACATCATCAAATTCAGGGGTTTTTGATGAACTAAGACTTATAGAAGTAACAAAATGATCCCATGACTCGAGCAACGAGCATAATAAAGTTATAGCTTTATCTTCTCATTCAAATTTTACTTCTATACTTTATAACTGCACCAGGAGAGTATTAAAGGTATTCAAATGATCAGTAATAAATGTACCTTCCTTCATGTGCAAACTGTACAACTGTCGCTTTAGACGAATCTTATTGGTTAAGGATTTCGTCATGTACAGCTTTTCAAGCTTTGTCCACAAACCAGCAGCAGTTTTCTCTAACACGATGTTAAACAAAACATCATCCGCCAAACACAGTCGAATGCCGCTAAGTGCTCTTTCATCCAAGTCACTCCATTCATTATCTGTCATGATGTGAGGTTGTTTAGCTTTTCCCAACAGTGCCTTCGCCATGCCTTGTTGCATGAGTAGATCATACATCTTCACTTTCCAGATCTCGAAGTTGTTTTTTCCATTGAACTTCTCGATCTCAAATCGAGCACTTTGAGTTTTTGCCATGTTGTGTCACACAAAATCTCCAATTGAAACTTTTAATAAATGAAGTTTTTATTTAAAAAACTTCCCTTCATCAATAAAATGCCTTTGCCTTATAATATAATGCCTCTGCCTTATCATGTCATGGCATATTACAATTTAAAAAACAAAATATGATATAAATATAATATCATATATAATATAACCCATACAAATCGTTTCTTTTGTTTTGTAAAAACAAAAGGAATTTCATAACAACTTTATAAAAACTTCAAATCGACCTTTTGATTTCATGTACAAAGGCGACCATTTGAAATCGTTTCAACAGTGGCAGTTTAATAATCGTTTCAACAGCGGCAGTTTAATAATCGGTGTCAACAGAACGGCATTTAATAATCGATGTTAAACAGTTCAACGGCATTTAAACAATTCAATGGCATTTCAATAATTGATGTCAAAGGAAATACGTGAAGACACCGTGCAGCTCACCTTTGACCGCTGCAGATTCACCATTGAACGTTGCAAATCAAACAGCTTCCACGTTTATTAGCTCAAAATACAAGCGTGGACAGAAACTCGAGGTGGTTTATCTTCCAGCTCCCGGCTGCTTTAACCTCCAGCGCATTGCTGCGTTATTATTCCACTTCATGCAGCGATTTGCAGCAGCTCACAACGCAGTGGCATTCAATCTCAAACCGGTGAAAGCCTACGGAACTCAATCGCTCTGTTCCTGCGCTTCCCTTCGTCGTCCTTGTTTTTTACCACACGCAATGCCCACCTCCCCTTCCAGCTCCCAGCTCTGATACCAATTGTCAGAGTAAGCATAGTAGAAAATGAAATAAATCACACATGCACAGCAGAAATCATAAGACAGCAAGTTTAATGTGGTTCACCCAACCAATCTGGGCTACGTCCACCAAACAGGTATTGGCAATCTTATTAATCAACAGGAGATTACAACAACATAATTTCTCACACCCTCTCAGCACAAATATCCTCTACGGGCTTACATTTTTATAGCTGGGAGTAGAAAAATGAATCATAAATTCTCTCACAACAAATATAGGATGCAATAACTCCTCCTCAGGAATAAATGGAGTTAGTTTAGCAACAAATCCTATTGTTGTCACATTCATGAGATTTTTTCCAAATTTAATTAACAAAAAATCTCAACAAAAAAGCTCTCTAATAATATATAGAAATAAGTTATTTATGACATTTCTCCGATAATGCATTTTTTTTTCCTAATTTATTTCTATGTGTCCATTGCATACATTACAACCAAGTTTCTATTTCATTAGTGTAGTGGAAAATACTATGTTTGTATATAATTATTGAATTTACGAGAATGAATATGTTTCTACTTTATTGAGCACCTCGTGGATTATTTATCATCAATTCAAATAGATTTATATTCAATACTGTTATTAGGTGTCAGGAGACGTGCTTCGAAAAACTTATAACAGGAATAGTGGACACACCTATTTTGAAAAACTTATAACAACAATAACAATAAAAATTTTAGTTTTAGATTAGTGTGAAATATTTTATGATTTTTGGTTTTAGATTAGTGTGAAATATTCCATGAAAAAGGTTGGGGCCAGAGAGACCCACTACTAGGAGGCTTAAAAAGAATGAGTTCTCGACTTAAATGCTATGATAGAAAATGAAAATAGGAAGACAATCATCACATTTAAAGGTATTTTCATTTAAATTCGGAAGGAATGGGAGATGAAACAACCTAGACAAATAGACAACCCAAAAGTAGTATTGGGAGAAGGGGCATCAAAGAAGGTTAAACTAGGGTAGTTGTATAATAAGTCTAGTGAATAAACCCTGCAAAATTTCAATTTAGGAAGTTTAGACAATATACTGACACTAATTAAATTATTTCCATATTCTCGCATTACCTTTGGATTGTCTATTTCTTTGACATTATAGAAACCAACAATATTTTGAAAATTTTGCATCGTCTCATAACAAAAACAAACAGGCAACAATTTGAAAAGTTGCTTCATCCGTCAAGAACAACAAAGTCTACATATACTTTGTTCAATTCCCTTATATGTATGACATTTTTTTTGTTGAATCGTTTTATGGTGTACACTGTAAACATACGTTTAAAGCTTCATCTATAGTTCTCTGATTGGCGTCTATGGTGTAAACGTTTAAAAATTTATGTATGGTGTCAACGTTTAAAGCTTCATGTATAGGAGTGGTCTCTAAGTTTTTTTGTAGTAGAGGGTGTCAGTAAAATCTTTCTGAACTGGGAATGGAGTTGGATGGTTAGTGAATAAGCAATTGGTCATGTCCATATATATTTTATAGCCCTTTTCAATGTCTATGTCCATACCCATCTTCTTTTTCTGTATGGTCATAGGAGAATCTCACAATGCAGGACATTTTCTCTTCTAGATACTTGTTAAAGCAAATATATGTTTCAAAACGTTCCACCTATATGTTGTTACCAACTAAACCAGGTACCTGATTTAATAAGTAATGATAATGGTATTTAGTACAAACGAAAGAGAAAGATAGATGTGTGTGGGGGCAATAATGACTGATGATGAGACATGCAGTGATGATATCTTCAAGGATAAAACAGAAATGGAGAAACCACCTAAAAGAAATATTTGCGTTCAAAGTAATAAATTCATGTCGTTTTCTAATAGAGTTAATATAATTCATTCTCGTGGTTTTTTTTGTTAAAAATGCAATGTTCTGTATTAAATAAAATGAAACCCACTAGTCAGCTCTATGGAGCAATGTGGAACTGTGTATCAATGTGTTTAGTGTTTTTGTGAAACATCAGATTATTAGCAAGTTTGATTGAACTCTAATTGTCACATCTGATTGTTGTTGCATCTTTCTATTCTTCCCCAACATCCTGGACAAGTCTCAGCAACCAAACTACCTCACATGTTGCTACACACATAGCTTGATACTCTGAATCTGCTGAAGGCAAGGAAATTGTGTTTTGTTTCTTGCTGCTCCATGTAATCACCCCGGATCCAATGTTGATTGCATAGCCTGTTATGGATCTGTGATCATATACATTTCTATCCTAGTCTAAATCTATAAATCCTGTCAATCTACCATCAAAGGAATAACTATAAATAATATTGTAATCTACAGTACCTTGTAGATACCTCAAAACACTTTTCACTGCATTCCAATGACTTTCAAGTGGCTTGGACATGTATTGACTTAGCACACTAACTGCATAATCCAAATTTGGTCTAATAGTGGTTAGGTAGATTAGGCTCCCAACTAGCTCTCTGTAAAGTGTCACCTATGCCTCTTTAGAGCCATCCTCACTCTGTAGTTTGATGTTCTACTGTAACAGTACCGCTGCAGGCTTACACTGATCCATCCTAAATCTTTCTAGTATTCCTTTGACATACTTTCCCTAGGACAAAAATGTTTTTCCTGAACCTCTCCAGATCTCAAGACCCAAACAGTTTCGTAATTCACCAAGGTGTTCATTTTGAACACCTGTGACATATGTTGCTTGATTTCTTTGATTAGATAAGTAGCATCACCTGTAATAATCATATCATCTATATACAAAGAAATCAACACTATTCACCCTTGTTCATCTTGCATGGTATAAAGATTAAGGTTGTTTTTACTTCTGTTGTAGCCAAATTGCAGAAAAGATGAATCAATATCTTCATACCAAAACCTGGGTGCTTGCTTTAGTCCATAAAGAGCTTTCTTTAATCTACAGACTAAATGTTCTTTCCCTTTCTAGAAAAACCCTTTAGGTTTCTCTAAATAAACCTCCTCTTTCAATTCTCCATTTAAAAATGTAGACTTTACATCTAGATGGTGAATCATATAATGTTTCTTAGTAGCTAAGGAAATCAACATTCTAATGGTATTAAGTTTAGCTACAGGGGCAAAGGTTTCTTCATAGACAATGGCTTCTTTTTGTGAATACCACTTTTCTACCAATCTAGCTTTCAATTTATCTATGGTTCCATCTGCAATAATCTTAGGTTTATACAACCATTTACAACCTATGGTTTGTTTCCCTCTAGGAAGTTCAACCAATTCCCAAGTGTTGTTCCTAATTATAGTTTCATATTCCTGTTCCATAGCTGTTTTCCATTCACTACATTCATTTACTTCCTTATAACTAGAAGGTTGAACAATATTCATCATACTAGTTATAAAAGAATTTTCCCTATATCTTGCAGGAAATTGAGCTTTCCTACCTGATCTCCTAAGTGGTGGGGTAGCTTAAAACCTTGCCTAATCATCATTTTCTTTTTCTTCCCACTGGTACTGCTATTGTTGTTGCTGTATCTACTATTGTTGCTACTGCTTTTCATCTTTTGCCTTTGTCTGCTACTGATCCTGATTGTTTCCTGTTTCTTCACTTTCTTCTTCCACCAAGTACGGAATATCCCATTCCTCATTGTGCTTATCAGATTCTTCATGATCCTACTCATGGAATATGACATCTCTACTAAAAAAAGTCTTGTTAGTAGAGGGATTAAATAATCTATAAGCTTTATATTGTGAACAATACCCTATAAAGGTACATCTGATGGCTTCTGAATCTGGTTTTCTTCTATCTTCCTTTGTAATATGGGAAAATGCTTTAGACACAAATACTCTTAAATGTTTTACTGCAGGCTTAAATCTATATAGTGCTTCATAAGGAGTTTTAAACTCAAGACTATTTGTAGGACTTCTATTTTTCAAATAAACCGCAGTATTCAATGCTTCAGCCCAAAAACCATTCAACAAATTCTTACCTTTCAACATGCTTCTAGCGCATTCCACCAATGTTTTGTTCTTTTTTTTCTGTTACTCCATTCTCCTAAGGAGTATGGGGTACTGTGAATTGCTGTAATATTCTATGGTCTTTACAATACTTGAGAAGCTCATCCTTCGTGTATTCTACCCCTTGATCGGAGCGAAGAATTTTTAGCTACTTCCCTGTTTGCTTTTCAATCGTGTTTCTGAACTGCTTAAAGTATTCAAATGTGTGACTCTTCTTACTCAAGAAATATACCCAAGAAAACTTTGTGCAGTCATCAATAAACAATAAGCAATATAGTGCACCTCCTAATGATTTTGTTTGCATGGTTCCACAAAGATCTGTGTGCACTAATTCAAGTATATCTCTCTGTTTCTTCTCTACTTGAACACAAAATTCTTCTCTATGCATTTTTCCTAATGTACAGGCATCACAATCATTATGCACTTGTTTTAACATAGGAAGATCTCTTATCATTTCATTTTTTTGAAGTAACAGTAAATCATTATAGTTGATATCACCAAATCTCTGACGCCATAACTCTTCTGTAGTCAAACCCACTGTTATTAAAGCTCAAACCGGTGTTGGTCTTACATCCAATTTATGAAGACCTCCTGTTTAAATTACTGTAACAATAGTCTTCATGCCATCTAGCAGATCTTTAATATATCAATTAGATTTCAAAAATTCAACTTTAAGATCTTGATTTGTAATCATGAATACATAAATCAAGTTCTTTGTTATACTCGGCACATACATAACATTATAAATTTGTCTTACATTACCATTAGGTAAAATGACAAAAATTTTCCCACATCCTTTTATTTGATGACTTCTATCATCACCTAGATAGATTTGTGCTCCGTCGTTGATTTCTTTAAAATATTCAAACCATTGCTTGTTCCCTGTCATATGCGTTCATGCTCCCGAATCTACATACCAGGTATCTGCATCAACATTCTCATCACGTTCTGCCATGAACAATCTGAAATTTTGCTCAAGATTATCATTCGCAAGATGACCTACATGTCGTTTTTGCCTCTCCTGTTCTTCATGATATTTCTTCTTCCTACACTCCCTAGCTATATGACCAAGTTTTCCACAATAAAAACATTTAATTACAGAGTTGTTTCTATTAGGATTCATACCTTGGGTCAGATTTTGTCTTTCCTGTGAGCTTCCTCCATTTTGCTGTTCTTGATTTCCTTTTCCTTTGTAGAAGTTATTTTTTCCATCAATACAATATCGACACTCTGGGGATTTAGATTCAATTTCCTTTCTTCTTCTTGCATCAATATTCATGTCAATTATTCAAACTTTGAGATTTTCTCTCTCACATTTATCCCAGTGATGAACATTTGGTAGTCATTAGTCACACCATTCACGGTAATTGTTACAAGATCTATATCTTCAAATGTATGACCAATGTCTGCCAATTTGTTCTTCAGATCTTTCATCCTTGCTATGAGGGCAACAACTATTTCATTCTCCTCCATCTTCAGGGATAAGATCTTGCTCTTCAAGAACAAAAAACGATTGGTACTCCTAATCTCATACAGATCCTTCAAAATTCCACAAATTTTGCTTACTGATTTACATTCTCTAATATGTGGTATGATGTTGTCTTTCACTAACATCTTCAGCAGCGTCCTTACTTTACCCTCACACTTCTCCCAATCTGGGACTGAAGTTGATCCAGCTGCTGGCTTCTGCTCATCCCCATTTGCAATCATCCAAACACTCTGCACTTCTAGCAGAGTCTGCATCTTGAATTTCCAATTCGCATAATTGGAGCCATCGAGCTTGTTATACTCATTCAAGCATGCTTCAAACATTTGACTATTCATCTTGGCGATTTAAAAAAAAAATTGAAAAGTAAAAAAAATGTTAGATTTACCCCAGATCTGTGTCAAAGATAGAGATCGTGGATCTCCAATGTTGTTTGATCTCGTAGCTCAGTCTTAGATCACCGTGGATTCCTTCACAGCCTCTAGACAACCTTCTGTTTTCATCCTCTACCATGATGCAGCCTTTTCTCAGCCTCCACGTAGTGCCTCACGTTTTTGCTCAATCAGCGCAAGTTAGCATCACGGACTCGCGAAGGGATTCGCACATGTACACTTGATATCTGCGATGATCGAGAAAATGAAAATGCGTGGAAGGTCCGCAATGGGATCATTGTGTTTGTGCACTTCAAAACTGTGACAATTTTGGTTCAGTCATGCCCTCCACTCAGCATACAGGTTCCTCAGACCTAACGCTCTGACACCATGTTAAAAATGAAATGTTATGTATTAAATAAAATGTAACCCACTAGTTAGCTCTATGAAAGAGAGTCTGAACTAGGAGACTCTGGCTCTGCAGGACGCTCTACATTGTTCATGTACATCACACTTTATATAGTAATCATAGATTTATGGAATTTAGAACCATAACCTAATAGAAATTAATTCCTATCTTGAGGTCTCATGAACCAACTCACTATTCTAAGATATTCTCCATTATCTCTAACATTTTTAAGTAAATTTTATTTATACATTTGGTTGAATGTTCACCAAATCAAACTCAAATTAAACCATGTATCTTTACATGTACTAACATCAATAATAAAGAGATCTGCACATTATGAGATTGTCTAACAAATGACCAGAGTTCATCAATTCCTCTTTGTTTAATCACCATGTTCCACTTTGTAAGGAGATTTATGGAACAAAACAAGAACCTAAGAAATTATTCTTTGGAGAATCAATAGAAGCCATAGTATAGCTGCAGAAATAAGTTTCATCTTATCTTTGACTTTGGGTTTTGAATTGATGATATACAACAAATGTGTTGGAAGCAATTATGCAGAACATGAATATCGTTGGAGTCCTCCATGAGTGTCACAACACAAGGCTTAATCTACAATAACACCACATAAATATCCATCAATTTATATGTGTAGTTGCAATGCCATGCATTTTAAAAAATATATTGAAAAAATTGCACAACAAAGGCAATGTCTACCAAGTGATAAGATCATTGTGATCCCATTGTCGAGTAACATGTTGTCATTTACCTGATTAGGAAATTGGCTATCGCCAATAAGAGAAATGTATCACACAGGTTTGTGGAAGGATGTGGTGCATATTCAGGCTTATCATTGATGTTAACTCTGCAATAAACTTAGATTTCTGCATCTCTTGGTCTAAAATATACCAAAGACATAAGAAGATAGTAAAAAAGGGGGAAATTGCATCACAGGATATTTTATCCCAAATAAATTGCATACCAAGATATTTTAGCAAAAGGTATTAGTCGCTTATGTCGTCTTATTTAAAAATATAAAGGATCTTGTGACTCTAGTAATGTAGAAAAGTCTCTAGTAATGTTGTCATGTGACTAGTGAAAAGTTTCTAGTAATGTAGAGGTAAAGAATGTAACTTTGACAAGGAAAGGCTTTGAATAGGGGAGGAAAATGGATGTTTAAAGTTTTGTTGTAGGCAGATTCATAGCAAGAAGAACCTAGATGACTTACAAAACTCAAATTGAAATCTTTGTCACAACGTTATCAAAATACAACCTAACTAGACTTTCACTATCTGTCAGGATCAACAAATGATAGTGGAGCATTCCCAGTGGGATCCTACTCAACTTGTTGTTTGTCGATGGTGTGAGAAAAAAATTGATTTCAGTTCTATGAGTTATCTGGTTCTCCCTGTTCATGGATCTGCCCTCGGTGCACAACTTAAAATAATTGTCTTCCAAGTTCCCCTATTCAAAGTTTGTCCAAGCTCCACAGCTCATCTGGGATCTCCCCGTTCTAAGATCTGCGAGAGTAGGGGAAGATGGATCTATGGGAGAGCTGCAGGATAAAGATTGCCACAATTAATTCATTATGTTGTTGATAACTATGATGAGACTAACGGCAACCCAAACTACTGATGCAAAAAGAAATGAGAGAAAATATTTCGCAGTGCAGGCCATGTCCCCTCCCTACACGTCCCCAAAAAAACAAATACAATATTTCGCATAGTTGATGACCACTAAACGAAGACCAAAATATGTTGAAGCCCATATCTATTCAGGATTAGATATGATAACCATCCAAGGAGACATTTTGTTGGATAGTTTAAGGGGAATCTCAGCCAAATGAAACACTATTTAGCTCATGTATACGCCAAACAAAATGACTATGGTTGGTTTATACACTAGCCTAAAGTTAAACCACCTAAACTTAAACCAATTCGTTTGTTTGGGTTTGGTTAGATGGGAGTCATTTTTGAGGAATTACATTACTCTAGGAGGTATTTTTATCACATAACAACATTTTACTATGGCAAAAAAAAAACTATGGGTTAGTACCTTCGGGACTCAATACAATGGGTTAATACCATGGGCCATTATTATTTTTATTTTTATTTCATCGACATAGTCAAAATGTTAAACATTACATTACAACATCTCTAGCATACTAGGTTGGAGAGTCCCTCTAGGTGCAATTATACTTTTATTAAAATTATTATTACTAGCATTTGCACCACATGTTGGAAACGAAACGCAGTAAGGCATAAATTTGAGAATAATGACACTTGATATTGCAAATTATCATCAAATGTTGGTAGTAACATCATGATAATTTATATGAAATCGATAGGGTTGTGAATTTATCCTTTCATCCACTAGTCCTTAGATAATGTGCCCACTGGTCATCCTGGTCAGCGCTAGATGTGATGTTGGGAGAAACAATTTATAATCAGAATATTATTGCAAGGTTATTTAAGTTATATTAAACAAAGGAATATACAGTGGTAAATTTTAGCCTCTAAAAGAAAATATACCCTATCAATGAAGCTATGTAGTCCATTACCTTTTCTATTTGTCTAATGTCTCATGTAGTCCTTTAGTTGTTTGCAATTTTGGGTGCCCAAGTTCGATGACTCTGGTCACCCCTGCAGAGTCAAAAATTTTTTGCAGTCAAAGCATTGCTTCTTTGATTAAAGATAGCTTACTGTTTATAAATACTTCTTACCCTTCACCAAGTGAATAGAATATAGGGTGGTATGCCTTGCTAAGAGCTTCACTCATTTTTGAGTAGTTGTATTGTTTTTATATGAGGTCGATACAAAAGTCTGTATTCATGTATGTATACCGGGGATTTGTGCCACCCTTATAGTAGTTATCATATTTCAGATGATCAATTGCATGATGCAACAAAAATCTATCAAGAAGGTGATAAAATGTATTGACATCAAGTTATCTATAATGCACATGTTTGGGCATCTTGTTTCTTGTGTCCAAATGGCTTTATTGCATGTATTGTATATGGAATATACTAAATTAATAAAATTTAAAATCAATCCGAAGTGACAAATAAGACCAAAAAGAATTAAATTATAGATATAATATAGCCTATCATTTATTCAATTTTTAAATTAATTATTAGTTATACAATTACAAATTTTATATAAATGTAACACTACTTGTAAAAGAATCCCTATATCTGGACCCCACTATAACTAATTGAAGAATATAACGAGGACAAATGTAATTTCTGTATTGAAGATTTCTAAATGCATTATTTAATAATTATTATTTTTTTTTTTAATTTATTATGGTTAGAAGTATATTATTCAATAATTACTAAAGTTATAATTTGAAATAATTAAATTATTTATCTTTAAAATAAAAATGAATTAAGACTATTAAATATATTTAATTTAATTTTTATTTTTTTATCATTTACAAATGTTAAAAAGAATCATTCCATAAATTACAATTTTAAATATTTTTCAATTCCAATAAGAATTTTTAAAACATAATTAAGAAATTATAAGTTCGGTGAATTAATAAAAATCTGACTTCACTTCCGGTTTTTGCTCATTTTCACAAAAGTTTGTAGACTCATTAATTCTCTATCAGTGGGTAATCATTTTTTCTTTTAATTCACTCCAAGTCAAAATATCATTTTCTTTTTAACAATTTTGGGCTTCATCTAGAGACCGAGTTGGTGATATGACTTTCTTTCATATTGCTTGTATCCTCTTACACTATAGGCATATGAGTACGGGTGATGCCTCGAGATATTTTAATAAGGTCGATTCACTTGCAAACCCGACCCATCTCATTGAATTGGCTGAAACTTCCAGTTATCACCCTGGAAGATGACTAATTGAATATTATAAACTCCAAACACAACACACAAATCCCTGAAACTTATATACAATGTAAATCTCATTGTTCACATTCATATTCCTCTATTTTTGTTAACAAGAATGGCAGAAACAACATGGGATTAGAGGGAATAAAAATGGGAGAGAGTAGTATTATGATCAATGGGTATGAACACTAAATTCAACTGTAAAAATGTATCGTTTATCAGATATTGTTGTCATAATAGTAGACATATATCATATGCAGTGCTTAGGATCATAGAAGTGAAATCAACGACATTAATCCAGATATTGAAAATCCTTGAAGCAATAATTTTTTTGTTATGAGAAACATAATGGAGGGGTTTTCCATATTTTTGGATTATAATGATTTGTAGGAATTTACAGGGTAAGTTCCTCAGACAAAACACCAAAGGACACTGCTCACAAACAGATCACAGATCAATACACCAGTACTTTTGACGTGGTTAAAACCATCAAAGAGGGAAATAGTCCACGGCCTGAGCCAACGCGGCCACTTCAGGCAATTTATTAATAAAAGAATGAAAATTTACGTAAGCTTCTCTCATGGACGGTTAACCTACAAATTACCCTCCATGCTCTTTAAATATAGATCATGGACCAATCAGGTGTTAAGCCACGGATCAAGTGTCGGTAATACCGAGGAGAGAATGAACCGTCAGATCACTACATATCGTGACCGTCGGATTGTAAGTTACAAAATGTACATAGTAAAGAAACACGCTTTACCGAACTCTATACTAGACCAAGTTATACTTAACTATTTCCTATGTGTTGAAATATCCTAACATCCCCCCTTAAGAACAACTTGGGATAGGATTGAAGGATTTACAAATATGACACAATAGGAGAAGGAAGGAGGCACTAGAGCCTATCCCCCCATAGTGACAACTTCCTGAACTCCAACCATAAATCGAAGTTTAGTGGAATTCGCCTCTGTGAGAGCCTTTGTAAAGATGTATGCAACTTGATCATCTGTTGAACAATATTGCACTTCAAGAATCGTGAATGAGCTTTCTGATGAAGTGCATGTGCAGTTCAATGTGTTTGTTGCGCTGATGTTGGACTGGATCTTTGCATAGTTGAATTGCACTTTGATTATCACACCAAAGTGTAGTCGGATGTTGCTGCTGAAAGCCAAATTCTGGCAGGATCTGATGAAGCCACAAGGCTTCCTTACTAGCTTCTATGGCACCACGATACTCTACTTCTACTGAAGAAAGAGAAATAGCATCTTGTTTCTTGCAAGCCCATGTAATAGGTCCTGAACCAAGAGTGAACACATAACCTGCAGTAGACTTCTGATCATCAAGGTCACCAGCGCAATTGGAATCAGTGAAACCAACCAATAGAGGAGATGCTTCGGAACTGTAATGAATCCAAAACTGAATTGTACCTCGAACATAATGAAGTATTCTTTTAGCTGCTTTCCAATGACTTTCACGTGGGTTTTGCATAAACCGAGCAACAAGGCCAACATCAAAGGAAAGGTCAGGACGAGTATGGGTTAGATACAAATGTTTTCCTACAAGTTGACGGTATAAGGTAGCATCAACTTCAGGAGAAGTACAAGTGACTGAAAGTTTGACTCCAGACTGAAAGGGAGAAGGGGCTGGCTTATAGTCTTCCATGTGAAAATGGCGTAGAATATCACAAGCATACTTGGACTGGGAAAGGGAAATACCTTCCTTAGATTGCAAGACTTGAAGACCAAGAAAATAATGTAAGTGTCCTAAGTCTGTCATTTCAAACTTTCTTTTAAGGCTAGTCTTCACATGGTTTATAAGGTTGGGATCACGACCAGTTAGGATAAGATCATCAACATAAAGAACAAGAATGATAAGAGACTTGCGCAGTTTCTTGGTGTAGACAGTATTGTCAGAATGACACCTAGAAAAGCCATTTTCTAAAAGAAAGTTATCCATTTTGGCAGACCAAGCTTGAGGAGCTTGCTTGAGACCATAAAGGGATTTCTTAAGCCGATATATAAGACTGGAGTTTGTTTGTATAAAGCCAATAGGTTTTTCCGTATAGATTTCTTCATGCAAGTCCCCATGCAAGAAGGCGGATTTAACATCCATCTGATGGACTTCCCATTTGAAAGAGGAAGCAAGGGAAAGAACAAGGCAGATAGAGTTCATTTTTGCAACAGGGGAGAAGGTTTCAGTATATTCAATGTCTTCAACTTGTGAAAAACCCTTAGCAACAAGATGAGTTTTATGTTTATCAACTTTCCCATCCAGTCCATACTTGGTTCTGTAAACCCATTTGCATCTAACAAGTTTTCGTCCCTTTGGTAGAGGAACAAGATCCCGTGTATCATTTTCCAATAATGAATGATATTCTTCATTCATAGCTGCTTCCCAATCTGGATGGCCTGAAGCTTCTGCAAAGGTGTCAGGATCATAATTCACTGAAGCTTGAACCAGTAAAGAAGAGGCTCTATCAAACTAAGAACGTGTACATCACTGATCTATAGGATCACCGGCAAGATCACCTACTGCATCCCAAGTAGCACGGACCCATTCTGGAAGCTGAGGAGCTGAAGGAGGACCCTAAGAAGGTGGGGGAGGATTTTCATCCTCGCTTTCATCATCTGAAGAAGAAATATTTTCAAAAGTAGAAGAGATAGGGAGAGGTGGCACATCCGCTGAACTAGGCTCATAGGCCGATATATTTTCAGCAAACTTTACGTCTCTTCTAAGGATAACATTTTTTGACTTAAGTGGAATAAGTCTATATCCTTTGACATCTTCAGAATATCCAACAAAAATACATTTTTCACTCTTAGGTTCTAAAGCTTTATGTTTCTCATTTGGAATATGGGCCCATGCTTCACTTCCAAAAACACGAAAGTGACTTACATCTGGTTTAATTGAGCTCCATGCTTCTTCTGGAGTGATATTCTTTAAAACCTTAGTAGGAGTGCTATTTATTATGTAATTTGCATAGTTAATTGCTTCTGCCCAATAATTAATACTAACTCATTTATATTGAAGCATACAATTAGCCATTTCCTTTAAGGTGCGATTCTTCCTTTCAGCTACACCATTTTGTTGTGGAGTATATGGAACAGTATGTTGCATTCTTATTCCATTCTCAGTGCAAAAGTTGATGAATTTTTTGTTAACATATTCTTCGCCATTATCAGATCTTAGCTTAAGAATTTGATGTCCATATTGTTTTTCAACAAAGGCCTTAAAGGCCAAGAACATGTTAAATACTTCACTCTTGAGTTTTAAGAAGTATACCCAAGTGCGTCTGGAGAAATCATCAATGACAATTAAGAAATACTTGTAGCTAGAGAATGAAACAACTGGAAGTGGACCACATAAATCACTATGCACGAGCTGTAAAGGGGTTGAGGCATGCCAAGAGGCACATTTTTCAAAACTATCCCGATGATGTTTTCCGAGTACACATCCGGAACAAACACCATCTCTGCAAGATACCATTAGAAGACCCGTCACCATATTTTCTTTACATAGATTCTGAAGAGAGCGATAGTTTAAGTGACCAAATCGCTCATGCCAAAGTTTGCTCACTTCATCATTATGAGCAACAAATACCGAGGGAAGATTTGATGACCTAAAGTTGTGAAACTTATACAAGCTTGTAGAATCATCAGCAATCCCAGTAGCTAAAATCTGTCTAGGATCTCTTAGGTCCTTAATTACAACATCGTGAGGTGAAAATTCAACGATTTTACCTTCACCTGAATAAGTTATTTGATATACAGATAGAAGGTTGCAGGATAATGTTGGAACACATAATACATCATTAAATTGACCATTGTCTATATGAACAGTTCCAGTCCCTACAACACTAAGAGATCTATCATCACCAACATATATATTTTTGGTTTTACAATCATTTAAAGAAGAAAACATGGCTTTGTTTTTGGCCATGTGATAAGAAGCTCCAGAATCAATGAGCCACTCATGAGAATGAGAAGAAGAAGATACATTTAGTGCATAGCCAAACCGAGATGCTTGACAACCACATGCAGAAAGTGTCATTCCTGAAGATGAAGTTGAAGTTGAAGAGTGCTCCAAATGGATATTATGCTTCTTCATTGCTGCTTCCAAGGCTTCCATCTTCTTAAAGAATTTGGATTCTAAATGGCCATCTCAATTACAAAAGTTGCAATGTCTATCAGTCTTCTTCCATTTGTTTTTATTTGTCTTATCATTTTGTTGAAATGATTTTTCATTTTGAGGCTGAAATTTCTTAGGACCCTTGTTTGGTTTAGGACCATTCCTTTTAGGATACAACTTCCTAGGATTCTTTGAATTTGGTTTCTACTGGGCAGCTAACGCTTTCTTAGAAGAGTTTCCAAGATTAAGAAGACCAAGGTGTAAGAGTTTTTCTTGTTCTCTTATTAAAGAATCACAAAAGGAATCAAAGGAAGGGGACTTGTAGGCTTGTCCTTGAGAAATGAAGGCTTATCTTGTAGAATGGAAGGTGGAAACAAACACACAATAGGCTGGTCCCAACTTAGTAAGAATGGAATAGATAAGGCTACTATCTTCTTTCTTAACCTTAACACCTTCCAAGACAAGTCTAAGGGTCTTGAACTTGGACAAAAAATCTTCAATGCAAGAAAAATTATTGGGGTCTAATGTAAGCAACTCATTTTCAAGTTGATAGGCTTTAAGTTCATTTTTAATTCCAAAAGCTTTAGTGATCTCTTTCATTGCCTCTTCAGGAGTATCAAGTTCTGCAATATGGAATCTAAGATCTGGAGAAATAGACATCCCTATCAACCCACATGCTTGATCTTGCCTATTTTCTCATTTAGCTACCTTATCTTCATCTTTCGGTTTGGTTTCTTGGCCTGAGGCTATTCTGTAGAGACCTTTACTTCTAAGTAAATCCACAATGTATGACCACCATTGAAAGTAGTTGGTGCTATCAAGAATAACTTGGCATGGAATTTCCATTTTAACAGAAACTGAAGCTATAGATGCTGAAACTAAGTGTTCCAATGGAAGATCTTGAAAAATTAGGCTGGTTAAAAAAAAACGGCTTTGAAAATGGCTTTCGGATGAAGAAGTTATGGCTTTTTGAAGAAAATCTGATGAAGATGCCGACGAAGTGCGGGAATGTGCAGAAATGAAAAATCCACCCCCACAAAAAGGAGACATGAACTCAAGACCTATACTCTCATAAATTAGCTTTCGACCAAGTGAGCTAAACAAAAATTTTGAGAGAGAGAGAGAGAATGTGCGGAAATGAAAAATCCACCCCCACAAAAAGGAGACTTGAACTCAAGACCTCTACTCTCATAACCAAGTGAGCTAAACAAAAAGTTTGAGAGAGAGAGAGAGAGAGAGAGGGGTTGAAGCTTTGGGTTGCATGCTTGCTTTGAGAAAGCTCTTTTTCCCTACAAAACAAAAAACACAAAACCCAACACGGACATACAAAAAAACGAACCTTGCGGCTCAAAGTTAGCTTTAGCCGGAAACTAAATATTTTCCTCAATGTTTCTGATTTTTCGAGATCACACTAAGGTGCAGCGGAAAAGAGCAGACACATGAGAAAAATCCTTCCTTTCTGTTTCTAATTTGCCCAGGTCGCACAAAGTCGCAGGGCAAATAGCATATGTAGAAATGAAAGGTATAGATCCGGTAATAAAAAAGGCTAAATAAACTGAAACCGAAATAAACAGAGAGAAAATAACTGTAAACTTCAAATAAACACTGTATACCTCCAGATCTTAAAAATGACGTAGCTAGGGCTACCAGAAACCTTTTCGCATGAAACGAAAGGGGTTCCTCACTGGAACAGATGATCCCAACACAATAGAGCAGTCCTATTAGCCTGAAAGTAGTCAAAAATAGTAGATCTTGCAAACGACAGTCGGATGCAGTTCTACCGGCTTCATATTTGGATCACCGACGGACGCGGCCCTCAAATAGCTCTGATACCATGTAGGAATTTACAGGGTAAGTTCCTCAAACAGAACACCAAAGGACATCGCTCACAAATAGATCACATATCAATACACCAGTACTTTTGACATGGTTAAAACCCTCAAAGAGGGAAACAGTCCACGGCCTAAGCCAATGCGGCCACTTCAGGCAATTTATTAATAAAAGAATGAAAATTTACATAAGCTTCTCTCATGGACGGTTAACCTACAAATGACCCTCCGTGCTCTTTAAATAGAGATCATGGACCAATCGAGTGTTAAGCCACAGATCAAGTGTCAGTAATACCGAGGAGAGAATGAACCGTCGGATCACTACATATCGTGACCGTCAGATTGTAAGTTACAAAATGTACATAGTAAAGAAACACACTTTACCTAACTATATACTAGACCAAGTTATACTTAACTATTTCCTATGTGTCGAAATATCCTAACATGATTGGCTATCTCACAGATTTGATTGTAACAGTGGCATTTGGTTGTCACCAATCTCACTGAATTGGCTGAAACTTCTAGTTATCACCCTGGGTGTTGACGAATTGAATATTATAAACTCCAAACACAACACACAAATTCCTGAAACATATATACAATGTAGATCTCATTGTTCACATTCATATTCCTTTGTTTATGTTAACAATAATGGTAGACGCAACATGGGATTAGAAGGAATAAAAATGGGATTGAGCAGTATTTTGATCAATGGGTATGAAGACTGAATTAAACTATAAAAATGTATGGTCTATCAGATATTGTTGTCTTAATAGTAGATATAATATCATATGTAGTGCTTAGGATCAGAACAGTGGTATCAGGGGCATTAATCGAGATATTGAAAGTCCCTTAAGCAATAATTTTTTTTGTTCTAAGAAACATAGTGGAGCAGTTTTCCATATTGGGTGTATGAGGTTGATTTAGGATGCATTCAATGGTTTAGTGGCTTCTTGGGCACTGTGTTTCATGAATTCTTGTATTACTTGCACATTTCCCTCCAGGCTTGTGTAGACCTTGTTTGGGTATTCTTGTGGAATTTCATAGAGATGTTGGGTCGGTCACTGTTGACCATATGGAACAATTTTATGGATGCAGTAGCCTCTTTTATAAGTAACTTATAAGGCTATGAAAATATAAAATCTCTAAGATAACTCCATGATTTGGAAGGTCTGTCTGCATCAATAACTTATGAAATTTCTATAATACAGTTGACAGAATGAGATTTAAGAGAGGCCTTGCATTCAAACAGAGGTTTGTACATGTGAATTGCAATTTTTCATAGATAGGTCATGGAAACTCTAACCTTCTAAGATAAGTTCATGTGCCAGCTTCATTTTATCCTGAAAAGCTTTACTAGGTCTTTCACCAGAGCTCAAAGAATTCAATGCATTCTAAGTGAGGTAAGGTCCTACACTTTATTTGGTTTTCTCTCGTGCAAGCTTTATATGTTCCTGGATGCCATTATTACAATAAAGGGAATCCTTGGTTGTGGCCTAGCAGATTATGAATAGCTTCACAAAAACCTAATCCAATTAATGCAAAGAAAATGCATCTTAACCTCCATACTCAAAATAGATTTGGGTTGGCTTCCTCTGGCACTATAGTAAAGCTCAACTGGATATTATTTGATCGCTTCACAATTACTCTGAAGGCCATTCCAACATTGTCACCCATTATCTCAACAATCTGTGGTAGCCCATTCATATAAGAAATTAGAAATCATGACATTTCTCTATTGTTATGTGTTGTTGATTATAAAACACATGCTCCAACTCACCTCCTTGATGCTTTTAGTTGGTTTCCCATCAAACTAAATGACGACATATCCACGATGAAATCCAACTCGATAAGCAGTTGATCCAGGAGTCAACTATGATATTTCAATAAAAAAACATATGTTTAAATGTAAAACATAATTTGTACCATAAATTTGGTAGGCTAGAAAGCTATCAAATATAGTATACGCTGCTTTGAATTGCCATATGAAAAAAATATCATTAGATAGAGGTAAAATGAGTTAAAATTAAATTATTAATGCAAGAATGGAATTAGGAAATAGAACACAAAGGCCTTATTAGCAACCATCCAAGTAAAATCCTCCCATGTTTTAAGAATGTTTAGACTAACTTCCACCATAGCTTTATTGCATAAATATTTGATCTTAACCAGTGCAATAAAAAGAAAAACAATTCCATAGATGCACAAGTTTTATCCCAAGGTAGCTCACCTGTGACATAAGAAAACCCTCTGTTACATCAGAAAAAGTTTTGTCTCTCTCTTTAAGCTGAGCTATAACAAGTTCGTTCATTTCAAGAATCTTAAGTCCTAGCCATGGACGCACAAATCTTCTGCAAAATGAAAATTAAAAGGTAGCCCATAGCTCTAATTGCCTAAACACAGCTAATGCACATATTTTAACATGAAAAAAACAAAGCTACAAAATATGAATGCAACTACAAACTGTCAATGTTCCCTGCTACGTCTCTCTGCTTCTTTAGTGCATAATTTTTTCCAAGTTAATTATGGGAAGATACCCTCGTTTGGTTTAATGCCATCTCCAAATATGTTTTGTCTCCTTTGGTAGACTTCCATGCTTTCCTTTCAAATTCATGTTTTGACAGAGCCTCCAAAAGTCTTGCATCTTTCTGCTTAACTCTGTTTTCATTCAATCTAAAAACCTCATCTAATTGTTTGGCAATCCTTTTATATTCTTGGCAATTTTCTTCATTTTGATGGAGTGTATCATTCCCTTCCCTAGATACTTCATCCAATTGTTTGGAAATGTTTGCTTTCTCTCTGCAAGCTTCTACTAGTTGACAAACAACCTCAATCTGTTCCCTTTGTCCTCTATATACACTATCAAATGAAATGAAATCCACCAATTCACGTATGCAAATTAATACTCAGATCACTTTTATCATACAGAGGGAGTGTTTGATGGATAGTGTGAGATAGCTTATCTCATTTGTAGGTTTAATACTCAGATCACTTTTATCATACAGAGGGAGTGTTTGATGGATAGTGTGAGATAGTTTATCTCATTTGTAGGTTCAATAATCAGTTAGGAGTGACCTAGAATTTAGGAAACTATGAAGTTTATAACCTATATCTGAAGTAGGGTCTTTTCACTTCCATCTTACTATTCTTAAAACTGTTACCTGTACCTGTCAGGTTTCTTCTTACCTGCAATTTTCTATCACACCAATGCATGTTAGCCTATGTCATTGTTTACATTCAAGCAATGTGTATAATACATTTGAAAGAATGAGATTGAATAGAGGTCTTGCATTCAAACAGAGTTTTGTACACGTGAATTGCAATTTTTCATAGATTGGTCATGGAAACTCTAACCTTCTAAGATAAGTTCATGTGCCAGTTTCATTTTATCCTGAGAAGTTTTACTGGGTCTTTCACCCAAGCTCAAAGAATGCAATTCCTTCTAAATGAGATAAGGTCCTACACTTTATTTGGTTTTTTCTATCATGCACGATTTATATCTTCTTGGATGCCATTATTATAATCAAGGGAATCCTTGGGTGTGGCCTACCATATGCATAAGTAGCAGCTAAAGGCTTTCTGGATGTTTTTTCACTCTGAAATAGAAGTAAATTTTTGCAATTAGGAAAGGGCATATTTCTTGTTTTTGTTGAGAATATGGATTGGTTAATTCCTTTTAATAATACATAAGTTCTTCGTTAAAATCCTGATGGAATGCATAGACTAAAAGTAATGGAACATTGTTTTATATTTCTTTCTTACCACAAGGACTGTTATACCCTCTCAGATTATTGTGGTGAGCTGATACCTTTATTTATATGGGTCATTCTACTGTGTATTATTTTCCATCATCAACATCATTATATTTATATTTAACGTTCTCAGTCTATGCATAACATTAAGATCTACATCTATTACAGAAAACAATGTCAGTGATGATCACAAGTCAAATAATAACAAATAAAACTAATGGATTCATAATAATGGATTAAGTATTATGAATTCCAAAAAAAAAAATATTTAGAAAGCGAACCAAGAATAACTTACTCCCATGATTATCCATCCAATCAAAGATCTTAAATTCCAAGAACATACAAGCAGCATAAAACCATGCATTCACAAACAAGATCAGAATCAGGGTTCCGATACCAATTAGAATTGTATCAATTTCTTCTGAATACAGAGTCCATTTTCATCATCTATAGAATCTGGCAAGGTACTTGCAACATGCAAAATGACATTTACGAACAAAAATCCCTTCTAGAAAAGCATAGGAAAAACTTCAATAACTTTGGCACATTACCATGCCTGCAATTGCTGCCACAACGACATTAACAACAGTCTTCACCCATTCTTCAAGTTATTTCCTGCCACTGCAGTATACCCTAGAGAATAAATAAGAATGTTTAAGCCTTTAGTAGGTATGTAGGTAACCTCACATCACATTTTGCAGAAATCCTCCCATACCTATTTTACATAAAACAGAGAACTATGTTCAACTCTCCCATGGAGCACACTTTTCAAATGAATGAAAACGCATACTTTGAGGGTTTCCACTATAATTTGCATCAATTCCAATCTTCTAAAGCACTTTATAATTGTCTATTAGACAACAATACAAAACAAAAAGGGATTGATTTTTCTAAGAAATGAGCGAACCCTTCTGCATGAACTTTTCAAAACTTCTTATTGTTTCAATAAAGTATGCACCACATTCACAGGATCATGCTCACAACACTTACAAAACCTAGATGCATACAGTTTATGTGCAACGCTACCTCCTCGTGAATTCACTTGGATAATCAAATGCTGCAACAAGGAGTTTATATTCAATCAAACTACATATATTAGTCCCTCCCTCTTTAAAAAAATATTTCTCAATTTCTCTACAAAATATATTCTTAGTCCCCCATAAAACCCTAATCATATTTACAAGGTAATATATACATGAGTATTGACAGATCAAATTGATGCTATAAATCTGTAAAAGGTAGTTGATGCAAACCATCTGACCCTCTCACTCCTACCTTCAATAGATGATGAATTGCTTCACAAAAACCCAATCTAATTAATGCAAAGAAAATGCATATTACCCTCTGTACTCAAAATAGATTTGAGTTGGTTTCCTTTGGCACTATAGTCAAGGTCAATTGTATATTATTTTATCACTTCACAATTACTTTGAAAGCTATTCCAACTTTGTCACCCATTATCTCAACAATATGTTGTAGCCCATTTATATAAGAAATTAGAAATCATGACATTTCTCTATTGTTGTGTGTTGTTGACTATAAAAAACATGCTCCAACTCAACTCCTTGATGCTTTTAGTTGGTTTCCCATCAAACTAAACGACGACATCTCTAGGATGGAATCCATCTCGATAAGCAGGTGATCCAAGAGTCATGTATGATGTTCAATAAAAACATATGTTTAAATGTAAAACATAATTTGTACCATACATCTGGTAGACCAGAAAGGTATCAAATATAGTATACACTACTTTGAATAGCCATATGCAAAAAACAACATTAGGCAGAGGTAAACTGAGTTAAAATTCTATTATTAATGCAAGAATGAAATTAGGAAATATAACATAAAGACCTTATTAGCAACAATCCAAGTAAAATCCTCCCATGTATTAAGAATGTTAAGACTAACTTCCACTATAGCTTTATTGCATAAACATTTGATAATAACCAGTGCAATAAAAAGTAAAAATAAATCCATAGATGCACAAGTTTTACCTCAAGTTACATCACCTGTGGCACAAGAACACCCTCTACTACATTAGGAAAAGTTGGGTCTCTCTTTAAGTTGAGCTATAGCAAGTTCGTTCAATTCAAGAATCTTAAGTCCCAACCATAGACGCACAACTCTTCTGCAAAATGAAAATTAAGAGGTAGCCCATAGCTCTATTAGCCTAAATGTAGTTAATGAAAATACGTTAACACTGAAAACAACAAAGCTACACAATATGCATGCAGCTACAGACTGGCAATGCTCCCTGCTACGTCTCTCTACCTCTTTAGTGCATGATTTTTTTCAAGTTCCTTTTGGGAAAATACCCTCATTTGGTTTAATAGAGTTCATCATTCCTTTCCCTAGATACTTCATCCAATTGTTTGGAAATGTTTTCTTTCTCTCTGCAAGCTTCTACGAGTTGACAAATAACCTTAATATATTTTCTCTATCCTCTACATACACTATAAAATGAAATGAAATCCACCAATTCATGAATGCAAATTGATACTGGGATCACTTTTATCACACAGAGGGAGTGTGTCATGGATAGTGTGAGATAGTTTATCTCATTTGCAGGTGGAATTCAACAATCAGTTAGGAGTGACGAAGAATTCAAGAAACTATGAAGTTTACAACTTGTATCTGAAGTAGGGTCTTTTCAATTCCATCATATTGTTCAAAAAATTATTACCTATACCTCTCAGGTTTCTTCTTACCTACTATTTTCTATCACACCAATGCATGCTGGCTTATGGCATTGTCTACATTCAACCATCAAAGATATTCTTTTATGATAAGATCTGATAGGCATAGGTTTTCCGTAATGTAAAAGTCATTAAGAAAACAACCCGCCCATCAGAGCATCCTTATTTTAATTCCTTAAGTCACTTTATTTTAAATTAATATGAATGAAAAGTGTGGTTTGTTTCATGGGATACCAACAAATCTAACCAAGCGTTCGAATTGATTCTCAAGATTGGTCCATCCTTCATTCCTTACTTTTCTATTTCATATTTCTTGAAAAAAGACTCAGGTTTAAACATCCACATTATGCTACACCAAAAAAAAAAAAAAAAACTTTAACTACCCCGAGCATTGCATTTCTTTTCACAACCCCTGGTCTTTCTCTATTTCGTTTTTACCACAAGGAGCCATTCATTCATTTATTCTTAAGACCTAAGTATTGACATAGAAAAATGATGTTATACATAGAAGAGTCATAGCGCCATGAAAGACATTCATTCATTTATTATTAAGACCTGGGTAGGACAAACATGGCAATAAAACACAAAAGTAAAATGAACCGGTCTAGTAAAAAAATAGAATGGCGGGAGCACCAACTCAGATTTCTTTTGCATTTGTGCAGACATATAAATCGAAATGGTCCAATAAACTTGCATGGAACCTGTTGGGACTCATAAATGTCATATTTTCATCCACCTTTTTCTTCACTATTCCTTACATTTCATCATCCCATTAACCTTTTATCATATCATTTTCATACATACATTTGGGTTTCACCTTATTTTCCATTTTATTCATTTTTGTATTACAAGTGAATTTATGATTAAATATTAGAATATATATATATATATATATATATATATATATATATATCTCAAGAATATGTGAGTTTTTTGATGTGTAGGAAATATGTGAAGAATTAATATCTCCTCCACCCTATTAAGGAGATAATTATGCAAGCCTATTCCTAAGGAGAAAATCATGGAGAATTTGGTTGGCATATCTTATCCTATTCCTAAGGAGAAAATCATGGAGGATTTGGTTGGCATATCTTATCCAATTCCTAAGGAGAAGATCATGGAGGATTTGGTCAACATATCTTATCCAAGATATGTGCGAGATTTATGCAGGATTCAAAGGGATCATATTTTGTAATAATGGGAAAGTAGATTAGTGGATGATCATTATGAGTTTGTTACTCATCCCATTGTATAAATAGGAGCACAATATCCTCCATTTGTAATCTGTAAGTTTTTGTAATCTTAGAATTTTGGGGTATGTAATCTTAGAAGCTTAGAGTTGTAATCTTAGAGTTGGTTTGTAATGGAGATTTTGAAATAAAGGATCATACTTCAATTTTGCTTCTACATTTGAGTCTCCATTGAAGTGGTGTGCTTGTGGAGTTATGGAGGGCCCCCATGGCCTCACTTGCATGCTTATTTGTTTATAATTTACTTTATATTTTTGTTTGATTTCAGCTTTCAAGTTTTATTAAATGTTCTAATATTGGAAGGATCTTATTTGAAATTGTTTTTGTAAAAGAACCATAAGATCTCATACAATTATTAGATCTAGGTTTATTTCATTTCAGCTTTTAATTTCTTATTAGATGTTCTAATGTTGGAAGAGATCTTGTAGAATATGTTCTTGTAAGAGAATCATAGATCTCAAACAATTGTTAGATCTAAGTTTGATTAGTTATTGAAAGAGATCTTAATGAATATGTTTTTGTAAGGGGACTTTAAGATCTTGGACAAATTAGGAATCTTTCTAGATCTATATATTTTAGATAAGCACTTCTAAGTTTACCTTCCGGGGTTGACATTAAATTAAACTCTAATTTTCATCTGCATTTTAGACCACACATTTTGGCGCCGTTGCCGGGGGAGTGCAACTAGAAGGATTTAGTCTTTATTTTATGCATTTGTTTTTATGGACTAATTTGTGAAACTTGGTGACAGCAGGTTCATATAGGAGTTCAAAGTTTGGAGCATTCTTTTTTTTCATTTTCACACATACATAATTTAAATTCAATTTTTTAAACCCCCGATTTCTCACTAATCCATCTATGGATGAGGGCTTTGACAATGTTGAATAGGTACTTCTTGGAGAGAAAGGAAAATAACCTTGAGCCAACCCTAAGACAGGATTCTCACATACTTGCAAAACATAATGTAAAATTTTTAAATCTTGATGTGAGCATGTTCGAATTTTTAGTCCGTAGATGGCTTCACTGGAAGCATGCTTTATAAAACATCTTTTAAGTTAATGTAGAATAGATTAGAAAAAAATAAAAATGAGATCTCATTAGAAGTCATTAGAAGTCATTATCATTAGAAGTTTTTAGTTTTGTTTTCAAAAAATAAATCATCATGAATAAATTCAGTGGCACATCTTTGCATTTCTATGTCTTGTTTCTGTATCACGGGTGAGCCAGGAGCCTGATTATCGGAAAGATTTGTCTTCCGAGAGTCTAAATGCCCCCGTGACATTGCAGAAAGAGTGTAGATAATGCAAGGTTTTGTCGCAGATCTTAATTGTGTTTTTTTTTGTTGCAAATCTTAATTGTGTTTTATCCATCCACGCTAACCTGCATAAATAAAAATAAATCAAGAGATTAGTATGCTCTCTTCCCACGCTTCGTGCGATCTGGAAGATCAGAAAATCTATTGATTTATTTCAAATAAAAATACTCTTGCTGGAGAACTAATCTGCAATGCGACAATAAAGAATTTTGTGAATGAGTGAAAAATCATCTTAAAAAATTTATTTAGTCTTTTTAAATTTTTTTTTTTTTTTTAAATAAAAAAATTCCCCCATATATATATATATATTGTTGTTAAAAAATTCTTTTTGAAATTTTTTTAAACAACAAAATTAAAAAAAACAACAAAACAATAAAACAAAAACATAACTATATATATATATATAGATATAAATATATAAACAACAACAACAACAACGAATAAATGCAAACATTGTAGATGGCATCCCAATGAATTTGGCAGTAAGTTATAAAGCGGATTTGAGGATTGCATGAATAGTGTGACTTGACAAATAGACAAACTATGAAAAGCAAAGTTAAGACAAATTGGCAACAAAAAAATAGGAAGCCGACGCTGAATTCCATTTGATTACTTGTCCAATTGTAGCATCACTGTTGGATTACGTAAGGGATTGGTAACATTGGCAAACTCATTTTGGTTAGTTTGGTCAAACATTTACGCTGCTAAGCAGTTGCACACAGAATACTCAGTGCCATGTTAAAAACTCCAATCTCATTCTTTGAAACAGATCCCATTGGACGAATCATTAACATATTTGCAAAAATCTTGGGAAATATAGATAGGAATGTTGTTGTTTTGGGCAATATATTTCTGAGCCAAGACATTTATTTTGATAGAAACTGTAACCGCAGTGTCTCCGCATGCAAGAACGCACAAAGCGCTGAAGGAAAAGGAGGTTGTACGACGAAGAGGACAAACAGCACGATCATTGGAACCATTTCCACGTATTCATCTGCAATGAGTCGTTGATACTCTGGCTTCACTGCAAAGAGTCCCAAGGCAAATGCAGCCTTCTTTTCAAACTCGTGCTCACAGGCAATCCATACGCAACTCTTCAAAAACTTCAGTTTTAAAAAAATATTTGTGATCGAACCAGGACAAATCTAGAAAAACAAAGACATGGGTTTTCTCCGGAACAGAATGATTTACATAACCCAGAAATCGTTTGCTTGAATTCCTAGCGGTTTGTGAGAAAATCGCGGTTCTTCAAAACCCTATTTTGATAACTACGTGAAGAAAAAAACTGTTGTTTTTACAATTAATGTGCAGAGAATTCTGGGTTTTGCTGGCAGTGAAGCAGATTTTGAGCTTAAAAAGACATGGTAATTCTTTTCTTTGGGCATTGATTTAAAAAAACGTTGATGAGTTTGGAAACTTCATTTTAGAGTTAGTTTATTTTGAGAATTTTTCTTTATTAGTTTTTAATAAATAAAATTGTGTTGATTTTACCATTTCAAAAAAAAAACTCAACTTAAATGATAAAAATATATATATATATATATATATATATATATATATATATGTTTTTTCTTTTTTAATTTGTTGTTTAAAAAAAAAAGTTAACTAAATAAATAAAAAAAATCAACATTAAAAAAAAAAAAAAAAAAAACAAAAAAAAAATCAAAAAAAATCTGTCTTCATTACATTTGATAATTTCTTTTTAAATTTGTTGTTTAAAAAAAAAAAAAAGCATTCACAAAATTCACGCAGATTTGAAAATAAAAAAATTGGATACTTGGAAACAAATTTTGAAAATCGATTGGAGGATTCTATAGATGATGATTATCTTGTTTCGATAGCTTCAAGTTGGCATAACATATTTTTGTTGAATGCTTTTATATCACATACTAATATGCAGACCACAACAGATCTTTCTAATGCCAATCTTTTCGCCGAGCATATTTTATCTGACCCAAACAGGGAGTATTACTTTTCATGGTTATTTTAAGAATGGATTGATTTTAATATCATGATTGAGTCAATTTAAACACTTTGATTGTCCTTAATTTGTTTTACTTGGTATGAAATTTTTGCGTAAGAATCATGAAGGAAATGGCCATTTCTTCTTGAACACACTTATGTTTTCTTTCTGCCAAGTTTTTTTTACAGGTTACAGGATAATCAAGTGATCATAAGGAGATTACATTGTGACGACAATTGGTCTTCCAAAGACTCAATTCATGAAAAATTCTAAAGACAAATCCAACTCCACAAATACTACCTTGCACCTCCCTTTTTGAAGCACATTTTGAATTCCACCAATTGTAAATTCATAAAGCATGACCTTTCCATATCCATTTTTCACAGCAAGAGTTCATCTTCATACACCATGCATTTCCTTACATTCATTTTTGGACGCTAGAAGTCATTCCCTTTCCATGATTACATTGCCTTGTTTTCCTTGCCATGCTGATCCACACTACTTGTACGTGAGTTCTTTCCATTTATAGTCCTACCAAATCTTTTTGTACAAACTCGTGTTGACTGATGTGGGATTCCTTAAGGCCCACCTTTCAACAAGTCTTGCCCCATCGACATCAGCACCTTATCTGGGAAATAGACTAGAGTTCCTTTTGAGTACCTAGAGGCTTGCATGCCTTAATGGCAAGTTCTCTCACTGACGATCATGGGAATACATCAATGTCCCTTGATCTTCAAATCTTGCAAGTGGCTCAACCTCAACACATTCATTCGCACTTCGCAAGATCTACTCGGTTACCTTGGCACTCATTGACATCAATGGTGAGTTGCCTCGCATTGGTTAATGGCATGCACCAATGGCCAGTAATCCAATGATTTCTATTCATGCTCGACATCGACACATTCATTCGCATGTTTAGAATTGTACCATTGGGTTTGTAGCGGGTGAAGACTATACACTTTTTCACGACTCTCTCAGCAGTTATAGCAGCATGCATTCTGATCTATAAGAGTACCACAGTTCCACTTTCAGCGTTTATCTTTTCCATGATTCAGTATCAGCATTTCAGATTCCTTCATTTCCCAGGATCTAGTTACAACAACATCAGTCACATTTTCCTGATCCAGCAGCAGCAGCTACATTCCTATTGCATAGTTCATCATTCTTGGGTAAGTAGAGGTATGTTGTTTTCTAATCTTTAATCATGCAATTCCTTATATGCTAATTTGAATATTTTGGAAAATTCCCTCACCATGCTACATTTCTTTTCATGAGCCATGTCAAGTTGCATGAGGACATTCAACCAATTCAGTTGAGGGGGGGAGAACTATATTCACTACATATTCAATTCCATGATTCCATTTCTTCACCACACTACATATTCACTTCCATGATTCCATTTCTTCACCACTATCACTCCATTTTTTCATTTACCATTCACCAACATTTATTTTCCAATGATACTTTGTTGCACTTTGCTTCACATGTAATATTGGCATGCTTCATTAATATTACAAAAGGGCTTTCTTATGCACATTATGATTTCCAGTGAATGTTTACATTATTATTGAAGAAAAGAGAACAAAAAATGAAATGAATTTTGTTAACACAAGAACCAACATTCTATGTATTCATGGTTGTCACACAAGAACCAACCATATTCATCGTTGTCACACAAGAACCAACCATAGGAAAATGTAAGTTGTTACTCATGTCTTTCACATATCCTGGAAACATTCATTATTAAAAGACATCATCATGTAAAGCCAAAGTTCAATATGCCAAAAGTTCTTAAAGAGACCCATGCATGGTTGCATGAGGACATGCAACAAGTTCAGTTGGGGAGGATGTTAGGACTCATAAATGTTATATTTTCATCCACCTTTTTCTTCACTATTCCTTACATTTCATCATCCCATTAACCTTTTATCATATCATTTTCATACATACATTTGGGTTTCACCTTCTTATTTTCCATTTTACTCATTTTTGTATAACAAGTGAATTTATGATTAAATATTAGAAAATATACATATTTTTATATATATCTCAAGAATATGTGAGTTTTGTGATGTGTAGGAAATATGTGAAGAATTAATATCTCCTCCACCGTATTAAGGAGATAATTATGCAAGCTTATTCCTAAGGAGAAAATCATGGAGAATTTGGTTGGCATATCTTATCCTATTCTTAAGGAGAAAATCATGGAGGATTTGGTTGGCATATCTTATCCAATTCCTAAGGAGAAGATCATGGAGGATTTGGTTGGCATATCTTATCCAAGATATGTGAGAGATTGATGCAGGATTCAAAGGGATCATATTATGTAATAATGGGAAAGTAGTTAAAAATGCTTGAGAGATTTGTGGGATCATATTTTGTAATAATGGGAAGGTAGATTAGTGGATGATCATTATGAGTTTGTTACTCATCCCATTGTATAAATAGAAGTACAATCTCCTCCATTTGTAATCTGGAAGTTTTTGTAGTCTTAGAATTTTGGGGTATGTAATCTTAGAAGCTTAGAGTTGTAATCTTAGAGTTGGTTTGTAATGGAGATTTTGAAATAAAGGATCATACTTCAATTTTGCTTCTACATATGAGTCTCCATTGAAGTGGTGTGCTTGTGGAGTTATGGAGGGCCCCCATGGCCTCACTTGCATGTTTATTTGTTTATAATTTACTTTATGTTTTTGTTTGATTTCAGCTTTCAAGTTTTATTAAATGTTCTAATATTGGAAGGATCTTATTTGAAAGTGTTTGTGTAAAAGAACCATAAGATCTCATACAATTATTAGATCTAGGTTTATTTCATTTCAGCTTTTAATTTCTTATTAGACGTTCTAATGTTGGAAGAGATCTTGTAGAATATGTTCTTGTAAGAGAATCATAGATCTCAGACAATTGTTAGATCTAAGTTTGATTAGTTATTGAAAGAGATATTAATGAATATGTTCTTGTAAGGGGACTTTAAGATCTTGGACAAATTAGGAATCTTTCTAGATCTATATATTTTAGATAAGCACTTCTATGTTTACCTTCCCGGGTTGACATTAAATTAAACTCTAATTTGCAATCGCATTTTAGACCACACAGAACCCTACTTGGAAACTGTAGTGACAGAAAGGTAAACAAAAATAATAGTATTTCTTTCTTAAGTAGCTCTAACGCGCTAGTCTAGCTACCTAAAAGTCATGTCGGTCTGCGTTTTCTGCCTCAATATAACTAGCAAGGGCAATCTAGTATCGCTGAGCAAGGGCGATCCAAGTAGTGCCGAGCAGGGCGAGGTCATTGTGTTGTGTAACGCGTCACGATTCTTATAATTTTTAACTAAATCTAATTTAATACCAGTGGAATCAATCTGATGGCTCAAACAATTTTAATCGTCTAACAACTAAATCAAGGGTCCACGAATGGGCACGTAACCTCAGAGGAGAGTTGATTTCATAGGGGAATGCCTTACGGCATAATTAATTATAAAAACAATTAATGTAATATATACATATAACATGTAACAAGTTTCAAAATAAAGGATACTTGATCATACTAAGTCATGGAGATTCTTAATTTCTAAATAACCTTTTTTACAATACTATGGACCTCTATCATGGCTTATCAATACCACATGTCCGAAAAGTCATAATTCATTCCTTATGACATAATTTTATTAAACGAATTTAATTAAAATAATGAAAAAATGCATAATTACTCTTTTTGATAAATGTCAACCTTTGATTTATGAATAATTTTGTGAACATTTTACATTATTAAGTGGACAACCTATTGCAAATTAGACATGCCTACCTTGATAATTTAATTTAATTATGAATAATTATTAATAATGACCAAATATTATTAACATTATTGAAAGAGAGAATGCTAAGATTTACACAAAAATAATTATGCTGCATTTAGTTTTCAATTTAATTAAAAAATAATTCATATCCACAAGTGATTGAATAGAATATTATTTCACTAAGGTTTGTTTATAAGGCAAAAATTCTTCACCACCAAGATTAATGAAATTGAATTCTAGCTAGCTCTAATAAATTAAAATATATTCAATTAACTTAATATAATATTAAATATTATTAGAAAAAGAAAAATTAAGTATTATTTACTAGTATAAACGTATAAAAATACAATGCTAAGTAACTATATATATATATATATATATATATATATATATATATATATATATATATATATATATATATGGGGTTAATTTTAATTAAAATAATTATAAGACATGAATAATTCGCTCTTAGCCATAAATATAATATTTAGATATCCATGCCAACAAAATTTTATATCAATTTTAGAAAGAAATAAAGTAATTAAAATTAGAAGAAATTTTATATTTCTTCTTCTTCTTTTCTTGTAAGCTAAGTTTGTATTTCTTCATAAAACCATAGTTTCCAGTACATAGTTCATACATCCACTATCAGTTTTTCTTCAAATGGTTTCAATCTACCTAATGGGAAACTAGATATTTTGACCATCTTCCAATAGAGTAATTGGTCCAAAATTGTAAAGGGAGTAACATTTGCAACATAACTAGAGTGTCTACAATGTCATCATACCACAAAAAACTACCAGCAATCATTCAACAAACTAGGAGTCAAAAGAAGTAACATGTATCAGGTCTATTATGCTAGATCCTAGAGGAGATAACATCATGCAAATACATGGTATGTGTCACTCAATTTGGGTAGGATGGTGTCTAGGATTTGCACATAGAACCACATATTTTTGTGTTCTCTCTTCACATCCTCAAGACCGGTGAGTATATTGTATCTACTAGCCTTTTATTCCATGCGAATTATGACTATTAGGATTTTTAGTCTCCAATAAAGGAATAAAGCTTGAAGGTATTGTTTCTTCCAATCCCTAGTGTGGAAAGGGTTCATAATCCACTACTTAAATTCTCCCAAAAGCTCTAAGTTTGAAAATACATGTCTATTTATAGCTTCCTCAACCTCTAGGTGTTGCATACCAATTTGAGTTTGAACAAAGACAATTGAGTGAAATGACTCAATAGTTTCCTTGGCCTATTGGTTGGCCAAGTTATAGGCCTGATGACATTGACCTCATGTCCCCCCCTCCCTCTTCTGGTCCTCATGTCATCACTACATGGGAGTTAGCCAATGGTGTTGTCCAAGATCAACATGGATGGGACAAAGACAAAACAAAACAATAGTAGCATAGGTGATCAAGAGCCAAGAAAAAGATAAGAACATGTCTCCCGTGTAGACTTGCTAGGATATTTTTGTGAATAAAGCATCACACTAGAAAAAATTAATCATAATTTGATTGAGACCTAATCTGAAAAGCTAACAAACAAGCGTGACACTCGTAATCAACCCTTATATACCCATTATTGACCCAAGAAAACACCCCTAGATTATTGTCTGGCCAATTAACAATTTCATAGCCAAGGGATGTTATTAAACATACAAACTCATAACTAAAAGTCACTACAATTGTAGAATTAAAGTGAATCAAAATCGTCAAAATTACCAATAGAGAGTCAAGCTTTGATTGTTGCACGAAAGAAGAAAATACCTCTTCTAGAAAACCAAAGATGTTAACAACGGGTTGTATTACAAGATCAACAAGTCACTCCTTATCTAAACTCTTAGCTTATTTCCTAATCTCTAAACTTCAATTCTCCATAGCAAAAATTCCCATAACCCCACTTGTAAGGAGTTAGATTTTACCAATATAGTTTGCTAAGTTTACACTCAAACTTAGCCAACTTCCATAGTTTCCAATCCAACTACAACCCACACCTCGTTCTTCCTCGAAAACCTCCAAAACCAACTTCCAAGGTAATCTAACAATGGCATCCTCCCAAAGCGTGTTTCAGCAATGGTGCTATTGGGAATGTTTCTCACTTCTCCTATCATAAGTGACATGCACTCGATTGATCCACGGGTGATAATATTGTATGTGGTTTCATGCATGTGGGTGACCATGCTACCACCCTCCTTTAATTGCCTTCATGCTTAAAGGTGGCAAGCATGGTTATCCACACTATCATTTACCTAAGATCCCAACCCTATCAAGGAAGGAAATTTTATATTAGCTATTGAGTGTGTGAGGAAAATGTATAATTCTTATTTTTTTTTTTAATATTTCAATGTAGGACTTAAATACATTATTTGAATATCCACTAATTAATTTAGGAAACAATATTAATATTGAGGGACGGGGGGGGGGGGTTGAATTAGTATTAAGGATAATTATATTTTAATGTCAATTTATACTTTCATTTGATCTTTGGAAATCATTAATTTCAACCATCAACAACATAACTTGTAGAAACAACACGAGTTAAGACATGGAAATATATACACCATGAGCATCATATTCTTAAGACATAGAGGATTAATCATCCAAGATATTTTGCTTATAGATGCGTTAGAATTACATGAAACGGAGCTTATAAACCATGGAACTTAAAATCACATAAAATGATGCAGAAATAACACGATAAGCAAGAAACCATGACACAAATATTTGAATACACACTTATTCTAATTTGGACTACGTCTTCAAGCCCTGCTCAATAGTGGGGAGGCCTAGTTAATTCATTAAGTGGCATAAAAATAGATAAAATTAAAAGAAACATTATTTACAATCATTATAAGAAGAGCTTCAGCGTAAATCACATATAGAAAGACCTTTGTCGACGTGTTTCGAGCTAGCAAGTGTGGCTCATCATCAGGACAAGTTGAAGAAAACAGATCCAGCTTTGCATGTTAAATAATCTGAGCAGGGCCTCCAACAGCTATCTACATTAACGGCTAGCTTTGACTTAGGGACAGTCAAAAAGTCAAATTGATTATTTCAAGGAAGATAGTAATGACCATACCTATATATAAAAATATAATTATATAAATGAAATAATTTAAGACTTGGGGTTTACATTAATAATTAGTTAAAATGTATAATTTAATAATTAAATTTTTTTATTAAATAGGAATTAGTTACATTGAAGACCCAACTTATTTATAAATAAGGTAAATATAATTAAATAAAATAAATAGTAATAATACAAATCAGCAAATAAATAAATAATAATAATATATATTCGTTAATAAATTACCAATAATAACAATATATAAAAATTAGTTACGAAACAATAATAAAATGGATAATAATAATAATAATATATATTCCTTAATAGATAAATAAAATTAATAAATTAAAGTATATAATATATATAAAATAATAATAATATATATAAAAAATTAGTTACGAAGAACTAATCAAATAAATAAATAAATAATAATAATAAAAAATAAGTAAATAAATAAATAATAATAATAATAATAATATATTCGTAAATAGATAAATAAATAATTAATATATATATATATATATATATATATATATATATATATATATATATATATCTATATATATATATATTATTTATTTATCTATTATATATATATATATATATATAATATAAGATAAATAAAATAAATACATAAATATTAGCTATGATAATAGATACCAATATCACCCAGGGAAAAAAGGAGCGACACAAAATAAACAGGAGACGGACTGGAAAGAGTCCAGAGCCAAAAAAGGATAAACCCTAGGAGATAGGAAGGCTCCAGGGGAACGACGAAAGCGAAATAGATGAAAGAGGGGGGGGAGACTAAGATGAAAGGGTAGGGATCCAACATCTACTGATCTTCCAGCCATCATCTCTATTGAGATTGTTAGGCCTTCTTTCAATCTCAATAGCTTCCCTGAGTTTCCGATGATGGAACTGGGCAACCTTGGCAACAACCTTGAGGAGGCTAAGGTTGTTGCCAAGGTTGCCCAGTTCCATCATCGGAAACTCAGGGAAGCTATTGAGATTGAAAGAAGGCCTAACAATCTCAACAGAGATGACGGCTGGAAGATCAGTAGATGTTGGATCCCTGCCCTTTCATCTTAGTCTCCCCCCCTCTTTCATCTGTTTCACTTTCGTCGTTCCCCTCGAGCCTTCCTATCTCCTAGGGTTTATCCTTTTTGGCTCTGGACTCTTTCCAGTCCGTCTCCTGTTTATTTTGTGTCGCTCCTTTTTTCCTTGGGTGCTATTGGTATCTATCATCATAGCTAATATTTTTTTTATTTTTTATTTATCTTATATATATATAGATATATATATATATATATATATATATATATATATATATATATATATATATATATATATATATATATATATTATTTATTTATCTATTTACGAATTATTATTATTATTATTATTATTTATTTATTTGCTTATTTTATTGTTGAGTCGTCCCCTTTTCCCTAATTATTATTGTTATAACAAATATTTATTTACTTATTTTTTATTATTATTATTTATTTATTTATTTGATTAGTTCTTCGTAACTAATTTTTTATATATATTATTATTATTTGATATATATTATATACTTTAATTTATTAATTTTATTTATCTATTAAGGAATATATATTATTATTATTATTATTATTCATTTTATTATTGTTTCATAACTATTTTTTATATATTGTTATTATTGGTAATTTATTTATTTATTAACGAATATATATTAGTTATTTTCTTATTATTATTTACTTTATTATTTCTTTCATAACTAATATTATTATTATTTATTTTTTATATAGATTTTTATCTATTTATTTATTTATCTAACGAATATATATTATTATTATTATTTATTTATTTGCTGATTTGTATTATTACTATTTATTTTATTTAATTATATTTACCTTATTTATAAATAAGTTGGGTCTTCAATGTAACTAATTCCCATTTAATAAAAAAATTTAATTATTAAATTATACATTTTAACTAATTATTAATGTAAACCCCTTCTTAAATTATTTCATTTATATAATTATATTTTTATATATAGGTATGGTCATTACTATCTTCCTTGAAATAATCAATTTGAATTTTTGACTGTCCCTAAGTCAAAGCTAACCGTTAATCTAGATAGTTGTTGGAGGCCTTGCTCAGACTATTTAACACGCAAAGCTAGATCTATTTTCTTCAACTTATCCTGACGACGAGCCACACTTGCTGGCTCGAAACGCATCGACAAAGGTCTTCCTATATGTGATTTACGCCGAAGCTCTTCTTATAACTATTATGGATCACAGAAGTCTCAATTCAACAATTCTTTACAATCCTTATACCTCCAAGCTGGAAGATGCACTACTACATAAAGGGGGGTTTTGAGACAATATTTGAGACAACTTTGGGTAAAATGTCTTAACTTGAGACAAAATATAATGTGTGTATTGTCTTAAATATTGTCTTTAAGTGGGTGTATCAAAAATTATTGTCTTAAATATTATTGTATTAAAAATTATTGTCTTAAAGATTATTGTCTTAAGAAATATTTTCGTAAACATTATTGTCATAAAAAATTCTCTATAAAGACAATATATACCACAAGCATTACTGTCTCTTACGAAACAATTCCATTTTTGTCTCTCTTGAGACAAATTCATTTTTGTCTCCCTAGAGACAACATAAAAAAATGTATCCAAAAATATTTGACCATTGAAATAAATCGATATAAAAAACATTTAATTAAAAATAAACTACAAAATCATTAATTAATTCATGTAAGTGCACAGTGGAATCGAATAACCACCATCCTACTTGTAAGGCAGATACTCTTCCATTGAGCTAGCACACTTTAAAGAATTACGTGAAGAGTTATGGAAAACCTGAAAAGTACATTTATAGACATTGATTTAATATATATATATATATATATATATATATATATATATATATATATATATATATATATATATATATATATATATATATATATATATCCAATGAGCAAGTGAAATTCTTGAGGGAACATCTAGGGAACATTCCTCAACAACAGAGAGAATTCAGGGAATGTTCCCCAAACTACCCCATATATGGGGGGATGATTTAGAATGTTCCCATGCACCCACCATTCTTGACGGCATTCTCCCCATATTGGGGACCTCCTACTTTAATCCCCAGGTTCCCCTGCAACAATTAACACCACGAATAGGTTTCCAATACTCTAGGAGTGTTTTTGATGCTACATAAAAAGAATGCAATATATGCAGAAGGGATATAGTTTATGGCTATTATGCATAAAGAGGAAAAACATAACTAATTGAGACATAAGTCTTTGTTTCTTATGGATGTACATTTTTCGTTTAGACAGGCTATATAAAATAATATTCATTTTCCAAATTTTTTAAAAATGATTGACAAACACTATCAAACTTTCTCGAAGGGGGTGTGTTAAGAAATTTGACCAGGATAATTATAATGACCCACATAGATAATTTATTTACTATTATAACTATCCATATAATTTTAAGAGAACCACTAAAACTAAAGATCATATTAAAAATAATGTCATTGTTGGAAATTCCTAAGACAATAGGGTAGGGTGTATGTATTCTAATACATATATTTCTTTCGCTTATGAGGTGTTAGGTAGGTTTTGGAGATAACAAGACTCTCACTACCATAGAGTATATATAAATTAAATTGAGTGGGAATATGTTTTAGTTTAGAGGAATTATGACTCGTTAAACTAGGAATATACAACCAAATTTGTCCAACAAGATCAATTCTTTATTCCCTATTGTCCAACCAAGTTTCGGTAGAAAACAAAAACCAAAGACTTATATTTCATTCAGATGTTAGAGTAGTGAGGACTCGAATGTCTTCCCCCAACCTCTGCCAGCACGATATCCTTCTGATAGATATTTTAGGGGACCGTACCCAAGAGGCTAGGATAGACTTGAAAGGACTAGAAGGATATCTTTGTGATAGATATTTGAGGAGACCATGCCCGAGAGGCTAGGATAGACTTCAAAGGAGTAGAGGCATGTGGATTCCATGAGGGCCCACTACCAAAGGTTATTTCTTTTGATACTGAGTACTAGTCTTCATGCTTCATTGAGGGGCTAGTCATCAATTCAAAGTTTCTTCCACATGAGCTTCAGTGTTAGGAGTGGAGGGGATCCTTTATCTAGGGCTCACCCCAAAGTTCCTTCTATTATTCCATTGCTAGAAAAAAGCACAAAATTCAATATGATTTACTAAATTTAATAGCAAAAAGAATCTAAAATATCAGAGAGGTGCAATGACAAAGCACATAATGAATAACTTGTTAGTTAACACAAATCATTGACAAATATGTTAGATAATGAATATTTCTCGATGAGAATATTAGGGAAATAAATTAACGTCATGAACAAAATTAACGTTGATGTATGCATTTACTTTTTCCATATATGTTATCATACATTTGACCACTAAAGGTATTATGGCTTACTGAATAAGTTTGGCATGCTAATAATACGTGTCTTCACAAAAATAAGTGTGTCTGTTTGAAGGAGGGAAACAAATGCAATGAAGTGCAGACTAAAGTTGCTCTACCTTTTGCATCATTCATAATAAACACATTAAAATATTGCAAAAAAATATAAAAAATCCATGCAGCTTCACATTGTCCAATGTACTTAGTAATGTTTGTATCTTATTTTCACTTTTTGATTTTTGAAACACATATTAAATGTCTTGGGTCTTCATTAATAACAATTCCTTAATGGAATATTTCTTTGCACCACTCCTAAGCACAAAAAATAATCAACTTTTAACATATTAAACATCAGTGCAATTAAAGCAAGAAAGAATGAAATATTTGAATTTCTTTACTTCAGACAGTGCACGCAATTAATAGTCCTAGTGGTGATGATCTTAAAATAAAATCCACTGGTGTTTCTAGATGCTGCTTTCTCTCAAAGTCTCTACATTATCAATAACAATCTAAACCATCATAAGGAAAGGCAGTGAAGAAAAGAATACAAACAAAGTAACATATGGACATGCATAAGAAAATGCACACTGATATATATAAATTACACAGACAACTATATCATAAATGAGAGATGCCACTGTGGATCCATGCCATTTCACCAAAATTAGATTATGGGTGATTAGGTGCGGCGTTTCCTATTTTAAAATGTTATGAGAAATAATTTCAACCCAAAAATAATTATCGAAAAAATAATATATAAAGAAATTTTGCATGGCATACCTGGATGTTTTCCTGCTTCTTGTGATAATCATGATCCCTAAGTACACATTCTTGTGTTTCTCTAGTAACCCAAGATTATTCCTTTCAGCCAAATTTCACAAACAAATATGCCAAAGATCATATTATTGTATTACCTTTTACAAAATAAATTACTGACTGAAAATTCTAAGGAAGAAGATATACAAACAGTTGGGTGCATTCTGCTTGAGCTTGCCACTTTACAACATTTCTTAACGATCACATAATTTAAAACTAGATAATGTAAATCTGCAAGGACGAAACAATTTAAAAATAGAAATAAAAAATTCTTTAGTGTACTCCTTATCATTACTGAGTGCTAGACACACAGGATAGATACCACGATTACTGCCTAATGGGTCAATAAAGTAATAAGACTATATGTTTCTAATAGTAACAAGTTAAACACCAATTTCATATAATTCAAACCTCAAGCTGTCGAGTCCAAAGTTCAAACTTCCAGTTGTTGAGTTGCAGTTGTTCAAACTTCAGTTCAAGCTTTAAAGCCCTCTGTAGAGGACCAGTGTGTGAGGTCAAGAGGGAAACCACTTTAGCTTCAACCTTCAGTCAATCAATGCACAGATTTCTTGAACTTCAGCCTCATAGGTGAAGAAGAAAGCTAGATATTTTTTTTCTATCAGGTAGTATCTCGAGTTTGGCTTGAAAGCAAGAAACTAGTGGGGATTTCCAATGCCCAAAAATGTCATGAATACTAGTGAAAATACAACTATTTCTATTCTAATCCATACAAAAGTATGGTTCAAGGAACAGAAAGGGGAATTTTCAGCTAGTCCCTACCTTTAGACAATAATCCACAACTTTTTAAAAACTTACAAAAGAAACAAAACAAAAAATGTGTCACATTTGTTCAATCTATTCAAAACTAAAGGTGTATATGTTCAAAAAATATAGCATAAACAAAACCAACAAATTATTGAGCTATAATGCTATAAACGTTCCAAAAGCATAAACCTCAAGTATCCAAAAGCATATTACAAGAGAGGTGTAATCTGCCTACAAATGACCCATTTTCATATTCGAGATTAATTTGGAAAATTGTAAACTTATTCTAAATGGAGAACATATAAGGCAAAAAACCTTTTCTATTAAAAAAAACCTATAAACAAGTCAAGTTGCAACCAATGAATTTTGAGCATTAGGAATCACTATTAGATGGAATATAAAACATACATTTATGCTTAACTTTAAAAATACAATACAAAAGTTGAAGTGTGGTTAATTGAGCAAGTGAAATTCTCCTTGAAACATCTAGGGAACATTAGGAATGTCTGGGAAGTAATTTGCAACTGACAGGAACTTCCAAGGAACATCTAGGGAACATTCCTCAACAAGAGGGAACATTTACATCTAGGGAACATTCCTCAACAAGAGGGAACATTCACATCTAGGGAACATTCAGGGAATTGTTCCCAAACTGCCCCAGATATGGGGGGATCATTTGGAATGTGCCCATGTGCTCACCATTCTTGATGGTATTCTCCCCACATTTTCGACTTTGTTCTCCAATCCCCAGGTTCCCCTTCAATAGGTAACACCATGAACATCTTGCCAATACTGTAGGAGTGATTTTGATGCTACATAGAAAAATTGCAATATATGTAGAAAGGATATAGTTTATGGTAATTTATGCATAAAGAGGAAAGACATAACTAATTGAGACACAAGTCTTTGTTTCTGATGGATGTACATTTTTCTTTCATAGAGGCTATCTGAAATAATATTTATTTTCCAAAATTTTAAAAAATTATTGACAAACACTATCAAATTTTCTTGGCGGGGGGGTGGGTTAAGGAAATTGACCAGGATAATATTAATCACCCACATAGGTAATTTATGTATTGTTATAACTTTCCATATAATTTTAAGAGAACCACTAAAACTAAAGATCATATTAATAATAATGTCATTGCTAGCAATTCCTAAGATAATATCATTTGGGTATCAAATATAGGGTAGGGTGTATGTATTCTACTACATATAGTTCTTTCCCTTATGAGGTGTTAAGTAGGTTTTGGAGGTAACAAGATTCTCACTACCACAGAGTATATATAAATTAAATTGAGTGGGAATATGTTTCTGGTTAGAGGAATTGTGGCTCATCAAATTAGGAATCTACAACTAGATTTGTCCAATAGGATCAATGCTTTCTTCCCTGTTGTCCAACCAATTTTCATTAGAAAACAAAAGCCAAAGACTTAGATTTCATTCATATGTTAGAGCAGTGATGACTCAAATCTCTTCCCAAAACCTCTGCCAGGAGGATATCCCTCTAATAGATATTTGAGGAGACACTACCCGAGAGGTTGGGATAGACTTCAAAGGACTGGTAAGATATCTTTCTGATAAATATTTGAGGATACCATGCCCGAGAGGCTGGGATAGACTTCAATGGACTAGAGGCATGTTGATTCCATGAGGTCCTACTGCCAAAGTTTATTTCCTTCAATCCATAGTACTAGTATCCATGCTTCATTGAGTGACTAGTCATCAATTCAAAGTTTATTCCACATGAGCTTCAATGGTAGGAGTGGATGGGATCCTTGCTCTAGGGCTCACCCCATGATTCCCTCTATTATTCCATTTCCAAACAAAAGCACAAAATTCAATATGATTTACTGAATTTAATAGCAAAGAGAATCTAAAATACCATAGAGGTGCAATGAAAAAGCACATAATGAATAAATTGTTAGTTAACAAAAACCATTGACAAATATGTTAGATAATGAATATTTCTCAATGAGACTCTTAAGGAAATAAATGAAACTCGTGAATGAAATTAACATTGATGTATGCATTTTATTTTTCCATATTTGTGATCACATATTTGACCACTGAAGGTGTTATGGCTTACTGAATAAACTTGGCATGCCAATAATACCTGTCTTCGGTAAAATAAGTGTGTCTGTTTGAAGGAGGGAAACCAATGAATTGAAGTGTAGACTAAAGTTGCTCTACTTTCTACATAATTCATAATAAACACATTAAAATGTTTCAAAAAAATATAAAAAGTCCATCCACCTTCACATTGGCCAATGTACTTAGTAATGTTTGTACCTTATTTTCACTCTGTGCTTTTTGAAGCACATATTGAATTTCTTCGGACTTCATTAATAACAGTTCCTCATTGGAATATTTCTTTGCACCACTCATAAGCACAAAAAATAATAAACTTTTAACATCATAAACTTCAGTGCGATTAAAGCAAGAAAGAATGGAATACTTGAATTTCCTTACATTGGACAGTGCACGCCATCAACAGTCCTAGTGTTTATCATCTTAAAATAAAATTCATCGGGGTTTTTAGATGTTGCTTTCTCTATAAGGCTCTACATTATCAACAAGAACCACAACAGTGGTTGAAGTCCCTAACGAGAAGGGAAAGGATTATTGATTTGATTTGGAATACCAATTCCACCGTGGAGCATGTAACATCAACCGAAGATATTCAATCAACCTATCCACAATCCATTTTACAAGGAAAGTCATCATATCATCAACGTTTATCGGCATTTAGGAATGATATAATGATCAAATCTACAAGCAAGCTAGTAATCAATGAAAGTATAAGTGACAAATGGAAAATAGGATCCAACACGTGATATGAAAAGTTCAGTTCATTTTCTAAGATTGTTTGAAAAAGAGGGTACGCGCATTAGGGAGTTTACTCTTGGTGAATCACTATGGAATAATAATGGTACTGCTCTGAAGGTCACTAAAGAAAGCTCAACAAAAAACCAGGTCTTTTTTCAACAATCACTGTTCCCATTCTTGAATCCTAGGACACTTCCAGATCCCTTGAAATCTCTTCATTGGAAAAATGAAAACAAATAATGTCCAACCAAGATTATACCATCACATGGAAGTGATTGACAATCCAAAATGTAATTGCTTCCACCTCTAAAAACCACATTGCTTAAAGTATAAAGTATAAACAAGGGTTGTAGTTGAAGCAGAAAAAGGACAATTTGATACATTCCAACTCTCCTTCGAGATCTATTGGAAAATCACATGGTGACTGGAGTTATCTCCATACTTTTGATGTTACAATTTTATTTGGTAGGTTTAAGCCTATGAGAAAAAAATATATATTAATAAATCTAAGGACTGATTGTAGTATAATGAGATAACTCCAAAATGTAGTATAATGAGACAACACATATATTTAATATTGTTTGTATTATTCCCATATTAATAGGGTTACAAATGTATGTATAGCATGTTGGATTTTGTAGCACAAACATGCTAATCATTAATTCCACTACATCTAAACTATTAGAGAACTCAAGGGGGAGACTCAACTAACTATTCTACATCCTACCATTACAATGCACAGGTGCAATAACTCTTTCAAACCATTACATAATGTAAAGAAATATAACATCAACAATTTTGGGGATGAAAACTGATCAATTTCCAACAAAAAAATGAAAAAATGACAAATGTGAAACTTTGTAATGAGCTTCCACCTCAACCTTTATGTTTAATATTGTCCTGTTATTCCCATATTAATAGGACAATTTAATAGTATATATTGGACTTTGGAGCACCCTAACAATTGTGAAGGTTTTGTTGGTTCTCGATGATGTCCCCTTTGCTACCCTTTTCAGTGATGTGATTTATACCTTATCTTCTTGGTGATGTGCTCTTTGCTTCCCTTTTTCATGATGTGCTTTATACCTTATCCATTATTAAGTAGAAATTCCAAGTATATATTCTGGAAATAATAAAAATGATGGATCAATGATATCAATGAAATAAAAAGCATGCCTCCCATATCAAAATAGAGAAGAAACCTTCTATATTGGCCTTTCATTAGAAATGAGAAGAAACATCAATAAGGTACAATGTGTCCTACCAAATTGCAGAATCGAAAGACTTTAATAGTCTTCAAATAAGAACAGGCTATCAGAAAATATTGATGCAGTTTACTAAGTAAGAACAAGGAGATGGTTTTCCCCTTGAAATTTCAAGTACTTTACAATCATCAGCAGTGTAGAAAAAAACAACACAGCAAATATGGATCTCAAAATAAACTAAAACCTCTTTGATTTTAGCCTAGCATCTCTTTCAAGGGCATGTGTTGGCATGACAATTGGTAATTGTGGTTCTGGGTTATGATCCATGCAAGGATAACCATAAAAAGTTGTTGACATAGATTCAATTCTTTGGACAGTTGTCTAGATAGAACTGGACTCCAGTAAGTTTGTTTCCTGAACATTTCCATTAGAATTTTCATTAACCATGTCAGAAAACTTGTCAAGCAATGCCCCACCTTTCCAGAGGAACACTTACCCTCCTTTGCATTGTCTTCCTTACTTTATAATTAATATGGTTGGAAGTTGGGCCATCTGGTGAGGTTGAGTCTCCATCTGCAATGCTCCTACAAAGTCCTGAAAAGTTTTCTTGGTGAAGTAAAAATTGAAATCCTCAATTGTCAATGGGGAAGTTGACATCTGAAAATATGGACATCATTAGAACTTTGAATTCTAAAAAAAAATTGATTAAAAACAATACCAACCCCACAAAACAAATGAATCCAAAATCAAAACCTCAATAAAAAATGGAAAAAGACCATATTGAACCTTTAAAGCTAAATATGAAAAATGGAAAAGGACCATATTAAACCTTTAAAGCTAAATAACTTAAACCCTTGGAGCCAGTGACATACCTAATTAGTATAGGCTTCTTGCAAGGGAGTGTATTGAGTGTTGCCACATAAATTGGAGGTCCCTGGAGAATATTGTATTTGACTTGCATTCACCTCTACATCTTGATTGTAGGAAGAAAATATACCCTTATCATAAAGTATGGTTGGCCTCCAACTTTTCTTTGCAACTTCATTTTCATTCACAGTGTTAAATTGTGTGAATCCATGAAAATCATCTGACCTAATTATTTGTGATTCTTTTAGACTGATCATCTGGCATGATCAGTATGAATATGTGAGATTGTTTTGGATTCTCCATTTCTTCCATGGGTGTCATATTTTGTTACATTCATAGAGTATACCATCCTTTAGTGAAATATCTACACTTCCATTCTAAAACTGCATTTGTTTCCGCACATCAGAGACGCTACAATTTGCCACTCTGCCACACTCATTATGTGCATCAGACCTAACAGATAGAAAAATAGAAGAAACAAAAGAAATAGAAGGGGTATAGGAGACAACATATGATTCTTGTGACCCAAACTGTGGAGTTTTGGAGGAACTACATGAAAAATCTCTCTCACCAGAGAGACTTCTTCTTCTTTGGGATTTCTGGTTGGGAGACAACTCCATGTAAGGACTTTTTATTTCTTTAGAAAAGATAATATTAGTTAAACCTTTCTCTAAATTTTTTTCCCAAAAGTTCATAACACTTTCATAATTTCATCCCTAAAATATGGCTCCCTCTCCAAATGGCACCTTTCTAAATTAGCAATTTTAGAGCTTACAATTTGAGTATCCACATCTTTCAACAAACGGTTAATCATCTCTACAAAAATTACTCGTGTACACTAGTTCCCATTAGCAACATCATGTTCCAATATTTGTACCCCTGCTTTAATCAATGACCTCCCATATGCTTCAAGAATGTGATAGTTCAATTTAGCAAGAGAACAAGATAGACTTATGTGGGCAATCGTTTGCCTTAGTTTCTCCTTCAATGCACTTTTTACTCTCAGTAAAACCTCATTAACAATATTTGTTGAAGAAAATTTATGACTATCAGAGCCTATGAGAGCTTGCAAATATAATGTTGTTAATGTTGCTAATGGCATCACTTTTCCTATGAGTATATCAAGCAAGGGTGTCCATAGGTCTATTATAACATGACCTTGTTGGGTCTACCTACTAAAAGTATTAATGGCGTACCTTGTTATGCTTGCAACATCTCTTCTACAAGCCTGTTGTAGAGGCAATCACCCCTACAACAACGCTTCTACAAGCTTGTTATAGAGGTAATGACCCTACACTTCAAGATAGAGTCTTTACAACAATTGCCATAATTTCGCTTGTGTGGGGAATAATGTTTTTTCCATGCAATTTAAAGTGGACAGTTGGAAATGACGAGATTAGATCATATATCATGTGATATGGCTCATCAAAAAGGTGGTTCACAAATTATTTTTTAATCCTTTCTTGAACAGGCACAAGAAAATTTTGGTAAATGTTTTGAACGATATGAATGTGGGTTTCAGAGTTGTGACAGAGATGGAAAAGTTGGAAAAGTGGATGCAAATAGATTTGAAAAAATAACATACAAAAGTTGAAGTGTGGCTAATTGAAATTTTATCCGTTGTTGTTAAAATTTAACGAACCTGATAGTTAAGTTCAAATGAAGGATATTTTTGCAGGAAAAAGCTTCTAATTAGAAGTTTGGAGGAAGCAAACAATTTTTCCGACAATTTAACCAATTACATATTCAAAGTTTAAAAATAACAAAAATGAATAATTTTCAACATAACTAAATCAACCAAACTTAAATTTCTAAAGCAGGACATCACATCAAGTAGTATTTTAGCAGTGAAATAAAGTTATCTTCAACGATCTCAAATATGAATAATGTGGAGTGATCAGGGGAAGGAGCTTAAGATAACCCAGCCGCCTCGCTGATGGTTTGAGCTTCTAAAGGGCCTCACCCTCTGCTCCTCCACCTGATCCTAATATCGATGTTTTCAATGAACTAGTTGATGATGGTCCAAGGTTCTAGCACTCTTTCATTCCAAAATGATGTTTGTAGCAGTGCATCTTGGCTGTTGCATTAGAGTGCTTAGGGGGTGGCTCGATGTGGAGCATTTTCAGTGCAGAGTGCTTAGGATTGGGTTGATGCAGAGCTTCCTCTTGCCACGACACCTCTTGGATGTTGCACCAGAGTGATTAGAGTGTAGTCAAGGTCTCAAAAGGAGAACAAGTAGGAAATTTTGAGGATTTTCCCACTAGAAAGAAGGCTATGATTTTACAAACCCTAGCAATGCAATCATTCTATGAATCTATATATCTCTATCACTAGAGCTATAGGTACATACTAAATTAAAAAGTATCTAAGGCCGATAGCCCATGTAGATCTAATGAAATGACTACAACTAGTACCTAATAATAAGGCTTGACATACCTTTAACAAACACCAAAGGATATTTATTTCTCAATGGCCTCAGGTTCTCGGTCGGGGTAGTCACAAAGAAGTTGGAATTTCCAAAACTTTATATATAATTCAATGGAACCGCAAAACTTCTACACTCTTGAGCCTAGACCTCGGCAGAACCACTGCCCTAAAAATATACCTGGACCCTATATACTCTAACTCAATCTTGATCTATATTGATATAGACCCTTGGGTGGGAATACTCTTACCTGGGGGGTTGGAAGCCACAGTTTTGCTATGAGATTTTCTACTCGGCTTGCATAATATCATATATAATTCCAATTACCGCCTATGTAGGGGTCTTACTCTATTTTATCTGCTTATTGCTACTTCAACACCACCAACGCCTTAATACCTAAATCCCAAAAATTGGGTATGGAAGTGGCAAGAACCTCCAACAAAGTACATTTATTCACAAACCCTACAAACCCTATATTTGAAATACATTCTTGTGGTTGGTTAGGTTTCGATTTTGAGGCCAGCTTGACATCTTCATCCTGTAATTGATCCATACATTTATAAATATTTAAGTGCTTGACTGCATGTTTGAAGAGGAAAAATGAGAGAAAGGAAGAGTGCACGGAACCTGAGCTTTTGGTATTTTTGGGTGAGAATTTCATTCCAAACTTTGCACACCATGGCTGCTGAGAGAAAATCCTCCAGTGTTTCTAACAGTGTCAAGATGAGGAGGGACAATAGTTACTGCGACTTCTATGGCTTCTGGCAATCTTCATGCTGCTCTCCATGTTTCCCTTTGGTTATGGACTCCCCTTTGTTGAATCATTAAGAGAGTAGCAAGAATAGGAAAACCACCCTTTGGTTATGGGTTCCCCTCTAATGAATCAATTGTGTGAGTAGAAAGAATAGGAAATCCAAAGAGGTATGAGAAACTTATTTGTATTGCAAAAATTATAGTTTTACTATGGGAAAAAACATTTAGACAACTTGAAAAAGAGTTTGAAAGAAAACAATTTTCTCATGATACAAAATATATAAAGAGGGTTTTAGTTGCAATTGGTTCTCGTTTATATAAAGGGGGTTGGAGTTATAATTGTTTCTCATTTAGAAGAATTAGATTACACAAAAATTATTGAAAAACTATAGGAAAAGACATTTTGACGATTTGAAAAAGAGTTTGAAACAAAACAATTTTTGATCATGCAAAATATATCAAGGGGGTTAGAGTTACAATTGGTTTTCATTTAGAAGAATTAGATTTTTTCCAGTAGCATTTTTTATATCAATTATTATTATAAAAAAGGTTAATGCATATTTAATAGTAAGATAATACACACAAATTATTGAACAACTAGAGGAAAATACATTTAGACAACTTGAAAAAGAGTTTGAAACAACACAACTTTTGATCGTGCAAAATATAGGAAGGGTGTTAGCGTTACAATTGGTTTTCATTTAGAATCTAATTAGATTTTTTTTCTGGTTGCATTTTTTATACCCATTACTATTATGGAAAAGGTTAATGAATATTTAATATTAAGATAATATGAACAAATCATTGAACAAATATAGGAAAATACATTTAGATGAATTAAGAAAGAGTTTGAAACAAAAAAAAAAATTATCATGCAAAATATATAAAGGGTGTTAGAGTTACAATTGGTTCTCATTTAAAAAGAATTAGATTTTTTCCGGTTGCATTTTTTTATATAAATTACAATTATGGCAAAGGTTAATGCCTGTTTACTATTAAGATTTCTATATAGGGAGTGAAATATTATTAGGAGGATGTATTAAGTTTAGGGTGACATAAGATCCATAAGCATCAATAAAGAAAATATATGCAATATCACATAGTAGTGTGAGAGATCATGTTGGGATGAAGATACTTTTGACAAAGGGTGTTGTGCTTATTATTTGGGATCATCTTCGTTAATGGTTCCTCTAGGGGATCTTAATAATATATTCACATATGGAATGGTATGTTGATAATTTTAGCACAAGACAAACTAGATAAAGTGATGATTGACATTGATTTTCATCATCTATAGTTCATGTAATATATCACAAAAAGAAACCCTTTATATGTACACCCACTTCTCTAATGATTTTGCATAGAAAAACATTAAATATTGATGATTGGTTGCCATAATATATCTAAATGATCTAATATACAAGTAAATATGCAGGTCGCTTTTAAAGACCTAACTATATGGAAGAGCTGATTTACCTTCTGCCCTAAGATATTTATTGAATAAAATATTCATATGGAAGGCCATAACTATGGATTACTTCCATTCGGTACAAGATATAATATCTAAAATAGTGTGAAATTGGGTGTTAATTTAATTTAGTCTATGTTGGGATACATGTTTCACCATATCATAGGAGAAACTCCTAAGAAAATGAGGGTATAAGGAAGAGATCTCACACCAAGTCCAAGGTTTGTTAATTTCATGGTCTCTCGTTTGGATCCCATTTCCACTCCTCAATTGCATGCTCATATTAATAAATGACAACCAATAAACTAATGTGATAATGTATTTGGAATTTCCTTGCAAAAAAGAATAACTTCTTGTTTGACCCATTTTTGTAGTGAAAGTAGATTTCTTACTCTCAACTAGCCTGACTTAACCAAAAAATAAATGTATAATTTCAATGCAAATATGATAATAATCAACCTCAATTTAATATTTTTTTCTTCATATGGTGTCACTTGTGTAATTTCAGTTGATATATTAAATCTATTGAAGTGCCTTTACTAGTCCTAATAGGTAGTACTAGTGTACTGCAATTCCAATATGAACAAATATCATTCCACTATGGAGATTTATATATTTAGAATTCATTAATAAATGTTAGTTCTTAATATGTTTCTCAAGAAAGGAACCTATTGGACTAAATGGAAAAACAAAATGCATTGAGGTATAAAACAATTTCCATTCACACCATAGAGATACGCTACTTCAATAATATTTATCCTCATGCCATTGATAAATTTTCCATTATTAACTAATTGATATTGTGATTGTTAAATTATTTGATAAATTGGAATATATCAACCACCAATTATACATGTTTCTTGTTTCAATGGTTTTAACAATAAAGTGTCAAAGGTTTAGTTAATAGCTAGTAGCAATAAGGATTAGTTCAATTGCTAAATTCTCTTGCAAAAGAGTTCATAGAGCTCTCGATACAAAATCCTATTAATTCCCTTATGGTTACCAGTTGGTATTTTAACTTCTGGTTACTATTATGCTCCATTTGAAGACCAAGAAAGCGGGTAAATCTATGGGGATTGACAATGTACCACCAGCCTCCCTTAGAGATTTTAATATATTGGTTAGTGAGGGAAAAAAATTGAAAAATGAAATGAACAATAGTTCATTTACTAAGTAATAGCCAAATATTATTATATATAAGATATATATGATAAAATATAATGGATCCATTTGTAACATCCACTCCCCAACCATTTTATGTTATGATTAGTTATTATCTTACCTACTAAAAGATTGATTGCTTGGTAATTTGTTGTTGATATTAATACTATACATACAAGGTATGTGTATGTTATCTACATACCCATAACTCACATCGATGCACTATTATTCTATGGTCTATTATGCTAGATGACTGATTAATGATTAAGCTTATGATTAGCATTAATATTGATTAATATTGATTATGATTTTAAGTATATATTTATGAATAATTTAATATTAGATTAATTTTGGCCCTCTCATGACTCTTTGACTTTGAATAAATATCTAAAATTGTTTGATTAGTTATCATGTATTAATTCTTATAATTTGGTGGGGTGGTGGGGAGGGGAGAGAATGCCAATTATGGGACTTAAAGAATGCGTAGGTGAACCATTAATGTGTAATAAATATTTTCAAAACGAGAGGGAATAAGTCTTGGAAGGGGAGGGTGGTGAGAAGTAACTCTCGTCATTTTGTGATATTTGGGTTTGTTGAATTTTTGGGGAGACAGGAGAGGAATAAAGTTGAAAGAGTTTGGATAGTAAGGGTTCTCTAAGGAAGCTAAGAGAGGCGATAGGAACTTGATGATTTGAGCACACGGTTTGAATACATTATGGGTGGAAATTAGGGCTTTGGCACAAAGGCTTAAGGAATTTGTGGAGGTTCCCTAAGGATAGGATGTCAGAAAGGTTGTTCCTAGTTGGTTGGGTCACAAATTTAGTCAGGTGGGCTTGAAGGTCATGGGAATGAAAGCAACTTCATGGAACTCACTAATTTCAATCTTGTTTCTTTGCATACTTTTTGCATTGGACTGAACATATTATGCAATAAGTGTTATCTAAAACTATGTTATAACAATTGTTATCTAAAAATTTATAAGTACTCGAATTGAATTACATTGAATAGAACTGAATTTGGGGAAGGGAAAATTACTTTGAATCCTAACACACCAATAGGATTGTCCTTGAGGGACAAGATCAGAAACATCTAATTGAAGAAAATAGAAATCATTTGACATTACTCTCCAGGTTCATTCAATGTTGAGATGAGCTTGGAGGAGTTGGAGAAAATATTCCCTCTAGAGAACTAGTGATCCTAGCCCTCCTAGGGATTCTAAAATCTAGACATAGCTATTAGCACTCTGTAAATGGAAAGGAAAAATTACCAAATTGGGAGAGTCTTCGGTCCGATTTGGTGTAGGAAGAAATTCAAAATAATACTAGAGATGGAAAAACATCCAAATCTTATGGGGAAGAGAATTTTCCACTGGTTGGAAATGGCAATAAGGGAAAAGGAAAGAAGGCCCAAAGAAAACTAGAGACTAGTCAAAACAATGGCAAGAAGAATGACTTGAGCAAGATAAAATGTTTTCATTACCATGAATTTGGTCACTATGAAACAAAGTATTTGCACAAGTAGTATAAGAATAAGCCTTCAAGAGGAGTAAGAGGTGAAGCACTTGCCTCACAATTCGAATTAGGCTTCACCCTGATTACATGTATGGAAGCCACTATAATGGGGAGCGTGTGGTATCTATATTTAGATGCCTTGCTCCATATGACATGATGTAAAGAATCCTTTAGTAGCCTAGAGGAGAAGGATCTCCATATGCACATAGAAATTGGGGATGATGTGTGGTATGATACCAAAGGAATTGGTATTGTAACCTTTAAGAGGGTGTCATACTCCCATATTCATTTAAAATATGTCATGTATGTACTTGGGATGAGGAGGAGCTTGCTCTCTATACTTTTATTTGAGGATCATGGGTATGATGTTGTTTTCAGTAAGGGGAAATCCTTTGGGCAAGTGAAACAGATTGGAGTTTGTGTGGATAACCTATACAAACTTGAGGTTGAAGCTTATGATACATTAAAGAGCAAGGTAGGATAAGTGCAATGTTGGGATGTTGGAGAACTCTGGCACAGACACATGGGACACTTACACCATGGGGCCTTACAAATCATGCAACATATTACCACAGGTCTCCTAAAATCCAACCTTGACCAACCATGATGTCTACAAGGGATGAAAATTTAGGAAATATGTCAAATATACCTTCTAGGGCCAAGATAACAAAGCTGGAGTAATCTTGGAGTTAGTCCACTCTAATGTGTGTGGGCCATTTTCTACAACCTCTACAACAAAACACAAGTATTATATTATTTTTGTTGATGACTTTTCAAGAAAATGTTGGAACTTCTTCATGCAGAAGAAGGATGAAGCTTTCTCAAAATTTGTTGAATTCAAAGGATTTGTTTAAAAGGACACTGGTCAGAAATTGAAATCCTCAAGAGGTGATAATGGAGGAGAATATGTACCTAACACCTTTAAGGAATTTTGTGCCAAAGAGGGTATTAGAAGAGAACTGATAACACTCCAGAACCCACGACAAAGTGGGGTGGTTGAAAGGAAGAACAATATAATTGTGGGAGTATCAAGAGCCATGTTGCATGATCATGGTCTATCATTACACTTATGGGCATAGGCACGCAAAAGAAAAAGTTTATTTGCAAAACCATAGTCCTCATACGATACTTGGCATCATCACACCCAAATATTTCTATGGGAGGAAGCCAACTGTATCTCATTTCAGAAGCTCTGAAGCTACTATGTATTGTAACATATCCAAATGTTGGGTAACAGAGGGCACACATAAAAAATTTTGGGATCAAAGCCCACAATTTTGGTAAAGGTATGGTAAGGACTCTGCGAAGTGCACGGAGTGCAAAGTGTAATGAGTCAAGTCAAAGCATTGTCTGCCCAAAAATAATGTAAAATAATAGGAAGAGAGTCGGCCTGCCCATGGTTCACGAACCATGGAAATGTATAAATAGAGTGAGGCTCTAGAGTTAGGAGTCAATTTTTGGATATGTACTTTTGGATCTGGAATGTAATGGGTTTTTGAAGAAAGAAGTCTTGAAGTGTCTATAAGTCTAAGTCAAGGGTGTTGGTGGGTAGATAAAGGCTCTGCAACTATGTGCACAGAGGCCTAGTAGAGTCTGCAATTGTGTGCATGGACCCCTGCAGCTGAGCGTGTAGGGCAGATCTGGATGTATTGGCGAAAGAGTTGAATAAAAATAAGTTGGTTCTGAAATACTGTGTTATATCTGAAATATTGTCGATTTGATTAATTTATGGTTGATATATCTGTTTGATCTATGTGCTTATTCTTATGTTATGAGTTTATGCAAATCTATAACTTTTCTAGGTGCACGAACTGGTTATCTCTATTAAATATTTTCTTAAGGACTGTTAAAAGTAGATCTGATCTATAACAGCTCATTTATAATAAGTATTAAGGAATTACCTTGGTCTGGATCTACGCGGAAGCAGAGTAGCGCGAGGCCATATAACGGTGCACGACCCCTCCAAACCACATCACGATATCCCAAGGGTGCGGAAAACCTGGTTCCAACGCCCTCCCCTCCTACCTCAGGTGAGACCTCATTTTGCACTCTACAGGCTGTTGCCGAAAGGGCCGGTAGCTGTGGGATTTGTTTGGCTAAATAACTCTTCTGAACCTGGGTCAGGCCCCTATAAGCCAACAAATGGTTCCATTGCTAGGACCGGGATGTGCCTAAGGGATGTCTAATGTTAGAACACTGGAATCCTACAAAGAAAGAGCTTGAAGATTTGTTGCATCGGAAGCTTCACGAGTTCATGGTTCAATAAAATAGAAACCCATGGACATCGGAGGAAGGATGGTTGGATCGTTACATATACACAGATATCCAGGACATTCTCGAAAGAGTTGTACGAGTGGATCGCAAGGTTAGCTAACAATGTGGGAAGGTGCAGACTAGATCAACCTATTGTGTGGACTCCAGAATTGGTGTGCAGGCTAGAAACATTCGAAGATAAAATCGCACGTGCAATAGATCACTGGTTGGATGAGTTAATAGGAGGGTTTATTGTTGATTTCACTATTGACACAACTGTGAGCTATAGTGAAGCAGAAAGGCGCTTTCTCTAAGGATCGCATAAGTATATCAAATCAATGAATACTTCGATTAAGATGTTGTTGTGTGAAAACCAGATTATGTGCATTTATTGATGTTTGGCGTAACACGAAATGGAAGAGGCTACTGAGGAACCGAAGGATTAGAGAACAGTCCGCTAATTTCTATTTCACAGGAAAGCAAGGAGGAGCTCACGAGGTTCTCTCCAAGAAGCGCAGTCTGGTTGATTAAGTAGTGCTTTCCACTGATACCACCTCTGTCTACGCCATCACCTACTTCACCGATGTTAAATCCATCTTGACCAACTCCACCTCCGGCACCACCAAAGGTTGGGATGGTAAGCGCAATCATGTTTCTATTATTTAAGGGTGCAAGAAATGAGGAACAATTATGGTAAGGGTTGTATGGGAAGCCCAAGGCATAATGGATGATAACATCAAAAAGGCTACCCTGGTTAGTGCGTTGTAGGACCGCGCATTGACATGGTATATAAAGTACTCAAGCGATCATCTGAATGCAGGAATAATAGCAATCGAGGACGCCTTGAACAAAGAATTTGGTTGGCCAAAATTAGAGACACAGTCGGTCATTGGGTTCAAGGAGATCGCAATATTACCTGGTGAAACCCTATGGGATCTGGATCAGATACTAAAGAGCACAATCCATGAGGCTAACATGATCTTGATGGATGCGCAATACTGCATGTGGTTTGTGGTGTCCTTGACACCACATCTAAGGATGACGTTATCACAGCAAAAGATCTCAACCCATGCCAAAGCATTAAAGACCGCAATGAGATTGCATGAAACCCCAATATAGGTTCCAGGGTTGGGAGTTCAGCAAATCCACGCACAAATACAAAACCTATGCTTAGAGATGTGAAGTTTGAAACAAGGGTAGGTACCTTGGTCAGAAGTACGAAAAGAAGTATGGTGTATCAAATGTAAGGTCTAGGGCCACGATAAGGAATAGTGTTCGGTCTTTGTGAACTATGTGGTGGTGGGGGGACCAATACCATTGTGATCAGAGGTACAAGTAGGGCCAAGCGGGCACACACACTCTGGTGTGTGATATGTCAGGTGGGAGGAAAGCATGCCACAGAAAAATGTCATCTATTATAGAACTTGAGACAACCCCCTAGCAGTTATTTTGCAACTTTTGTAGAACGGTGGGCCACGATGAAAGAAACTCCCAAAGTTACGAGATGTTGATGGATCGAACACCTGCTTATAGGATGCAGATGGAGGCACATGGGAAGGATCCTACCATAACAATAACGCGGGGCAGATTCCAAGGATGCGGATGAGGGCAAGGGGGAATGGGACCCAAATGCGGGCGAGGACAATTAATCTACTATAATTATGGAGGACTGGGGCACTACGTGCATGATTGGATGAACCCGACCAGAGCCTATTGCCCATACTATTACCAATTCAACCAAGAAGCAGTCGATAGCCCCACACTAATTACTCAGATGAGGGAAAAAGGGGTGCTTCCAGTTACTCCCACTTAGAACGTCCAAATGATGAAGGCTGAACCATGCACGGAAGACCCAAACATGAAGATGATGCTTAGAAGTGGTGCAACTATGGGAGAAGATAAAGGGAAGCAACCAAAGGAGGATGCATTGATTCACAAGGCTCCCACGAAACAATCAAAATTTGATTTGGAGCGTGCGAAGGAAACATTTATGGAGGCCAAGAAGAACTTCGCGGAAGCTTCCACTTTAGGTAGCAAGGATCAAACAGATTCAGAGAGGGATACTTCTATGCTAACTACCTTCTTAGAGACATGCATGAAGCTACTACGGGATACCAAAGCGGTGAAGGGATTGCAGGAGTTAATAACTAGGTACGGAGGATAAGACGAACTTCGAATGGTTTGGAAGTTGGGAAAGAATGTGTTGCGCACTGGGAGGGAAATGCAGTTGACTGCCCAGATTGGAGACTATGAGATGGACCAGGTTGTTCTAGACATGGGGTCGGACGCAAATGTCCTACCTAAACAAACCTAGGAGCGCATGGGCAGGCCCGCACTACAATGGTCCCCTATCCAGCTACAGAGGGAGAACCAGCAGAAGATCTTGCCTATGGGAATACTGCAAGGAGTTCTAGTAGACATCGATGGTGTAAGCACCCTAACCAATTTTGAGGTCATAGAAATTGTGGATGACAGTAACCCATATCCTACATTATTAGGGATAGACTGGGCAACAGATATGAATGGAGTCATCAACCTAAAGAAACAAGAAATGATATTCAAGAAAAAAATCTCTCTGCGTAGTGGTTCCGCTAGACCCAATCGAAGGAGCACATTATATCAAGCCAGTGTACAACAAGGACAACAACGACAAACTGGATTGTATTTACCAGATCACCGCGTAAGATTAGGACTGAGTGAATATGACAGCAGATGGACAAATCTCATGGGATCGTGACAGTTCTTTCACATTGGACTCAGATGAAGAGATTAAGTGGTGGCAGAACCGATTGCATGAGGTAACGACACTAAATTGTAATATGATGGTTAGACCGCTACATCGTGTAACAATGGAAGCAAGGGAGTGGCCAACAGATGAGGATGCCATGAAGGTGGAGGCACCAATCGACCGACGTGAAATAATCAATCTGAGACAAAGGCCACTAGAAGCCCTCGCGGAGACACTGTGCGCAACAATTTTCCACGAATGGAGTACATGCCCAAAGATTCGGCGAAATTGGTGTGGATGTCAGAGGTAGGTACGCACAAGGGTTAGAGGGCGATCCAGTTCGCCAATGGCTGGTGACAAAGTCAGTAGGGGAACAGGGGAAAGTTCACTTAGTGTTCGTTCGAGAAAATGACCCATTGGGAAGTTGCGGATACCATGGGTTCAATGGGCCTATACTAACAGGGAGGCACAGATGAGAGTGTCCATAATTAAACGGGTGGGATCCCAGAATGCATGGGGTAGTAGTAGGCCTCACGAAATCAAAGGACTATGAGCATGGATAAGAAAGAAAAGTGCACTAGTCGGGGAAGGAATCAACAAGATGAAAGGTAGTGATGCCCACAGAGGTCGCGCAAGTCTGCATATAAGGGAATCAAGCCCGGTCAGGTATCGCAGAGAACGAGAACGAGCCGCAACCCTGCTATCATGGCTATGCTCGTACCTACGAAAGGATACACCCCACACAATGGTGCACAAAGAAATAAAGGCTACAAAGACACTCAAAAGGTTCTCGCAGCCCGAGCTAGCAGGAAAGTTCTGAACTCGCATCAGGGGTGCGACCACCTAACTAGCTGTAGGAAGCATAGTCTCAGTGCCCCAAGCAGTTGAAAGAATGCACGGGACTATAAAGAAGTTTGCGGGAGGCTGACGCAGCAAAAAGGCTTTATACGGAGTCATTCGGTCCACAAGATCGTGGCTGTGCCCAAGGGACGGCGCTACTATACGGAAAGGTTGAGAAGTGACTGTTAACACGACTATTCCTGACAAGAAAGTGAAGTTACGTCAGGGAGGAGCAGGCGGTGGGCCATTAAGATGAAAGTTCCGAGCTAGATACGAAAAGCTCTGCTGCCTAGATGTTATTATTAAACTAGAAGTGGAGGGAACATATCCATTCAAAATTACATGTTCCTCTAACAACTTGTGGACGGCACCAAGATATTTGAGATTTCAACCAGTAACAACCATCAAACACTCGACTACCAGGTATTCCACGAGTACCATGGCAAGAACTCAAGCACAGCTCACGGAAGAACTATACTCAAACCAAGAGGAGCTAGATGAAGCCACCGCAGTCCCCAAAGTCCCAAAATCTCCACCACAGCCAATGGGGCTAGTAAGGATATCACTGAGGTTCAATAAGTTATCACTAGCTAAAAAGGGCAAAGCAATCACCACCAAACCTAAGGAGGAAAATGAAGATTTGCAAGCTTTGATCGATCAGATTGATGCACAAGATGAGGACGAGGAGGATGCTTTACAAATCCCTTCATGACCCCCATATATCTCCCCATAGACCCGGACAGCCAGGATACCGAAGGATGTGTACGCTGCAAAGAATACACTCTAGATCTCGCTTCTTCCAGATGAGATAAGGTTCGATGGGTTGCCGCTGGGCTGAGTCCCGAGCATTAAGTTCGAAGATTGTGACCGTATAGATGACGACAAGTTCCTCAAATTAGCCGAAGAAAAATTACTATCACGAAAGGGTTTACTAGGTGTGGAGAAGGCGGGATTACTTAGTCTAAGGTGGATACCTCACTATCACTGTGCGGCCATCACCATCTTTGTTATTCGATAGTTACTATGTTTGGTACATGATGGGTATCTCTGGTTGGAGGAGCCGATTCCTATCACACTTGATTTAGTACACCATATTACCCAATTTTTGGTAAAAGGGAATGACCCCACAAACATAGCCGGAACAAGTAGCGATGTGGGTCGCACCGAAACAATGAAGGCTAAATATAAGTTGGAGAAGTGGAAGTGGGGGTATGCAATAGAAAGCATCAAAGACCGAGGGGTGTGAATCACCACCTAGTTAATAGCCAATAAACTAATGAGGAAATGTCGTGTAGATGAGGTGCCAGCTCCTGTCATTGCGCTTGCGGAACAGTGCACGGCAGGGGTTCAGCTTAAATGGGCGCAGTTATTATGCGACGAATTTTTAACAAATTGTCACAAAGCGTAGGACAAAGGTAAGACATTTTATTATGCATGGTTGCCACTGTCAATCCTTCTGGTTTCAGGAGAACTTCTGTAGGGTAGGCAGTTTCCTAGCATTGAAGATAGCCTACCGGAAGCAATGCAGTATACTTCGCTCTCGGCTACAAAGGATGCATCGAGGGTTTTTGACATCAAGGTTTTTTGAACCTTCATGGAGGGGAATATCTGGACACGGATCGCTTGCAGGCCATAGATGTCTCCAAAAATCTATAACAATTTTGAAAGCACAGCCGAGTTCAAAGCAGACATACATAACTTATATATCCGGGCACAGAAGGACCCAAAGCAAGCATGGGTTACGCTTCTGTTCATTACAATAGACAATGCTATTTACAAGGTATTGGCAACATGGCCCCAGAATGGCACACCCTAGACAAGGCTGTACTAAAAAGAATGGTAGTACAACAGCAAAAAAAGGAAATCGAGCAGCGACTCACTCACTTGGCAGAAAATACCCGTCAGGGACAACATGCATCTTCGCGGAAGGAGGCAACCAAGGAAGTAATAGCCGAAGAAACCACGAAAGGTCAAGAAATGGCCTCGAAACAAGACATGCAATAGGAAAAGGAGATAGATGAATGGACGGACCATCTTACCAAATCATCCCCCATAGAGCGACCGCACAACAAGGAATCACCGCACACACGCAAGAAGTAAAAAATAGCAAAAGCTTTGGAGAAAGAGATTATTAACAGTAGCAAACTGGTGAGTAATGTCCCTATCGAGGCATTCACGAAACTAATCTTAGAGGAGACAACTATGTTGTGGGAGATCCGAGCGCAGTCACAGGCATTACAGGTGCGACCGCAGGGCAGGGTAATCCTAAAATTAACAGAGGACACAGCTGCAACTGACCAGATGGTGCGCGCCAATACAATGAACACCTTAGCGATGCCAGCAGGTGTTATCTTTGCAGAAGTAGAGGGCGATGTGCGAAGTTGGGGGTTAAATTTGGCCGCTCTTCCTAGAGAAACCTTATACCAACTACAGGATGGGTTAACCACTAAGCTTCATGCCCGGGAAGGCCGTGCCCTCCAAACATTGATGGAGCACAAGGCAAATCTGGAGCTGGTCAATCTCTAGCAAGATGACTTGATCTCACATGCACAGGAAGTGGAACAAGCTGTGATGGCCACTTGCAGCAAGGTACCAGAGTTAGCTATCCTAGCTGAATTTCCAACCACTGACAAGATTCATCACATGGCCACAAGATTCCATACGGCCCAAGAGGAGGCTGTGAATGCTCAATGGGAATTAAATGTACAAATTGTAGAGCTAATACTGAAGGCACAGTCACCCACACTACCAGAAATTCGGGAGCAATTCTGCGATGAAATTCAATCAGGACTGGAGATGATAAAGCGCGTTGTCCGAGATTTCTCGGGACTGTTAGATCAATCCATCCTTACTCTCACCTCCCTCTAGGAAGAGCCAACCATACAAGAAGTATAAACTGAAGCATGGGTGTTGTAGCAGGCTTATGACACAGTTTGAGGGACTACGCAGACAGTCACTATGACACAGCGGTTGGCTAAAACAATGGAGGCCTAGGCTCTCGAGGCACAAGTTGACGTCGCGCGGGAAAAGGGGGTAGTGCTTAAGGAATGCATCCAGGCTTGGCTTGATGAAGCATTCACTGTCTCCATAGCCATCAAAGGAAAATTATCACACATGCAGGCAATATGTGATCTTGGATAGGGCACTGTAAGTGATCCGTATGCATCAGCAGCTTGCATAGAACATGTACATAAGATAGCGGCAGAGTTTGTTGCAAGCACTAGTGAAGCACAGAAATTGATGACCGACCTCCACGCGAAGATTGACACACCAGCCGAGTGACTCGAGATGAGTCACGATGATTGTGTTGGGGGGTTTTTGGGTAGCAGAGGGCCCGTGTAACAATTTTGGGGATCGAAGCCCGCAATTTTGGGAAAGGTATGGTAAGGACTCCGCAAAGTGCACGGAGTGCAAAGTGTAATGAGTCATGTCAAAGGGTTGTCCACCCAAAAATAATGTAAAACAATAGGAAGAGAGTCGGCCCACCCATGGTATGTGGACCATGGAAATGTATAAATAAAGCAAGGCTCTAGAGTTAGTTGTCAGTTTTTGGATATGTACTTTTGGATCTGGAATGTAATGGGTTTTCAAAGAAATAAGTCTTGAAGTGTCTGTAAGTCTAAGTCAAGGGTGTTTCTCGGTAGATAGAGGCTCTGCAGCTGTGTGCACATAGGCCTAGTAGAGTCTACAACTGTGTGCATGGACCCCTGCAACTGAGTGCGCAGGGCGGATCTGGATGTATTGGCGAAAGAGTTGAATAAAAATAAGTCGGTTCTGAAATACTATGTTAAATCTGAAATATTGTGGATCTCGTTAATTTATGGTTGATATAACTATTTATCTATGCGCTTATGCTTATGTTACGAGTTTATGCAAATCTTTAACTTTTTTGGGTGCGTGAACTTGTTATCTCTATTAAATGTTTGCTTAAAGACCGTAAAAAGTAGATCTGATCTGTAATAGCTAATTTATAATAAGTATTAAGCAATTACCTTGGTCCGGATCTACGCCGAAGTAGAGTAGCACGAGGCCATAGAATGGCATGTGACCCCTCTAGACCACGTCACAACATTCCAAGGGTGCAGAAACCTAGTTCTAGCACCCTCCCCTGCTACCTCAGGTGAGACCTCAGTCCGCGCTCCGCGGGCTGTTGCCGAAAGTGTTGGTAGCAGCAGGATTTGTTTGGCTAAATAACTCTTCTGAACTTGGGTCAGGCCCCTATAAGCCAATACCAAGTATAGTAGGAATACACTTGAGCCTCCAACTAAGATGGGACTCTTAGTAGGATACATAAAGACACCACATAACTATAAGGTGTATTTGTCATCACCCAAGGTGATAGTAATGAAGAGATATGTCAAATTTGATGAGGAGAAGGCTATGAGATGCTCTCTAGAGTGAGAGTTGTGTATCCCACCATAGGAGGACCTTATAGTTCCTAACGATTTCCTAGTGCAGAGATTTAGAAGATCATGGAGCAACAACATGCAGAGGAGTAATTTGATGCAAAGCAACAATGAATTATGCCTGCTTGAATGCACGTCATGAGACAGTGTTTAAGATTTTCCATTCTAAAGTTGCAAGAAGACTAGAGCATAAGCACAAGAGAGAAGTTAAACATATTATGGGCTGAGAAGAGGGTCAAGTAGGGCCTTTCTGGTTCTTCGTCTTTTAGATTGGAGACACAATATTCAAGAGTGTTTATAAGGTAGTAGTAAAGATGAGATGGATTGTCAAGCATATGCTGGCAAGGGTGTTGTTGGACTGTCACAGTAGAAAAAATTATCTAATGGATAAAATGAATGCCTACTTCCAAAGAAAATTTCAATGTTGAGGAGAAACTTGGAAGGGGTAGATGAAGGTTCCCTAATCTAGGTCAACTACTTGCAATAAATTAAAGGTTAACTTTTGCTACAAAATCTCATGAGCAAGATGATTATGCAATAAATGCACATGAAAAATTGGAAGTCAAAGTCTAGGGCTCATTACAAAGAAGTGGTTCAAATAGTCACCACTAATTTTTAAATGGGATTTAAAATTTGACTTTCTTAAAATTGAATGAAGTTGGAACCACTCTGAAACAACCTGAAACAAGTAATGTTAATATTAAAAATTTAAGTAAAAGATGACATTATCCTTATCTTTCCTTTTCGAAAAAGAAAGGTAAGGAGAATGTCAACTTTTAGTTTAACTTTAAAAATTAAGTATTACTGTTAGTTACTAGGGTTAGGTTTTGTAAGGCCCTAGTGTTAAGATATTTTTTTCCTTTTCGGTACATTTTATTAAAAAAATAATATTTGGTGGTCATTAGCTATGTTGCACTATGTTCTTCAGAATTGGTCAGTTTAGTAGAGAACTAGTCACTTTGGTGTTTTAAGGTCAGTTCAATACAAGACCAACTTTAGCCAATCTGAACCACCAAATTAGACTAGTAGAACTCTAAAACCATTGGGACCAACTAATTTACTAGTTGTAGGCTAGTTCTGATACAAATGTGCCATTCTCATCTTCCTCTGAAGTCATTTTGTTGGATCCTTTCAGAAATGGTGATTTGGAGAGTGCCATAAACTGTCGGACTGTTGTGAGAACCTAATATCATAAGTAGTTAAGCCTTGACAAACATAAATTTTCAAGGAAGTAGTATAGACATCCCAAAACATATTTAGTGAGGATGTGCATGCAAGGAACTATTACAGACCTTCCAAGATAGTTAGTGAGGATGTGCATGACCGAAAAGCATCTGAAAAATTATCCACCCTCAAAAACCCTCCCCAAAACATTGAACTGTGGTGCAAAAAAATTTGTTGGTAGGCTATTAATGCTACCTACAATCGTTCCCTCTCTAATTTCACAAGAAGCTCCTACTCAAGCTACCTCCTCCACTATGGTTATAGTAAGTTCTTGTAACCGTGTGAGATACAAGAAATTAAAACTGCCTTAGAATCTCCAACAATCTTAGGGAACCCGACTTCTCTACATGCCCTAACTATTTTGGGTTGGTTGACAAGTTAACTAGATGATCACTGATATTGAATGAACTCCCACTGCTTAAATGACCTTCCACTAGTTCCTCCAAAAGTTAGAACTAGTTTAACTGACAACAACTTGAGATAATTGACTTTTATTGCTACAAATTAGGAATCACATTTACAGAACTGAACTCTAACTCCTCCAACTCAAATTTACTGAGTAAACTAGGTGGCACAAGACATGTCACACAAGCTAACATCATCCAAGTTGTCTGTTGATGTGGAAATTCGATGTTTTTCAATTTAATCAATGAAAAATCAAATTGAGAATTTCTTGCTACATTTGTCAACACATAGCTCACTAGAATGTATTACTTTCGCTATCAACTTAGTAGAGTTCACATGTTAATTTCATAAGGTTTTGGGTTGATGTGGTTCTATGTGTTGTGTATATAAAGAATAGGTGTCCATATCATGCTATCATAAACAAGACTCCCTATGAAATGTGGTATGGCCACATTCCTTTGGTGAGGCATCTTAGGGTTTTTGGTTCCTCCTCTTATGCCTTCATACCTAAGGAACATATAAAAAAGCTCAGTTGAAGGAGTCACAAATGTATCTTCTTTGGTCACTAATACCTCCAAAGAATACCATGTCTATGATGAAGTGAATAAGAATTTTATAATATCTAGATATGCGATCTTTCTTGAGTTTTCCAAGATAGACAATGTTGTTTAGTGGCAGCTTAATCATTTGGAGAGATTTGAACCTGAAAATTATTTTCAAGAGTTTGATAATGGGATTCCACATCTCCTTCTTTTAGCTCTATACTTTTTATGAAGAGCCTTGAAAAAATGAGGTTGAACGAAATTCCTCCCGCTGCTTTGTTAGGAAAGAGCTAAGAGACTACTAGCAGCATGCAACCAAATTTGACAAGCAGTGAGGGTACATTAAAGATACAAAGCAAGGATTAATGCACAAGAGTAATGCAAAGGAATGTAATGACTATATACATATCATCAAACATATTTCATCCCACTTAGGATGCCTTTCATCATGCTTGGTTATTCATAAGATCATGTTGGTCACAACCTCAGTAGCTTAAATGAACAAGTGGTAATACTCTTCATCTTCTAAGCTATGTAATAAACAAGTGAAATGGAGAAAGACATGTAGAGGAAACACATGGATTGAATTCTAGTTCTTTCAACCATGCATGTCATTAAAGATGGAATGATACAATAATGATAAGCAATATTTTAAGCTACACTAAGAGGTGCATTCAAAATATGTGCTTTGTTTTCCATACCTAGCCTCCAAAGGGTTATGCATCAAATGGAGTCTTCATGAAGTGTTGATATTCTATCATACTTTATGTTCCTTGGTCAGCTTATTTTTCTCCTCAACTCCTTGACAGTCATCTATCATGTCATCCTTCTTCGTGGCCCTTGAGAGACATAATTGTGTAGTTTCAGTGGGCAGTGACTCTTACCAAATGAGGCCGTGGGAGGAAACATTTACCTAGTTTTAGGATGCAAGGTAGTACTATTGGATGAGACCCTCAGAGGACACATTTACATAGTTTCAGGATGCAAGGCAGACTGGGTAGTCAAGGGACAAAACTACAAAGTTTCTAGAGACAGTGGGTTCCGGCTGAGGGAAGGAGATTGTAGGAAACCACTGTGTGGTTTTGAATGCTAAGGGAGGTTTGGATCTATGTTCATTACATAGTTCCAATAGGCAAAGGAAAATCTTGAGGGTTACATATGTGAAGTGCGCAGTTCAGGAAAGTTGGATGAGGCTAGGTTACTAAGGAAACTCTGAAATTTGGCTAAGTGTGGGATCAGTGGAACTCATGTGTACAGTGATAAAACCTGACTAGATCACACATTTGAAAACTTAGTGATACAACATAGACCGTAGAGAACATATAACACATACTTCACTTAATGAAAAGACTTGTGTGGTAGCTTATGGCAAGTGTGGCTCTGATGATAGAATTTTGGAGGATAAAGGTGACACATGTGTAAGAGTGGGTGAAATGAGTGTGAAACATATCTGTGTGGTGAGGACAACCCATTCTCATAAACATTTCTTCTTGAAGCAAAACAAACCACCCTTTGCATGACAAGCGATAACACCCATGCTGAAAGATGACACATTCTATGTCAATATAAAATCATGAACGACTCTTAAGATAGAAAAGGGGAGCTTGAGATCATCAACTTACCAATAAGTAACTAAGGAGTGATCAATCACAATATCCATAGTAGCCTCTAAAATTTAAGTGCATGCCACAATTTTGGAGGGTGTTGCAGCCACTACAACAGAGCCTTCATTTTCTTGCTATCTTCCTTTTCAACCAGTGCCTTGAATTCTATGAACTTGGAGAATGCATCATCTTTATTCCACATGAAGAAGATCCAACACTTCCATGAGAAGTCATCAATAAAAATGACAAAATATTTGTGTCTGACAGTGGAGGTTGTCAAGAAAGGTCCATAAACATGATAGTGGATCCTTTATAGGACTGCATGTGCTTTGTTGTCCTGATCATGGAATGTGGATTTTGTGTACTTCTGCAATGTACATCCTTTGCATACATCCTACTGCTTAAGTGCTCCTTTAGGGAGGATAGTGGCTATTTGTTGTATAATATTCAAGGTGCCATGATGCAAATGGCTAAGTATTTTGTGCTAAATTTCATTAACATCACGACCTTCACTTTCTCCACCTTAGTGCTTAACCCAACATAGTATTAAACATCTAGCTTATATAGGTTCTTCACATGAACCCTTGTCTGCTTCACCTGTCCCATGGCTATGTGTCTCAGGAATGCTTTTCCTTCGATAAATATCACTTCACAACCATGGTCTTCCAAAACTCCTAAAAAGATGAGATTTTTCTTTAGGCCTAGAACAAACATGACATCCTCGAACTTAAGAGGGGATCATGACTCCCTATGAAAGGTGGCTATACCAATACCAGTCACATTGTACCCTTTTTCATCACCTCGCTTAATGTGAATCTAGAGATCTTTCTCCTCCAAGTCACTAAAAAAATATTTACACCTTGTCATGTGGAACGATGCACTTGAGTCCAAGTACCACACGCTCCCCATCATTGTGCTGGACATGCATATGATAAGGGTAAAGTCAAGCTCGAACTATGATGAGTTCCAACCATTCAGAGTTTTCTTTATCCAGAGTTTTCTTTATCCTTGCCCTTGGATGAGGTCCCATCTCTGGTATTCCACGTTATTTCCCCCTGTACCAAATCATACCATAAGTGTCCCCAATTCGATAGTTTCTCCCTTCCAGTCACTGAATCTTGATAGTTATGCCAGCTCTTTAGAAGGCCGAGAAGGGCTAGACTTACTAAGTCATCCTTTGAAACAATAACAAAAACTATTGCAAGCTCATAATGAACTTCTTTGAAACTACTCAGATACTGCGAGATAGTGTCATTATTCTAAATCTTGATATTTCAAAGTTTATCCCTGAGCTCCAACTTCCTATGGTCACTACTATGCTGGAATAGATTTGTAAATGTCTAGCACATTGCAGAAGTATTTTTTTTCCCATTGAGATTGGTGACAATGTGGTCTCGTACTCCCTCCAATAGGTCTTGTACTCCCTCCAATATCATTCTCCTCACCTTGGTTACATCTTTCTTCCACTGAAAAATATTTTTTGCATCATATTTCGCTAGTTTTGCAACATCCCCCTTGATGTATTCTAGAAATCCATTTTCATCGAATACATCCTCTATGCGATCCTTCCATGCGATGAAATTAGAGTTGCATTCCAAGGCATACTCTAGCCTCAACCCATTGAAAGTCATCTTCTCAGCTGTGAAGAGATCCTACTACACTAAACTGCAAATTTGAACCTCCTAAGAAACAACTTTGAAATTCCTTCTGTAATGTGAATTGTGCTATAATACCATGTAAAAATTATGGTGTAGATTTTCTATTTCTCGTGAAGTTTTAATCAAAATTACAATACAAAAACCTAGTCTAGTACACTATGGAAGTTAATTCCCAACTTAGAACAAAAATTTCAGACACTGAATAAGAGATAACACACATGCACACAGTATGAACATAGATGTATTACAATCGCTTTGCTCCACTAGCACAACCTGCAAGTGAATAACTTCTCTCTCTACTCATTGAGAAGATGTGACCTAGACTAAGTCAATTTATGCCTTTCCTTGAGCCCCTATTTCATTGCACAATTTCTCAAGAAATTATTCCCCTATTATTTAGGAAATTTTCCAAAATGGATTGCGCAATTCCTAAGGTTGATCATCTGATTGCATGCAACACTTGTACACCAATGACTAGTCTACAAGTGATGTTACACTACTTTGGAATCTCCACCACAAATGGGGAACTCGAATTCTTTGCATGCACTAGTTATTTTGGGTTGATTTTTCAGTTAACTAGATGATCGTCAAGTTTGACTGAAGTCCCACTGCACAACTAACCTTCCACAAGTTCCTCCAACAATTAGAACTAGTTTATTTGAACACAACTTGAGATCACTGACTTTGATTGATACAAATTAGCAATCACAAATGCTTAACTAAACTCTAACTCCTCTAACTAAAATTTACATACTAAAATGGGTGACACAAGGCATGTCACACAAGTTAATTGCATCCAAGTTGTATGCTGATGTGGAAATTCATTTTTTCTCAATTTAATGAAGGAAAAATCAAATTAAGAATTTGTTGCTGCATTTTTCAACAATCCTTCAGGTGAATCTAATCCATATTGTCAATGACAATCAAGAGTTCCAACACAATAATGTGTTGATAATAGCAACTGATAGATAGAAGTAACATTCAGAATAAATGAAACAGTCAAAATAGACATATTAAAACAAAATTGATGAAGGCCTTAAAAAGCACTCCAACTATGATACTGCTTATCCACTTTCAACAAAAGTTCCTTCGTCGTTCCTCTGATGAAGCACACCTCTGTTGTCGGCCTCCTTCGCCCAAAATCCCATCGGATTTTGTCGACCTCCACCACTCCACTTCTTGAAGAACCCATCAACAATGTAAAGACAGACTCCTAATCCTTACCTTTACCACTTTTACTAGTGCCTCGTATTGAAAATTTGAAGATAAAATATTCCATTTCTCTTAAAAAATTGTCTCAAAATCCCCCTCCATGTAGCAGTGCCAAATGCAACAATAGAGGAGTTGTCTCTAATTGTATAAGTAGATATGAAAGGGACAAAAGAGGAATTGAGGTCCGATAAATCTTGTCAGTAAAAGTTGTCGTGTTCTTCTTATTCAACTATGCCCACAAAACAAAGATCCCAACAAATTGTTGTCTTTATATAAGATAATGTGAATGGTAAGAAAAATAACAACCTCGGTATAGGTGCAACACAATAGTTGCCTGCAAGCTAGCAAACTTAGGGTGTACTCTCAGAGTAAATTTCATAGTTGTTAAATAATATTGTCTTAAATTGATATGTTTATGTATTAATTGTTAATTGTCTTAAACAGGTTTCATTTAAAGTGGTCATTGTCTTAAATATAAAGTTTTGTCTTTAAATGTTTGTCTCAAACTACTTTTGCCTTAAATATGAAGTTGTTTCATAATACTTTTGTCTTAAATTATTTTTGTCTTAAATATAAAGTTTTTCCATAAAATATTTTTGTCTCAAACTGCTTTTTTTCTTAAAATATTTTTGTCTTAAAAATAAATTTTTGTCTTCAAATATTTTTGTCTCAAATTCTTTTTGTCTTAGCTTATATTTAAGAAAATTCAATTGATATTAAATTTTAATGTAAAATAACTAAAATAAAAAGTGATTTTTTAAGGAAAAATATTTCTTTTGCCTTAAAAAAATGTCTTAAAAGTACCCTTGGTTTAGTAGTGATGGATGAAGAATGGAGAGCCTAACTTCAGAAACCTACGGTACGACTGAAATCCTCGCGAAAAAGCTTGCAAAAATATCTATCCAAACACCCAATTTAGATTAGTGGGCCTTCTCCAACTTCTCAGAACATCCCTACTGCTCAAGTTGAGGTCACGACCTACTGCCAGGTCAGGGTCCACTGCACACAATTCTTTTGAACTATTCTACCACTCCTCTCTCCCTTTATTGTGCGGATAGTCTGATATATGTTGGTGGCTAGTGCCTCAATTTCTTGGCAGTTCCAAATAAATGACAAGTTTTAGATGACAGGTTTTGTTTCAGGAAAATATTCTAGGGCCCCTAAATAGTACATGGTAACAACCCTATTAAACGTAGGAAAACAATCCATGGACTATTTCGAATTAACCCTCAAAAAACAGAATAGTTGGCTTCATCGCAAATCGCAATCGGTGGTTTCCACCAGCGTACAGACTGAATCCGATACATCAAGCATCTACGATAACACTAGAACTGACGGATTATCAAATACAGTTCATAATAAATATCGGGCCTCACCGCAAATCAGAATCAGCATGGGACTGGGGTTGGCACTCCATACTACTACTCCCCTTTTGTGAACCACGATTGTGATATATTGCATGGTAGTTGGACTCTACCAGGGCCAATTTGTAAACACTGATACCCTCTCATATGTGATATGTGATATCGAAATCGCAACCGTCATCCCGTCGTGGGCTACTTCAGAAACACTTTGCCTTTTTGTGATGGGCAATTGTGATTTGATCACATTGCAGCCATAACTCTTTGGGTCTAATTTTCTTTAAGCCACGACCTCTTCCTCCTACGATCAGTGATATGCAGGACTAATGGCAACCTATGAATTGGCGCTCCCTCATTTGCTAAGGGTGTCTTCCATGTCATCTCCTCTTGCCACCTGTTCAAGTGAAACATAGATTTTGACTTGCTCTAACTTATTCGTATGAACTCAGATTTTAGTGTCGTTTATAGCGTTGGAATCAGGATGATGGGAAATTTGATCTGTTGCTATTTTTATCCAAATTATTCCACTTTGAGTTTTGAGCCTTTTACCATGCCACTGGTACTTCTTGAAAGATGCACCTGGATCAATCATTCCCAATAAGAGATTTTGGATCACCAAAAACCTTTTCAGTCAATTGGGAAGTGAGGAAATTACTCCCTCATATTTTCTTTCTCCATCCATCCAATAGAAATGAAAACATGTAGAAATATGGTGTCTAGTTTGACCTTAGATATGATTTAGCCTACCCAACATGATGTTGCAACTCAAAAGATAATATATCTATCAAATTGAAGACTTTTCCATGGGTAACCACCATATTGAGCATATATATCTAGTTCTCTTCAAATGCCTCAGTGTTATTTCAGCCATGAAAACTACAACACATAAGAATGATATACTAATATACATATCTGGGAATCTTGGTGAAGTAAACAACAAATGGGTGGTGGTGGAACTTAGAAATCTCTCGACACCAAGATTTAATGATGCACTTTTGTCAAGATCAACCCATCTAGTGTAAAATATGTCGTTGGCATATTTTCTGGGCTTCTCCATATAATAATAGGTTTGCATGTATTCGTTGTAATAGGTAGATTAACATTGCTTTCACTTCACAACACCAAATTTGAATCATCCATGTGTGTAAGAATCCATTCAATCACTTTTGTGTAGGGTATGACTGTGAACCTGCATGTGACCCTATGTATTTTGGACCTCTTATATTAATGTATACTTCCAATCCTTTAAGTTTTTAGAGAACTGTTTCTGCATGAATGTGTCTTTAATGTATTATCATTTAACCTAAGTTGACTCGTCTATGAAGCACTGTGTATCTACATAGATGGGAATGATAAGCTTTGTAACTTCTACTACTTCTTTATTGTTGGCTTCTGAGTATTTTACGAAGTCCACTTGACATGTAGAGAGAGGCACCGTTCCAATAGATGACGAAAGAGTAACAATACTAGTAGCTTGAACACCTATATGTGGAACCACATTCATGTGAAAATGATGATATTTATGAAATATTCAAATGTAACAAGTTACAAATCATATTCATAGAGCCATCAAATATAACTAGGAACCTAAACCTATCAATGACAGGACATAATTGCTTGTATAGGAAAAATATTTCCATTAAAACAATTAGGGTGCCCTATTAAAGCAAGAAGGAAGTTGAAGGGTAATTCTTGGATTTGAGGTGCACTCATGTGCTCAAGCAAGGGAGAGAGATCATCAATAGCACATGGTGTACTGACGAAGCATGAAGGGACATCATTCGGGCCTTCAAGGGGTGCTGATGTACTCAAGGAGACTAAGAGGACCTAAGGGCGCACCCTAGAGAGATGATGGGTTCAAGCTTGGGGAGTTCATGCCTTCAAGGTGTGCTCATGCACTCAAGGAGGGCGCAGTTCTTCATGATGAAGGATTGTGCTCTTGAGGGAAACTCATCTTTCTAGATGTAGATTTCTGAGATAGTGGGGCTTCAAATTCCAGAAGTGTGCTTTATCTTGGAATGACTCAAGGAGAGGTTCTACAATAAGATATAATGATAAAAAATGTTGAGAGATAAGATCTACAAGATTTTATAGAATATATTGCAATCGTGACTACAATATGGATAGTTGAATAATATGTAGTCATAAACTACGACAAGATTTTGACAATTGTAGAAGCAAGAACAAACTGAATCGTGAGTAAATAAACTGGAAAGAAGTGAACCACTAGTAAGGAAAGCAAGGTCAACAACAAAAACATCAAAGGAAACCAATAGAATTGACATGCAAAACTTACTTGGAATGAAGATCGATGAAGAGCTTATTGATCCAAAGATGTGCGCCCAACCTAGATGTGTATGATTATGAGAAACAAGGATTAGTTGGATTGATTATAAATATATCTCATGCAAATCCATTCCATGTATTCTCTCCACTTATCGACATGAGAATTAGTCAGTTAAGAAAGGTGATTTGGGTTCCTATTTTGTAGTAGTGCACATAGATGCAACAAGAAAGAAAGTTCATGAGTTTTATAACGACCCATGTCTTCGTGCCAAAGGAATGCGGTTAAGAAGGGCACACTTGCTAAGCATGAAGGAATGCACTCCACTAGGGTGTAGTTGTTCAACCTGAAGGATTTCACTCAACAAGAAAGCATATCTTCATGATATTGGAGTGTGCTCTTTCTTTAGAAGTGGTTATGCTTGATTTTGTTTGATTTTGTGCGCTTTTGTGTCATGAATAAGGCTAGTTTATAAGAGAAGAAAAGATATGACTTAAGCTACCCTTAGAAAAGATAACATAAATCTAAAGGGTAGGGGATGATACTTAGACAACATTGACATAGGAGGAAAATGTGATGACACTAGGTAGCTGAGAATGACAGTTCATGTAAGCTCCAAAATTGAGTTATGAAAACTTTTTCGAGGGTCATTGTCATAGTCAGAACACTAATGAAGTATGACTACTTATGACACAAGGTGAGGGTTTTTGGTGAATTATATCTATTTCAGAAGGAGTGAGCAAGGATTTCTCATCTAGGTTTAAGATGGAGCTAGGCTGGAAATTGGTTCTCTCTGTGTCATGTACTAAGCCGTGACTAACTATCATAAAACTAGTACATGCATTAGATATAGAAAAATTTGATTAAATAAGCATGGTTCTCATTTTTTCAGGCACTATGATGGATTAAGATTAATATCCTAAGTCAAGTACATGGACATAGATAAGGAGAATGGTGGGCTGGATCAGTATCTTGTACAAACATTCTTGAGTCGTGTATTGTGATGGATTAGGATAGATATCCTAAGTCAAGTACATAGACTTGGGTAAAGAATGGTCTGGTGGATAGATGTTTCCGAAAGTAAAATGGTCTAATGGAAGACATACTTTTAGAATCCTAGGTGGAGTATGTATCTCAGCGAGGCAGTGTGGTGTCCCATGGAATGCATCTTAACATTATGTTCTGATCTTGTGGAAAGATAGAGTGTACCTTTCAAAGCCTTGCTAATGTGATAATTTTGGCTATGATTCTTGGTGCCTATCAATTTGGATCTCTTCCTATGTGAATATTTCAATTTGAGATAAACATCTTGAGTCATTATGAATACCTCCCTAGTTAGGAAGGACTGCCAGAAAATGTAACTAGTGTCGGGCTTCATAATGAAAGAAAAACTATTAATCCTTTTTTATTATTCTATTCTTATTCAAGCATGTTCTTCATTCTTTAAAATTCAAAAAGAGTCAAAGTCAGTTGTTACTGAGTCATGTCATTTTTTACATTTTGTACGAAAAAAAAAAATGTAATTTTTTCCCAAAAGAGTAAAAAAGGTTAAGTTTGAGGTCTCTAAGTCAAAGTCAACCCATTTGTTATTGAGTCATGTCATTTTTTACATTTTGTAAGAAAAAAAAGAAATGTAATTTTTTCCCAAAAAAGTAAAAAAGGATAAGTTGGAGGTCTCTAAGTAAAAGATCAACCATTGTGGTTGTTTGACACCACATGAACATATATATATAAGTGAAACTTTGACACATTTCATCCATTAAGTTTTAAAATGAAAACAAGACGAGTTTTGTGATAAAATAAAGAAGAGATAAACTAAAGTTCAGAAGAAAGGAAGGAGAATAAAAGAACAAGAACTAAACCCTAGTTCTGATAAATATCAGTCACACGTGCAAATATCTTGAAGTTCTATGACAGGGCAGAGAATATCTAAAGTTTCCTAAATATCAGTCACACGTGCAAATATCTTGAAGTTCTATGACAGGGCAGAGAATATCTAAAGTTTCCTTCAGTTTTTTCAAGGGCTGAAATTATGAGTTTTCTCAAGTCCATGACAAGGTCGAGACCTTTGTAATGGAAGTGAAGTCTAAAGAAGGTTGACTATCTTTGAGGAGAAATAATGAAGTTGACTATTTTGGATTTTGACTTGAGAGAAGGCCTTACATGGAAAATTATGTGAGTTTTTTGTCTTGGTTGGGATATACAATTTTAAATTTATTCAATAAAAAGAAAATTGTTGAGTTTTCTCTTTTTGAAATATTTTCCTTAGCTTGAAAGCTTAAATTCAATAATAAATAACAAAACAAAAAATATTAACTCAAATAATTACAAAGTAAGAAAATTAACTTTATCTTTGATTTTCTAACACTTTTCACACAAAAAAACAAAGAATAACAAATATTAAGGATGAATGGGTACTGTAATCTTAAAAAAACACATTTAGCACATGCTTACTTAGTTTTTTCTTATGGCACACATAATTGCATTAGATTTTTCCCATTCGTATGTAAACGATGACCGAAACATGTGAGTGGCAAGCTCTCGTATAATAAGGTTTCTTATTACCCAATTTGTTTTGACTAATGCTCCCCACAATGGGAACACTTTGGAGACCATATGGGAAATTCGAATGAAGCTTCCAACACGTAAATTTCCATCTCTCAGATATAGATTAAGGAATAAAAGGAGAAGTACAGTCTATTCACAAATTCCCTACCAATACTGATACAAAGTTCATTGCAAGAGTGGGATATGAACAAACTTATATGAGAATACCTTTAAATGTGGGAAATTGGACTATACAAATACATTTAAATGATTTTTTGCATTATTGGATTATCAAAATGTATTTTCTACATGAGCATACTATGAAGGAGACCCATGAAAATAACTTTGAGTGTGAGGATTATCCCTCTCTTTGGGCCTGCTATTGAAAATTTTCAAGTGAGAACCCATTCTTAATATATGATGGTGTGTCTCTCCCATAGTTACCCAGTTTTGCAATATTAGTCCAAAAAATTCAGAAATTCATTTATATTATTGGTTTGTGTAATAATAAGTTAATTTTAATAAGGTATAAATTTTTTGGTCGACCAAAATTCTGTATTAAGAAGATGAAAAATTACTAATTTATATATTAAAAAAGTTATTAAGAAATTGACTTATATTATTTGGTTGGTATAACAATAAACTAAATGATTGGAGAGTTTAGTATAGGGGATGTGTAGATGCTATATGTTAGACATTAACATTTTTTAAATTTAATTTTCTTATTATTATTTTGTTTTTATTAATAAAATTATGAACAATATAGATAAAAAATAAAAGCATAATATATATATCACATTAAATTATATAACATAAATAATAGTTATAAATTAAGATACAATTTACCATATAAATTAAAGTAATTATCCCCTAACCATATTTAAATTTTATTAATAAGAGCATTAAAATTTAATACTTACAATAAACTTAAAATATAACAAGATTCTTAACTATGAATATTTACCCCATTTTACTATGCATATTATTAACTTCTGAATAGGCTTTGTTACAATACTATGGTCTATTACCACCACTCATCAATATCAAGTTCCAACAAACTATAACTCATTTCAAAAAAAAAAATTATAAATATTTTAATTTAATTTAATTTTATAAACTCTTTTCAAAATCAATAAAATTATAAATATTTTGATTTAATTTAATTTTATAACATTCTAGAAAGCTAGGGGAAAATGTTTTAGTGTTGTACATGTGAGCTCATTTAAAAAATAATAAAAAGATAATAGTACTTTACATCTAAGTATGTGGGATCTTAATATTAAATATAAATATTTTGTTTTTGTTTTAATTTATAACATAATAAAATTAAATTGGGATCTTAATATTAAATGTAAATACTTTATTTTAATTTTAATTTATAGCATATTTTAAAATTAAAGTGAAAAGAAAAAGAGTATGGGTTCTCCCCAAGTTTGCTCAAATTAGGTAAAACTAATAATAAAAATTAAATCTAATAAAAAATAAAAATGTAATAATTATATTTATAATTATAAGTAATAATACAATAAATTTTGATGCATTTAACTCCATATCTACCAAGCACCCAGATTGATCAAAATAAACTATAATTTTTTGGGCATATCAAAATTCTATATTAAAAAGAATGAAAAATTAGTAGTTTATATATTGGAAAGGTAGACAAATAAGATTGTTATTTTTAGTTTTACCATAAATACATAAAAACATTAAAAAAATAACCAAGTTAAATGTTGTTTTTTCCAATTTTGAAGTCCCTTATAATTTACCACCACTAAACCATTCATCATGCACACTATTGTAACCTGGCCACATGATTACCTATTATCATAAAACTAATTTCCCCTATACATGTGTGTGAACATTAGGATGTGTCCATGTTTGACATCTAAGATTGAAATCCCTCTCTCTCTCTCATCCTTGTCCTCTCCTCTCTTCCTCACTATCTCTTTGTTTCTCCCTTGTCACTCTCTCTCTCTCCATGTCTATCTCTTGTTGTGAATGCTTGATAGATCTAGAGTTAATATGGATCTAGAGTAGTTTAATTTCCCCCTTTAAATAGGCCTTGTTCCACTTGAATACTATGGGTTAGTACCCTGGGCACTCAATACAATGGGTCAATACCATGGGCCATTATTATTTTTATTTTATTTCATCTAACTTATTCAAAATGTTAAACATTACATTACAACATCTCTACAATACTAGGCTAGAGAGTCCCTCTAGGTGCAATTATACTTTTATTTTAAATTATTATTATTAATTATAAAATCAATTAATGTAATATATACATATAACACGTAACAAGATTAATGGAGATTCAATCATACTCAATCATGGAGATTCTTAGTTTCTAAATAACCTTTGTTACAATATTATGGATGTCATGGCTTATCAATACCACATGCCCGAAAAGTCCTGATTTATTCCTTATGACATAATTTTATTAATGAATTTAATTAAAATAATGAAAAAAAGGCATAACCACTCATTTTGATAAATGTCAACCTTTGATTTATGAATAATTTTGTGAATCTTTTAGATTATTAAGTGGAGATAAATACCTAACATCCACCTAATAATTAATTATAGATAATTAAATTAAAATTATGGAAAACCTATTGCAAATTAGACATGCCTACCTTGGTAATTTAATTTAATTATGAATAATTATTAATAATGACCAAATATTATTAACATTATTGAAAGAGAGAATGCTATGATTTACACAAAAATAATTAGGCCCCATTTAGTTTTCAATTTAATTAAAAAATAATTCATATCCACAAGTGCTTGAATAGACTATTATTTAAGGTTTGTTTATAAGGCAAAAGGTCTTGACCACCAAGATTAATGAATTTGAATTCTAGTTAGCTCTAATAAATTAAAACATATTCAGTTAACTTAATATAAAACTAATTATTATTATAAAAAAAGAAAAAATAAGTGTTATTTACTAGTATAAAAGTATAAAAATACAATGCTAACTAAGTACACACACACACACACACACACACACACACACACACACATATGCGGCTAGCTTTAATTAAAATAATTATAAAACATGAATAATTCACTCTTAGCCATAAATAAATATTTAGATATCCATGCCATCAAAATTTTATATCAATTTTAGAAAGAAATAAAGTAATTAAAATTAGAATAAATTTTATATTTCTTCTTCTTCATTTCTTGTAAGCTAAGTTTGTATTTCTTCAAAAAACCATAGTTTCTAGTACATAGTTCATACATCCACAATCAATTTTTCTTCAAATGGTTTCAATATACCTAATGGGAAACTAGATATTTTTACCATCTTCCAATAGAGTAATTGGTCCAAAATTGTTAAGAGAGTAACATTTGCAGCATAACTAGAGCGTCTACAATGTCATCATACCACAAAAAACTACCAACAATCATTCAACAAACTAGCCGTTAGAAGAAGTAACATGTATTGGGTCTATTATGCAAGATCCTAGAGGAGATAATGTCATGAAAATACATGGTATGTGTCGCTCAATTTGCTCTAGGATGGTGTCCATGGTTTGCACATAGAACCACATATTTTTGTGTTCTCCCTTCACATCGTCAAGACTGGTGAGTACATTCTATCTTCTAGCCTTTTATTCCATGCAAATTATGCCTATAAGCATTTTTAGTCCCCAATAAAGGAATAAACCTTAAAGGTATTGTTTCTTTCAATCCCTAGTGTGGAAAGAGTTCATAATCCACTACCTAAATTGTCCCAAAAGCTCTAAGTTTGAAAATCCATGTCTACCTATAGCTTCCTCAACCTCTAGATGTTGCATACCACTTTGAGTTTGAACAAAGAAAATTGAGCGAAATGACTCAATAGCCTCCTTGGCCTAGCTATAGCCCCAAAGGTATTGACCTCACTACCCCCCTCCCTCTTCTACTCCTCATGTTATAGCTACATGGGTGTTAGCTAATGATGTTGTCTACAATCAACATGGATTGGACAAAGACAAAACAAAATAATAGTAGCATAGGTGATCAACAACCAAGAAAAATATAAGAACATGTCTTCCGTGTAGACTCACTAGGCTATTGTTGTGAATAAATCATCACACAAGAAAAAATGAATCATAATTTGATTGAGACCTAATCCAACAAGCTAAGAAACAAGTGTGACACTCGTAATCAACCCTTATATACCCATTATTGACCCAGGAAAACACCCCTATATTATTGTCTGGGAAACTAACAATTTTGTAGCCAAGGGATGCTAACAAACATGCAAACTCATGACTAAAAATCACTACAATTGTAGAATTAAAGTGAATGAAAGTCTTCAAAATTACCAATAGAGAGTCAGGCTTTGAGTGCTGCACAAAAGAAGAAAATACCTCTTCTGAAAAACCAAAGATTTTAACAATGGATTGTAAGATAAGATCAACAAGTCACTCGTTATCTAAAATTTCAGCTTATTTCCTAATCACTAAACTTCAATTCTCCATACCGAAAATTCCCATAACCCCACTTGTAAGGAGTTAGTTGTTACCAATATAGTTTACTAAGTTTACACTCAGGCTTAGCCAACTTCCACATTTTTTGATCCAACTACAACCCACACCTCGTTCTTCCTCGAAAACCTCCAAAACCAATTGCCAAGGTAATCTAGTAATGGCATAATCCCAAAGCATGTTTGAGCAATGGTTCTTCTGGGAATGTTTCTCACTTCTCCTACCACAAGTGACATGCACCCGATTGATCCGTGGGTGATAATACTGTACGTGGTTTCATGCATGTGGGTGACCATGCCACCCCCTTCCTTTAATTACATTAATGTTTAAAGGTGGCAAGCATGCTTATCCACACTGTCATTTACCTAATATCACAACCCCATCAAGAAAGGAAATTTTATATTAACTTTTGAGTGTGTGAGGAAAATGCATAATTCTTATGTTTTTTTTTAATACTTCAATATAGGACTTAAATACGTTATTTGAATATCCAGTAATTAATTTATGAAACAATATTAATATTGAGGGGGGGTTGAATTAGTATTAAGGATAATTATATTGTAATGTCAATTTGTACTTTCTTTTGATCTTTGGAAATCATTAATGTCAACCATCAACAACATAACTTGTTGAAACAACACAAATTAAGACATGAAAATATATACACCATGAGAAACATATTCTTGAGACATAAAGGATTAATCAACCAAGAAATTTTTCTTATAGATGCATCAGAATTACATGAAACAGAGCTTATAAACCATGGAACTTAAAAGAACATAAAACAATGTGGAATAACATGATAAGAAAGAAACCATGACACAAATATTTGATTACGGACATAGTCTGATTTGGACTACGTCTTCAGGCCCTGCTCAATAGTGGGGAGCCCAAGTTAATTCATTAAGTGGCATAAAAAGAGATAAAAGTAAAAGCAACATTCTTTACAATCCTTATACCTCCAAGCTCGAATATGAACTACTACAAAAAAGGGGATTTTAAGACAATATTTGAGACAATTTTTGGGTAAACTGTCTTAACTTGAGACAAAAAATAATTTGTGTATTGTCTTAAATATTGTTTTTAAGAGGGTGTCTTAAAATTATTGTCTTAAATAATATTGTCTTAAAAAATATTGTCTTAAAGATTATTGTCTTAAAAAATTGTCTCTATAAAGAAAATATATAACACAAGCATTATTGTCTCTGAGGAGACAATTTTATTTTGTCTCTCTTGAGACAATTTCATTTTTGTCTCTCTAGAGACACCACTCAGATTAGAGACAATACGTCTTTAATACTAGCTATTGTCTCTCTAGAGACAATAAATTTTCTATTTAAAGATCACTTTTGTCTCTCTAGAGACAATATAAAACAATTTATCCAGAAATATCTCACCATTGAAATAAATCGATATAAAAATAATAATAATAATTAAAAGTAAACTACAAAATTGTTGATTAATTCATGTTAGCACACAGTGGAATTGAGCGAGCAATCTCCTGCTTGTAAGGCAGACGCTAATCCATTGAGCTAGCAAGGTACCTGTGTGGTGTATGAGATTGTAATATAATCATTTCACTTTATTTGTCTTTACTTTATTTCACATCCTTTATTTTCCTTCATAATTACCTTTCACATTTGTTCATTATTTTATTCTTTACTACATGTTTGTCAAGTTCTTGAATTATATTTTAAAAATAACAAAAACATTTTCAAATTATTCATATATTTAGTTCTCTACATTCATATTCATTTCTTCTCTTGCGCTCACTCTGTGAGTCTCACATTCATATGCACATTTACACAACATTCAAAGACATCTCATAGGTTCAACATGAATGAATTCTACGCTATGAACACACACATTGAGGATTTTTTATTCAATTTTTGTGAAGTTACTTTACGATTTGAAATCCTTTAGATAAGTTTCCCTTGCTTTCATAAATAATTGTCTTTCTTTCTTAAATAAATGTATTGCTTTCATAAACAAATATATTTCTTCTTTAGGTAGTTTTCGTTTCTTTGACAAAATACATATCCTTTCTTTCATAGTGTAAAAACTATATTTTCCCTCCATTGTTAGAAATTCAAAATTTCCTAAAATAGGTTATTGTCTTTGACTTCATTAGATTAGATTCCATGATTTAATTAGTTCATAGTTTATTTCTTTCCTCAAATGAATTGTCCCTGTTTCCCTTAGTTTCATTTCTTTAATAGTTTGCCTCATGAGAATCAAGTGTGTGTGCTCTGACTACATTTCACCTCATGAATATAATTTTATTGCATTCTTCAACACTTGGATTTAATTGCTTTCTAGGATAAGACTTAATTATTTTATAAATTAATATTTTACTTCATTTGGATAATTTAACCATTCATTTATAAATAAATTTGAATATCTTCCTTTAGAATTTGAATGCTCATTTCCTAGCAGATATAGTATGGTGTACTCACAAGTCTAGGAACCTAGATTGGCATTTTAATAAAAGCAATTTAACAAACAATTAAACTACCCATTATTTTTGTTGTCGTTAAGGGGGAAGTATACATATAAATTCATTTTTAATTCAAAATATCTTCTTACTTACACAACTATAGATAGGAAGAATGGTAAGATGAGAGGTAAGAGCTTGTGCATCATAATTGCAAGGTTATTCCTAGCCAGTGCTATTAAATTGGAACTAATTCTTAGTTTCATTCATTATTGTATGCATACAAGTTCAAATTCATTCATTCTTGAATGCATGTATAGGGAAAGAGAACCTAGTGGTAATTAGAGGAAAAATATTAATTTCATCATCGCCAATGAACCCCACTAGAACATGTTCTACAATAAGAGCCACATCACCATACATATCACAAATTCCAACTTTTGTAGGTAGGAAAAGAATCCCAAAGGTACAAGGATTTGAAATTTCAATGAGAGAAGAGCCAAATTCTTCCCTAGACGAAGTAGTAAATAAAATTAAATCTTGAACTGAGGAAATCGTCATTCTTTCATCAATAGGAAAACAACTTGTTGGACAAGAGTTAAAACTACCTACTAAGGAAGAAGAAGAAGAAGGAACTTTCTCTCAAGGACGTTTAATAAAATAACCAAAAGAGGAAAATATAGTTGAAGAACCTTGTCAAATCATCTCTAAAGGATAAATGGTAGAAGGTGAAGAAAGACCACTACTTGGAGGTGGCAAAGTAGGAAGAAGACCTTGTTAGGTCGCTATAATACTAGTGTATTCACCTTATTGTTATTGTTATTGTAGCCCCATTTTGTTATTGTTATAGTTGTTGTGCCCCATAGAGGCCCACTATTATTACTATTGTGCCTTTACATTATTATTGTTATGTATCCTCACATTATATTGTGACTCTTAGACTCTTATATATACCAAGGAGGTCTTATCATTTGAATAGTTCAAAAAATGTTTATTTATTTGATGTAAATATGATTTCCCCCTCAAAGAGGATAGTTTTTAAGTCATTTATCTTTCTTCTTTGTGTTTTAGTTACATAACATTTGGTATCAAAGCTTTGGATTCTAGGGTTTCACTGCTTCGAACAAGTCGTATTGAAATTTTCTCTATAACATATTTTGTACAAGGTGTCCAAAGTTGAAATTAAAAGAACGTGGAGCCAAAATCTTGGTGCACTTTGTGTAGGAATTTTAGATCTTGGTTCACTATAATTTTTGAGATACAGGACAAAGAAGTTAAGGTTTTTACATGCTCTAGAATTCATTCTTAAACAAGCAATCGAGGGACAATCATCATAACTTTCTCTTCAAGCATCACATTTGAATTTCATAAAAAATAAGAGCAATCACATAGATTTTAGTTTCTCTTGTATCATTTTTACAGACAAATGTTGAAACAATTACTTGTGGAATTTTATATGTGTTCACTTTACGGAACCTGTGCATAATGAGGTCATCGTGGGATATTTGGCATGATTTTATCGTAAAGAACCAAATTTTGATATGACTTGAGGTGCTGAAAATAAGACTTAGTGAGACACCCGACGATGGATTTTCAAACATTGAAGAGCTAAAATTAGAATGATACAATAGTTTCAATATTAAGCTCCTAAAAAGAATGAAAAAGGTGTGTATTTTTTTTTAATTTTTGCATAAGTTTTGTTTCAAAAATGAGTTTGAAGTGATTTATTGGGCATAATGAAGCATATATATCATTTTATGATTCCAAAATGCATCGAGGAAAAAGAATAGACACACTTAGTAAGAAACAAGAAAGTTGTACTATGACGCATGAGGAAGAGGACGAAATGCAACATGATATATTGAAATTTCGAGACCAAGCACAACAAATTTCATTCTTGTAAAGAGTAACCAAAAATAAAATGGAAACAAGGATGGACAACTTGAAGAATGGTTTAAAAGAGGAGATAGAAGATTTCAAGGATGGTTGTTAAACTTCATTTTGTCACCATGACAAATAATATTCAAAATTGGATCTCTCAGCATCCATCCAAGTGTCATGAAACACTCTCTTGCAATTCAAAAACTTATATACCTTGAATAAAGTCGAAAATATCATGGTATAAAAACCTATTTTTGAGCATATGTTCATTTTTCCTGAAAAAACCGCACATGTGCAATTTCTTCCACTGTAAACTGCGCAGGTGATTCAATAAAAAGTAAAAGTAGAAAGTGAGATATAGAAGCATTGTTGGGCGAATCATTCCCAACAAAAAGCATCAAACTCCTGTTTATTCGAGCCTAACCTCATTTTTTATGGAACTAATTCCCATTCTTCAAAGAGCCCTCATCCCTCTTTTAGTGGATCTCATCCTTGGACTAAGGATCTCAAACTACTTCATTTTGACCTATTAATCAAGCCATATGTGGGAAAATTGAGGGAGGCTACCGAGGAGAGGATTAAGATCAATCAGAGTAGCTTCATGACATCATGGCATAGGTTTTATAACTCCTTTATGTTTCTAAAATCAATACAAAGAAGCATTTCTTCTCATTTCATTATTTAATGGATTAATTGATCAATCTTGTGGATGGTTTATGTTATTTATAATTGTCCATTGGAATGATTTTATTTATATTTTTCCATTTGAATGATGTTTGTTACTAGTCTCCTTGATCACTAGATTGAATTATTGAATCATTTATGCTACATATGCCTTTGATCCTTTGTTGTTTCCATGTCTGCATGGTCTAGATTCAAGCATGGAGGAGCTTCACTCAATCACAAAGAGGGATCTTCATCAAACATGTCGTAATATGGTATGAATTTCTTCTTCTCACCTTGTTAGCTTATGATTCAAGAAAATATAGATTCAAGGAAGGAATTAGCTTGATTGTCTGTTTATTTCTAGTTTTCATCTAGGATCTAGGGATATTGATCTTGTCAGCAAGAGGGCTTTACCCACCTAAGAAATTGGCGACCATACTAGGGAATATCTTGTTCTCTTCCATCTCCTTGCTTTTTATTCTCAGACCTATTTTGATAGCTTTATCTTAGTCCTCAAAAGTTAATGATCTTTCACATTTTGTGATTTGTTTGGATACTTTTTTATTTTGGCTTTAAGTTTCTCGACCTGCATGATTTTTGTTCATACACAAAGCACAGATTTATTCAATTTGTCCATTAAGAATCTTATGCATGCGCACTGGTTTACACTGATTATGTGCACATTCCCTAAGATTGTTTTGGAAAAAATTACTTCTCCTCTCATTAAAATCTGAATTTTTTGTTTTTAAGGTTTCATTATATTTGCCTATGACTCCAGTGAGTCTCCATTTGTTTGATTGAGAATTGTGAATCAGTTTTCTTGATATTTGTCCACTTTCAAGGATTGAAAGCTAGGGTTTCTCAAGAATTAGTGTTTTGATGAGATGTGCTTCTTTTGCTGCATTAAAAACATAAGTCATTTTTATTCCATTACTAAAGTTTAATCAAACTTACACCTTAAACATTGATTGCATAACATTCATTTGAGCATTCTCATTTTAAGGATTTATTTGGGTGTTTTTCAGAATTTTAATTCCTTTGGTTAATACTCAATGAATTTTCTCATTTTCTTAATATTTTTTTCATATTTTTGCTTTCTTTATCGTTGAATTGTGTTTGAGTGTTAATCGCCTTTTGGTGTCTCTATTATAATTTATCTCTGTAATTTTCACCTAGATTCCTTTACTTACACTTGATTGGTTCTTTAGTGTATTAGTGAAGGGAAATAGTCTTGTTGCTCTTTCACTGCTTTAGATCATCTTGTGTTTGTTTTTAATAATTCTCTTAAATAGATTAAATTTGCATGGTTAGAATTCTCATTTCGTGAATGAAAAATATGCGTAGATTACATTTGCATAGTTTTCAACCAAATTGTGCATAGATTACATTGCATGTTTTGTAACTTAGAGCTTTGAATTGCATTGAAAAGTTAGAAGTGGTACATTTTGGAGTTAATATTTTAAATAAGAACCTCTTTACTTACTCTAGCTAGAACTCATCGAAATGAAGAGAATAAAATTTTCATATTTTATGCTTTGGAGTTTTGAGTTGAGTCATAATACTATTAGTTTCATGTCCATTTACCCTTTTAGTAAATAACAACTTAATAACACTGTGTTAATAAAATTCATCTAGATTTTTCATTAGTTTTAGGGCAATTTTGACTTACAATAGATTAGATTGTAGTGCTTTGGAATAGGGAAGGAAGTAAACTTTACAAAGCTACAAAGAAATATCAGAATCTTGAGTCAGGGAGAGAAAATTGAATTATTTCAATTTTTCTCTCAGAAGCTCTTCTTATACATGAGTTAAGCAAGAGATCATGTCGGATCTCGTGAAGTGATCATACCCACTTCATTAGATATGTCAGAGTGATTTACATGTGTTACAATAGTACCAAAAGGTACTTGGGGTCACTTGAAATTAAACCTCGAATGGATCATGTGGACGAGCCTTCAAGGGGATTGAGCTTTATTAATCTGTCCTTGTGTGTACATTAGATTTACGAATCTTCACTAAGGTAAAATTGTTATAGTTTGTAAACTTAATGACTATAATCCTAGGTCTCTACCTAAGGTAACGATAGAGGTGTTGTGGCCTCAAAATTTTGCTGCCGAAACATGGGGGATAACCACCCGGTCCAGACCTTAAGACAACTCCTTTTCCGTTTAAAGTGGTGTCTCCGACTGGGGGTAATGGGACCAGTTTCCCAGTGTGGGTTCTAAGATGCGAGTGTGTGTTTTATGATTGTTTACAATAGAATAATGATAATCTAAATGGCATATCCTATGATGCAATTCTCTAACTAACTTATTCTAATATAAACCCCAGTATTCCTGTGTGGTATGCTATCTACAAAGATATCTTCTTAACATGTGATAATAAAGATTGAACACAAATAAACAGGGATGATAATGTATAAATATAATTCCTTTGACTAAATAGTTAGTCAAAGAAATTTATAAAATATATGGCATATATGATGAGCTATGTATGAAAATAACGCTCAAGAGAAACAATAAATCTCACATACAATTCATGAAAGTAAAGTTTTGCCACTAATTAAATGTAAACATAATCAATCATACAAGATAATAGTACCATATGTGTGAAGTCCTCTTCATTTGACAAATTACATAGACCAACTTCTTTCTTTAAATCAAATTGTCTCCCAAGTATACAATAGTGCATCAACCAATGAAAGTAGTTTGATATCTAAAAGAAATGATCATGTTCCATAATTTCACCAAAGAATCCACAAACATACAATAGGGAATTCTTTTCAAATGATCTTGATAAAATTATGGACCCTTCTCTAAATGCATGAGAAGGGTATAAATACTATTCTAACTAATGTGAAAAAATAGATTATACAAAATTTGAGGAGGTTTCAAACAACCTTCCTCCTAACTAGGTAACTGACTCCAAAAATAAACAGAGGCTAAATGAACAGAACTAAGAGAATGACTTGTTGTCTGCCAGTTTTTCCCTCAAATCACACATATTAGTCATTGGTTGAATTTGAGGAGGTGACCGAAATGTCTCTTGATTTGTCTTGTGAAAATCACATCGGTGGGTCGTGGCAACATCCATTGAGTCATATGAAGGGAATAGTTGAGAGTCATAATCAGGATGTGTGGCTTAACATGATACTACCAATACGACTCCTGGTCGGTCCTTGTCAATTTTGTAATTGCCTCTCTTTGAGTCCCCGCCTTTTCTTGCCAGCTTTTATACAGATCATTTAAATTGGGAATTTCTTTCACATTTCCTTCTTTAATGAGGTCAGTGGAAAATAGGCTGTGATTCACTACCTTAATGATATTCTTTGATACCTCAATTGCCCTTGCGACTGCTCGCTCAGCCTGTTTGATTCTCACATCCCAATATGTGAAGAGAATGTCTTTATGAGTTTCCTCAATCTCAGGTAGATTGGCTTTCCTTTTGTCTTATGTTTCCTACCATTTGATGAACTCAAAGATTCTGGTGTTTAAATCATTAAACTCAGTTCTCTAGTCGATTGCATTATCTACCAGCTAGTCACTAGTAGCCAGATAGGGAGTAATGTGTGACATTTTTTGGCAGAGATACTCTTTTTGTTTCAACAGAAGGTAATTTAATTCCAGTGCCTCTTTAATAAAATCCTTAGTAGTGGGAACATCCTTGTATCTTTCCATGGCTTGCAGCATTTCTTGGAGTTGCATGTTTTTGGCCGATATATCGGCTTCATGGCTTATTTTCAAGACCTCCATGTCTTGCTGCAATTATGTGAGCTGCTGAGATGCCTCCTTATTTGCACTTGCTTTCTCCGCTTCAATCTGTTGCTCGAGCTGTGCAATCCTCTCCTCTTTTTTCCTTAACAAAGTAGAGACTTCAGTAACCTTGTCCATAGTGGTCGATGCATATGCTCCTATGAACTGTGATAGTCTAGTTAAGTTCTCAACCGGATTGAAAGGAATGTCCTTCCAAACAACATACATTAGCTCATTTCCAAGTGGGAATTCATGTGTGTCTACCCTTTACCTTTTTCTCTTCCTTCTTACTACAACCTTATGAAGAGGGCTATAGAACACATCAAGTGGAGGTATTCTAGTTACTTTCAAAACATTTTTTGATGTGGGTAGAGCAGGGATAATTTCAATATGTTGGTATGTTGTCACTTGTTCCTCCATAAGCTTGGACTTCTCACTGATAGAATTGGTCTCTATATCCTTATGAACATGTAGACGAGTTCTACATTCCATTGCTTCTTGGGTATTCATCGCTTTGGGAGTTCTTTGAAATTTATGATTAAACTGATCCCACTCCTGCTCCAAACTACTTCCTTTGACCTCTGAACTGATCTTTGTAGCCAAGGTGCTCATCACTTGTTTATTAGCTTATTTCCTGCTGGACTCAATTGTGTTATCTACTTCTTGGGGTTTCCCTGTGTTTGGTGTCTTCTTAGTGTTTACCTGAGAGTCTACTTGAGAACTAGGACCTTCACTATCAATAGTGACATTGGGTGTAGGCTTATCCTCGGGCTTTAACAAATACATTGGGATCAACTCAAGCCTCTCATTTCTGAATTCCTAAAAGCTTTGAAAATCTTCAGGTTTCAGATTCACCTTTGCCCATTCGAACGCTTGTTCGAAGGATACGACCAATTATAAAAGGTCTTCAGAATAGTTGTCCTCATGGTTGTATGGCTTGAGCTTTACTCCAGTGGTGACATTATATGACACTTTGTTTGGATCAAATTTCCTCTTAGGCAATGTATGATGCATGAGGGCTTCCATATGTGCTGACTCTTTAGTAGCATGAACAAGATTTTCTAAAGCAAAAGAACCACACTTGATAGGGAAAGAAGGCCATAATGACTTCTTTCCATCTTTCAGAACTTTAGTCAAGCCTTTTGCCACGGTCTAGTAGGCAATATCTCTTACTAATAATTTATCAAAAACATATAAAGGAAGGACATGTGGATCATTTGTGCTATCAAAAACCCTAATGTAGGTGAACCATTCTTTGATGAAATATTTACCAATAGTAAATAGGTCTGTTGCGGCTTCTTGGGAAAACCTGGGGGTTGTCTTATTGAAAAATATTTGATGTAGGGGCAACATAATAGCATGAAATATATTATAGAAGTGAGGTATATAATGTGATTCCCATATTTTTTATGATTGAGAAGGATTGGGTAGGGGACCCGTAAGGTCCATTTCCAACCCATGGTTGGAAATGTCATGCAAAAACAGATAGCATCCATAATGTAGGCACTAAAATAAAATGGAGGGAGGTAATCTGAAGAGGAGGCTTTCTTTTGTCAATATTCGGTAATGGTGGTGGATAGGTTATCAGATAGGATGGATGGCCAATTCATGATGTGGGAATTAACACAGGCATCAATGAGAGGAATCCATTTTATGGAAAACTTAGTATTATTCGGTAGCCCATATAATCTACATAACATAGTTGTTGCATAGTTATAGGGGTTTTCCAAAGAGGCTATAGCATACATACCCAATTTGTCATGTTTGAATTTGTTGTCCAAGACTCTCCAACCCTGAACCAGCTTGAAGGGGTCTAGGTTCTTCTTTGGGAAGTTAGCCACAAATGTGTTGTCATAGATATCCTGAGGGTCAAGTATGTGGTACATTTTCTTCAAGTCCCATGCTCTGAACGACCCTATGAGCTCCATTCTTGAATTCTTGAATTTCCTATCTTCAATGATGAGGTTTTCAATTACCCACCTGATCATATCAGTGTATGGGAGGATTTTAGATCTTTCTCCTATCGTATGAAGGGAAGAACGGGAAGCATCTATGCATTGAATTCCTTAATGCCTTGTTGAGTCAGTTGTTGCTCTCACAATAGTGTTTTTGGGGCATCTGGACCGAAGCCTATTTTATATGAACTCCCAAGTTGTTGCATCTATGGCAGTGTTGCAAAATATATCAGCGAAAATAGGAGGCATCTGTGTAAACTCAGATTCAAAAATGGTCTGTTTGATTTGTTTCCGCATCACCTTTCTTAGTGACATGTCGTTTGTACCTTATGTGAAATGGACAAGATATATCAATGTAGATGGTATCAAGTAGTTAAGACTGAAAGCTTCTCTAAAATGAATTTGGATCGCCAGAAAGGTTTAATGAGATACTCGATGTTAACTACCCATAACTTGGAAAATGATTATCCATCCCTGGGCCACTAAATTTTGACTAACCTATCAATTCATTCATTTTGATATTTAAAACGTAATTATTTCACACATTTTACTCCTCTTAATCACACATCACAATATATAAATGGATATAGTATAGTGCTACCATATTCATCAAGCGAATTATGATTGTGAATATCACAATATCACCTTTCACAAATCACTAATGGGCATTCTAATGGAATAGCTAAGTTTCTTGCGAAGTTTGTGAAGTGTGAAATGCGATTGTGAAATGACAAGGTGTTATTCATCGGGTTATCACAATAGGAGATTTAACCATAGATTGCAATTTTTTGAAGATATTTTAAGATAGTAACGTCGAAAAGTGTGATTTTCGATTTGTGATGCAGATTTCATCTTTAGTTCATTTTGCAAGGTTTTGCTAGGTACTTTCTTAGAGTTAGGTATTATTATACTAAGCCTAAAAATTTAAAAGGGTCCCCATTTATAATTCCAACCTTAGCTACTATTGTTTATAAATGGGGGGGTTGTTTCATAGTACAACAATTGGCGATTCACTTGGCAGAACCAGTTATCTCTGAGTAGTTTTCTAAAATTTCTAAAAAAAATTCAAAGTAATTAGAGTTATAAGAATAATGATTACATGAGTTATAAGGTAAACAACATTTCTCCGGAATAATCATTACTTTCTCACTTTACTTATTTAATTACTTTACTCTTGTAATGATAAAAATATAGTAGGTGTCTTCGACAGATTAGTTTGTTGGTGTTTACTCATATATCACAGATACAGCCTCTACTGACATCAGGTGTTCATAGCCTCGACAGGGTTATATTTTAACCAAAAATGATTCATTATTCCATCTGTATGAATTTTCAAACTTCAAAATGATATTCACTTGCTTTTAATCTAACTTGGACGTTGTCCCTTTTTTCCTTTCTGAATATAATCTCTTTCTTTTTGGTTTCTTAAAAGACATTATCTAGGCGTGGTAACCTAATAATGATAATGCCATTCACTGGTTGTAACTAAACTGAACAAGTTGGCTCTTGATGAGACCCCTTGTCTTCTAATCGAGGAGATCATTAGCTATTACCCTGTTTGATATACAATATTGCTAATATCAGTTTAATCATTTCCCTATGAAAATGGTAAACAAGCTTGTAATGAGACATTTTATCTTCTAAGTTTTATATATTTTAGAATTACATTTTGAAAAATGAAAATTTTAACAGATGGGGTGAATCATTGGTTCTTTTGAGAATTTTGGGTGATAATTATAGAGTTTTTTAAGATACTTATCTGCAAAAAGTCCTTACTAGGTTAAAGATTCTTTTCTTGACTGTTGACAAAACATTCATACTCTATAAAGATAAGAGTTTGTTTGTAGAATAATTTTTTTAAGCAAGATCAAACAATTTCTCTTGGTCAGTGACTATATATTTCATGAATTTCTCTTGGTCTACCCTATTTTTTTTTGGTTTACCATTGTGTGGCAACCGCATGTGAGACCAAACAATTGCGAAATAACCATGCAACTTTTCAAACCAGTCCCTACTGAGAACCAAACCATAAAATTCAGCGATATCAACCATCAAAACATCAATTACTTTTGAAAATTTTGGATTAGAGGAAAGCCTAATTTAAATTGATGCTATCTCTCCAAGCACTCTACTTTTGTCCTATCTAACTAAACTATGTGTACTGCATATTTTTGAGGTGTAATGCTCAGTTTGGTACACACAACTCTTGGCATTATATTTGAGGAGGCTCCTAAATCAACAAGGTAGTTATGAGCATTCATGACGAAAATTTGATAAGTGAGCATAAATGGAGGAACATGAGAAATAGACCTATCACCAATTAGAACTAGATCTGAAGGATCTACTTTGTTTGAGGATGAGGGAGGTTTTCCCATATCATATGAAGCTTGAGTAACTACAACAAATGGCAGAGGAGATACAAGAACTACTTTTGACTCTCTTAATGGAATTTTTTGTTGCTTCTTGAGTTTAGTGAGCTCATGAAATGAGATTTTTGCTCTAGTCTTTTTCATGTCTTGAACTATATTGTATTCCATTGTATCTGGGATTACCAATGTTTTTGAGGCATTTGGGGAATCTAGAGGAATAGGATCACTTTGGCTAGTCTTAGATTTTTTAGCTACTGTTTTATCTTTTGCAGGATCAAGAGTTTTTTGTTACTGATTCATGTTAAACATGTCAAGAGAGATTTTACTTCTTGTAGTCACTGACATTGCTTGTACCTCTTCTTCTGTTGGCAGGATGAAATCCCACATTTCATTTAATTTAATTTCTTCTTCCATTTTAGTTTCTTTGTCTCATGAATATTCTTTTGCTTCTTGATCAGACTCATCATTTGAAATGGTGTTTCAGGATTGCGATGTAGAAGAAGGGTTCCTTTTCAATAAGAGAAAATACTTCTTGGGAGTAGAGGATTATGTGCCCTGTTTTTTTATTTTGACCATTTCATTAGAAATTTTTTTAACATTTTCTAAAGGTTGTCAAGAACGAAAGGGTCCTTTGAAGCTTTCTTCTTAGAGTCATCCTTAAATGTTACTTTCTTTGACTTCCTTTTGTTTATTTATGATCTCTTTTCCAAAGATATGATTCTTCTCTCTACATATATGGATTCTTTCATGTTTTGTAAAAGGGTAGCCTTATTGGCTTTATCTACAGAAATCATAATATTAGAAGGAAGAGATGATATATACCATTATATTTATACATCTACAACAGGTAAAGAGGCAGTTAGGATTTTATTTAGCAATTTGATAAATCTACGGTTGAAATCTTTGATCTTTTCATTTAAATTAGCTTTCAAATTAGAAGGATCATTGATCAAGGATGCTATGGTCCTATCATCACCAAATTTTTCAAGAAATACTTCTTGAAAAGTATCCTAGTCTCTAATTGAACCTGTTGGAAGGGAAAAACACCAAGACCCAACAAATACTTGGAAAGTATAAGGAAAAGGTCTGATTACAACATCTTCATGTGCAAATCCATTAATATTCATGGCTAGCATAAAAAAAATTTAGATGTTCTTTGGCTGGGGGAGCATCACTAGGATTGTACTTAGGCAGCCATTTTTCTAGGTTTTGTGGGAGTGCATTTGGATTTGAAACTAGGACAGCACCAAGATTTGTCCAAGGTTGATTGGCCATAACTTGAGTTAGAGACTGAGAACATGGGAAGGCTGGTCCAAAAGTAGGTATATATGGTGAATAAATTACTATTGGGTTAGTACTACTAATGGTAGTACTAATTGGAGAAGTGGATAGTTGAGAAGTCGTGGATTGAGTAGAAGTGAATAGGGAATTGAATGGATGGAAAGGTGATGTGATCTCACTGGTATCTAATTCAGATCTTGATTAAGTAACTTTTCTACATCATAGAGGGATGGGGAACTCGAAAGGGGTGACCCCAAGCCTTTCACTTTGCAGTCTAGTCAGTACACCAGTTTGTTGTAATAAGGAGGTAACACTTTCTTCAAAAACTTTGGTTCTCTCTGGTTTCTAAATAGAAATGGATATCTGTTCAAGTTTATGTATCAAATAATGAACTTCAGGAGAATTGGGAGTGTAATCTGGAGAGGTTGGTTACCTTACTACTCTAGGAGATGAGGGTGATGTTTCTACAACTTCAGACTTCTCACCAGGAGATTCTGGACAAGATCTAGAAGGTGTAGAAATGGTGGAGGGGTTTTGAATCTTATTAATGCTTTTCGAATGCCCTTTAGGTTTATATGCCATTGACAGTTGAATGCCCTCCTTGTAGAGCAAAAATGTTGCGGCCTAAGAATTAACCACCTAGTCCGAACCTTAAGACAACTCCTTTTCCATTTAAAGTGGTGGCTCCGACTAGGGATAATGGGACCAGTTTCCCAGTGTGGGTTTTAAGATGACAGTGGGTGGTTCATGAGTGTTTTCAATGAATAATGACAATCTAAATGGCTTATTCTATGATGCAATTCTCTAACTAACTTATTCTGATATGAACCTTGGTACTCCTGTGTGGTATGCGATCTACAAAGATATCTTCTTAACATGTGATAATAAAGATTGAACACAACTAAACAGAGATGATAACGTATAAAGATAATTCCTTTGACTAAATAGTTAGTCAAAGAAATTTATAAAATATATCGCATATATGATAAGTTATATATGAAAATCACAATTTCAACTAGGTATCATACAAAAGTGCAATTAACACTTAACAGAAACAATAAATCTCACATACAATTCATGAAAGTAAAGTTTTGCCACTAATTATATGTAAACAGAATCAATCATACAATATAATAGTACCATATGTGTGAAGTCCTACTCATTTGACAAATGACATAGAACAACTTCTTTCTTCAAATCAAATTGTCACCCAAGAATACAATAGTGCATCAACCAAGGAACGTAGTCTGATATCTAAAGGAAACCATCATGTTCCATAATTTCAATAAAGCATTCACAAAGTTATAATAGTGCATTTGTTGCAAATGTTTTTTATTAAATTATGGACCCTTCTCTAAATGCGTAAGGGTATAAATACTATTCTAACTAATGTGCAAAAATAAATTATACAAAATTTGAGGAGGTTCCAAACAACCTTCCTCCTAACTAGGTAACTAACTCCAAAAATAAACAGAGGCTAAATGAATAGAACTAAGAGGATGAATTGTTGTCTATGAGCTTGTCCCTCAAATCGCATAGATCACTCATCGGTTGAATTCGAGGAGGCACCCCAAAATGTGTCCTGAGCAATCCTTTTAAAATCGCATCGGTGAGAGGTGGCAACATCTGTTGAGTCATATGGAGGGAATAGTTGAGATTCATAATCTGGCTATGCGACTTAACAAGATACTCCCAATACCACTACCAGTCGATCTTGGTCAATTTTGTTATTGCCTCTCTTTTAGTCCCCGCTTTTTCTTGCCAACTTTTATACAGAGCATTTAAATCGAGAATTTCTTTCAGATTTCCTTCTTTAATGAGATTGGTGGAAAACAGGGTGTGATTCACTACCTTAATGATATTCTTTGATACCGTGATTTCCCTTGCAACTGCTAGCTCAACCTCTTTGATTCTCACATCCCAATCTGTGAAGAGAATGTCTTTATGAGTTTCCTCAATCTCGGGTAGATTGTCTTTCCTTCTGTCTTCTATTTCTTGCCATTCTATGAACTAGAGATTATGGTATTTAAATTGTTAAGCTCAGTTCTCTGGTCAATTGCCTTATCTATTTTCTGGTCTCTAATAGTCAGATATGGAGTACTGTGTGACATATTTTGGTAGAAATACTCTTGCTCTTTTACCACAAGGGAATTTAATTCCAGTGCCTCTTTAATAAACTCATCAGTAGTGGGAACATCCTTGTATCTTTCCATGTCTTGCTGCATTTCTTGGAGTTGCATGTTTTTGGCCGATATATCGGCTTCATGACTTATTTTCAGGACCTCCATGTCTTGTTGCAGTTGTGCGAGCTCCTCAACCACTTTCCTATTTACGCGTTCTTTCTCTGCTTCGAGCTACTACTTGAGTTGTGCAATCCTCTCCTCTTTTTCCCTAAACAAGGTAGAGACTTCAGTAGCCTTGTCCATAGTGGCCAATGCATATGCTCCTATGAACTGTGATAGTCTGGTCAAGTTCTCTGATGGATTGAAAGGAATTTCCTTCCAGAAAACATTCATCGACTCATTTCCAGGTGGGAATTTAGGTGTGTCTACCCTTTTCCTTTTTCTTTGCGTTCCTACTAGAGCCTTGTGGAGAGGGATATAGAACACATCAAGTGGAGGTATTTTAGTTACTTTCAAAAAAAAAATCTGATATGGGCAAAGCAGGGATAATTTCAGTATGCTGGGACATTTTCACTTGTTCCTAATAAGATTGGACTGCTCATCGATATATTTGGGCTTTGTATCATTATGAACATGCAGATGAGTTTCACATTCCACTATTTCTTGGGTATTTTTCACTTTAGGAGTTCCTTGTAATTTCTGATTAAACTAATCCCACTCCTGCTCCAAAATACTTCCTTTGACCTCTGAATTGATCTCTCTAGTTGGGGTACTCATCACTTATTTCTTAGCTGACTTCCCATTAGACTCATCTGTGTTATCTGTGTCTTGGGATTTCCTTGTGTCTGTTGTCTTCTTAGTGTTTACCTGAGAGTCTACTCAAGAACTGGGACCTTCACTATCAATAGTGACAATTGGTGTAGGCTTATCCTTGGGCTTTAACAAATGCATTGGGATCACTTCAAGCCTCTTATTTATGAATTCTTGAAAGATTTGAAAATATTCAGGTTTGAAGTTCGCCTTTGCCCGTTCGAACACTTGTTCGAAGGATACAGGCGACTGTAACAAGTCTTCAAACTAGTTGTGCTCATGGTTGTATGGCTTGAGCTTTACTCCAATAGTGACATTATATGCCACTTTGTTTGGATCAAATTTCTTCTTAGGCAATGTATGAAGCCTGAGGGCTTCCATATGTGCTGAAACTTTAGTAACATGAACAAAATTTGCTAAAGAAAAAGAAAAACACTTGACAAGGAAAGAGGGCCATAATGACTTCTTGTCATCTTTGAGAACTTTAGTCAGGCCTTTTCCCATGGTCTAGTAGGCAATCTCTCTTGTTATTAATTTATCAGAAGCAAATAAACGAAAGAAATGTGGATCGGTTGTGCTACCAAAAACCCTAATTTACGTGAACCATTCTTCAATGAAATATTTACCGATAGTAAAAAACTTTGTTGCAGCCTATTGGCAAAACATGGGGGCTTTCTTATTGAAAGTTATTTGATGTAGGGGCAACACAACAACATGAAATATCTTACAGAAGTGAAGTATATAATGTGATTCCCATATTTGTTTATGACTGAGATGCATTGGGTAGGGGTCCTGTAAGGTCCATTTCCAACCCATGGTTGGAAATGTCATGCAAAAACAGATAGCATCCATAATGTAGTTACTAAAATAGAGCAAAGGGAGGTTATCTGAAGAGGAGGCTTTCTTTTGTCGATATTTGGTAGTGGTGGTGGCTAGGTTATGAGATAGGATGGAAGGCCAATTCATGATGTGGGAATTAACACAGGCATCAATGAGAGGAATCCATTCTATGGAAAACTTAATATTATTGGGTAGCCCATATAATCTACATAACATAGTTGCTGCATAGTTGTAGGGGTTTTCCAAAGAGGCTATAGCATACATACCTGATTTTTCATATTTGAATTTATTGTCCAACACTCTCCAACCCTAAATCAACTTGAAGGGATCTGGGTTCTTCTTTGTGAAGTTGGCCACAAATGTGTTGTCGTAGATATCCTGAGGGTGAGGTATGTGGTACGTTTTCTTCAAGTCCTCTACTTTGAACAACCTTATGAGCTCCATTCTTGTATTCTTGAATTGCATATCTTCAATGATGAGGTTTTCAATCACCAACCTAATCATATCCTTATATGGGAGGATTTTAGCTCTTGCTCCTATCCTATGAAGGAAAGAACAGAAAGTATCTCTGCATTGAAGTCCTAAATGCCTTATTGAGTCAGCTATTGCTCTTGTGACATCAATTTTAGAACATTTGTCCTCAAGCCTATTGTATATGATCACCCAAGATGTTATGCCTCTGGAAGCATCGTAAACTGTATCTGTGAAAATAGGAGCCATCTCTTTAAAACCGGTTCAACAATGGTCAGCTTGCTTTGTTTCTGCTTCACTTTTCTTAGTTACATGTCTCTTGTAGCTTGCCTGAAGTATACAAGATATATTAGCGTAGACGGTATTAGGTAACTAAGATTCTCTGAAATGACTTTGGATCATGAGAAATGTTTAATGAAATACTCGATGCTAACTACTCATAACTTGGAAAATGATTATCCCTCCTCAGGCCACTAAATATTGATTAACCTGTCAATTTGTTTGTTTTTCTATTTAAAACGTAATTATTTCACACGTTTTACCGCTCTTAGTCACACATCCCAATCTTTAAATGGATATAGTATAGCACTGCCAGATGCATAAAGTAAAATGCGATTGTGAATATCACAATATCACATTTTGCAAATCGCTAATGGACATTCTAATGGAATAGCTAAGTTTCTTGCAAAGTTTGTGAAGTGAGAAATGCGAAATACGATTGCGAAATGACAAGGTGTTGTTTATCGGGTTATCGAAGCGGGAGATTTAATCACAGATCATAATTTTTTGAAGATGTTTTAAGATAGTCATGCGAAGAAGTGTGATTTGTGATTTGCAATGTGGATTTCATCTTTATTTCATTTTGCAAGGTTTTGCTACGTATTTTCTTAGAGTGAGATATTATTATCCTAAGCCTAAAAATTTAAAAGGGTCCCAATTTATAATTCTAACCTTAGCTATTGTTCTTTATAAATGGGGGGTTTTTTTCATACTACAACAAGAGGGAAGGTCCTTTTGTACCTGGAACGAATGTTGACTAGACCCACTTGGAAATTTTGGAGGGTAATCTTTGCTCGAGATAGTTTATAGCAAAGTTACTTGCACTAGACTATTTCCTTAGGCGGGCTATAAGGGTAACTTATTCCAAATGCTCATATCTATAAAAAATTTCACTTTGATCTTTTCGATGTTGGATTTTATCACCAACTAACAAATTTTGTTCATTGTAAAAGGTGAGTTTGTATGTTTTGAATCCCTATATTTTTTTAGCATGTGTTACTTTGTTTGTTTTTACTTTTTATAAGACCTTGGGTGTGGATTGTGAATATTATTTATTTTTAATAGTAAAAACTTATTTGGATTGAATCTAATGACAATAATGCTAGAATTTACTGGTAGAGACATCCTTTTTAATGGGAACCATAATCATTTTCCTAATTTTGCAAATGTTGGTCCTGCTTATATGGCTACATTGTCACTTCCTTGATTCACGATAGGTTTACCCGTATGGATGTCCTCAACTTATTTAATTCCAAATACTCCCATTGTAAAATCTCAATTGAGTTTTACACCTCAACCAAGTTCACCATCTCAACATCATCAACCTAATGTTGACCCTTTACCTTCTTCATCCAACATATCCTCCTCCCTTTCTTCTACTTCACTCGGTAAAAGCCTTGATGCTAGTATCCAAGTGACTAAGAAGAAGAAGAAAGGGAAAAAGAAGAAGAAGACAGATAAGAAAGTGGTCAACCAACCAACCATGGCCCTAAGTATTGATAATGTTGAGGGAACTTCTACAATGCACCATAAGCCAAAATACGCTTGCAAGCTTTGTAAGCGTGACCACTTCCTTGTCAATTGTCCTAATATTTGTAAGGTTTTGGAAGTATGGTCAAATAATTCTCATCAACTTAATATTCATCCATCAACCAGTGATTCTCAGATTCCAAGGAAAAATATTAAAGTTAGGTTTCCTTGTAGTTTATGTGAAGTGACTCATCATAGTCACCTCTTCCCTAACATGGATGAAGCCTCCAAATTGTTAGAAAAACTTATTGTTTCACAACAACAACTTCCAACTAATTACCACAAAATTTCACCCCCCCCTACCATCATTTTACAAAGTGATTGATCTAAATCCAAGTATAGCCAATCCCACTTGTCCATTAGAGGGTGAAACATGTATGACTCAAGTTGATGGACTAGTTTTTGATCAAGTGGCCGAATCAAATCCATCTTCGGTCGATCCCACTCTCCCTTTAGAGAGTGAAATTCATACGCTCATGTTCTTGACGATACTTCAGATTCCTCTACACGTGGGGGAATTTCATCTATTGCTTTTGAACCCCATCCAAGTAATGAGGCTATTTCTTTTTATTGGAGTAGACTAATAGAACCCCATCTTCCCTCTTCCACCCCCTTCCAAATCATTCTGAAGGCTTATGGTAATAAGTTTTTCGCACAAATGTAGATGAAGGTGCTTTTGTCAGTATTTTAGCCCTGACTACTTGTCAATCTTTGGGTTCCCCTCAACTTGTCCCTGTCACACATAATTTGTTAGATTCGAACATAACCATTAGTGAACCGTTAGGGATCCTTCCTATGTTACCTATTACTCTCGAAGGTAAGACTATTTGTATAGATATTATGGTAGTCCAAGGCCCCTTAGATTTCAATTTTCTCCTCAGGCAAGACTATGTCTATGCCATGAAATATGTTGTATCAACACTCTTTTGTGTGATGTCCTTCCCTCATAGTGGAAATATTGTGAAAATTGATGAAATTTTGTACATTGATCTTGCTTCGACTACCAGTCGTCCAAAACCCTTGAATTTTCCTAATATGGAAGTGGTACCTACCCTATCATGGGTTAATTATGTGGAAACTTATCCCATGTTTTCAGTTACCGATGCAAGTGAGACTCTTACTATCTAGTTGACTTCTTTTGAATTACATTCGGTAACTGACATGGTCAAATTTCAATAGAGGCATATGAATATGATTTTCTTATCCATATTGATTCCCTTGACATGTGTTCCTTCCAGAGAACAATTCTTCCATCTGATGAAGGCCTTTTAGAAGAAATGATCAAGGGGTGTCCCTTCTCATGTGTTTCTTCCATATGGAAGCAATGAACAAGGTCTGTTGAAGATAGTTCTTTTACTGTGTCAACCTTGTTAAAAAATGAAACAAATCATTATGAGGATGGTTCTTTTATTGTGTCAACCTCATTAAAAAATGAAACAAGTGTACAAGGATAGTTGTTTTCCTGTGTCAACATCATTAAAAAATGAAACATGTCATTATGAGTAAAGTTTCTTTTGTTCTGTCAAGCTTGTTAAAAAATGAAACAAGGTTCCATGAGGATAGTTCTTTTACTGTTTCAACCTCGTTAAAAATGAAATAATACCCATGAGCATAGCTCTTTAAATGTGTCAAGCTCGTAAAAAATTAAGAAAATCCTCCCCTATTTGAGTGGAGTCTTTAATTATATTTCATAAATGTTAAGTCGAGTATTTCTGATCTCGTAAACAAGCATTTGTTTCATTCGGCTATTAGTAACCTGTAGTCTACTTAGGTGAATGAAATGATGTTTGGGGGGCATGCGCCATTATTGACATTATTCTAGGGGCATCGAACCTTCTCTCAAGCACAATTTTCTCTCTTAGATTCATACTATGGATTGAGAGATGGAGGTGGAGACCTTGGATCTAGTTTCATCCATCCAGGTTGCGAGGAGTTTTGTATTCATAATTATAGAGAGAGTTTTATATTTGATGGTTGCATACATCCTATATTTACTTTGACATGTTGTATTTTCGTATTGTGCTTTAAAGATTTTATTATATGAGTATGGGAATGACTACCTCAGTGATGATTATTATATTGCATTTTAATCCTTGATTGATTGTTGTAGTTTTCCGACCATGATCTCTGATCCAATCCTTGATATGATAAAGTACTTCAGTCCTCCAAACTTTTCTAACTTCACACATTAGGGGCGAATCATTTACACCTCATTTTGTCACCATGACAAATAATCATCAAAATTGGATCTCTCACCATCCATCCAATTGGCACGAAACACTCCCTTTCAAGTCAACAACTTATATACCTTGAATAAATTGGAATTTCTAGATCTTGTGGTATAAAATCCTATTTTTGGGAATTTACCTAGTTTTTCTAAACAAAAACTGCACATGTGCAGTTTCTTGCGTTATAAACTATGTAGCTCTGCACTCTGTTTTTGAACAAAAATTGTGCATGTCAATCAATAAAAAGTGAGATCTAGAAGAATTATTGGTTGAATCATTCCCAACAAAAATCCTCAAACTCATGTTTATTCGAGCCTAACCTCATTTTTTTTGGAACTAATTCCCATTCTTCAAGGAGCCCTCATCCCTATTTTAGCGAATCTCATCCTTGGACTAAGGATCTCAAACTACTTCCTTTTGACATATTAATCAAGGCATAGGTGGGGGAATTGAGGGAGGCTACTGAGAGTAAGTTTATGTTGGAGTAATCAGGTTGGAGAGCCTATAATTCTTTGAGAGGATTGAGATCAATGGGAGGAGCTTCACAACATCAAGGCACATGTTTTTTAGCTCCCTTATGTTTATGAAATTAATACGAACAAGCATTTCTTCTCGCTTCATTGTTTAATTGATTAATTGATCAATTTCATGGACGGTTTATGTTATTTATATTTTTACATTGGAACGATGTTATTTATGTTTTTCCATTATAATTATTTTTGTTACTAGTTTCCTTGATCACTACTTTGAATTATTGAATCATTTATACTACTTATACCTTTGACCATTTGTTGTTTCCATGTGTGAAGTTCTAGATTCAACCATGGAGTAGCTTCACTAAAGTACAAAGAAAGATCTTCATGGAACATGTCATAATAAGGTACAAATTTCCTTCCCTCACCTTGTTAGCTTAGGATTCAAGAAAAGATAGATTCAGGGAAAGAATTAGCCTAATTGTCTATTTGTTTCTAGTTTCCGTCTAGGATGTAGGGAGATCACTCTTGTCAGTAAGATGGATTTATCCACCAAACAATGGCATAAATGTTAATATGGAAGTTTTAAGGATGGTTTTTAAACATAAATTAAAAGGGACCTAGAAGATTTGAAGGAAGGTTTGAAAAAGTTGCTACAAGAAATTCTTCCTAGTGGTGAGAAGGTACTGCATGAAAATCATGATGAGGATAAAAGGAATACGAATTTTGATATTAGAGACTCCAATAGTTGGGTGAAGACTAGCTACATTCCAAATATTGATATGATGAATTTTATGGCAAGGATCCAGTAACATGGGTACTACAGATGGAGCAATTATTTGATCTAGATAACGTGTCGAACACACAAAAGGTACACATTCCATCATTATATTAAGAACAAAATAAATTTGTGTGGTATCAATAGCTTCGTTCTTGTAAATAAATAGTCAAATGGAAAATATTTGTGGAATAATTCGTACAAAATTATGAGGATACAAAGAGAAATACCTTCTTTATCTAATTGATAAATCTGAAATAAAATGGTTCGATGGTAGAGCATATTCAGGAAGTCCAAATATTAAATTTATATCAAGGTAAACAATATTACAAATGAGAATAAGATTGAAATATTCATAGGAACTTTAAAAGACAATATCCAACATGAGGTTTGACTTTTGTAACCTGATTCGTTGGAGAAGGCATTCAGGGTGGAAAGGAAAGCTGAAAGCAAAATTATGGAAACAAGGAATTCTACCAATCACAACTATAAAGATCAAAAAGCTGCTACTCCTAACCTTCCACAACTTATAAGGTTTACATGACAAAAATTGAAGGAAACAAGAGAAAAAGGGATTTGTTACAATTGTGATAAAAAATACACTAAAGGTCATAAGTGTATTGCGAAGAAATTATTCTACATAGAATGTGAAGAGGAGGAATAAAAGGAACAAGAACCACCAAAAGAGGAGGGTATACACTAGGAACCAACTTGAGAGAAAGAAAAAATTACTCTAACCATATTTGTAATGCATTGGAAGGAATTACCACTCCTCAAATTCTCAAAATAGAAGAAAATATCAACAAGAAAATGGTAATAGTGTTGATTGATTCAGATAGTACCCATAATTTTATTCATTGTAACATAGCCAAGGAATTGAATTTCTTCCTATATCCAGCACTAGAGTGCCAAGTGATGGTTGCAAATGGAGTAGCTATAAATTTCTCATGGAAGTTCCATCATATGAAGCTAACCATTGTGGAATATGTATTGAATAGTCTAATTATTTCCATTCCAATGGGTAGTTCTAATGATGTACTAGGATTCCAATGGTTACAATCTTTGGGGATGCTAACTTTGAATTTTCAAGCACTTTTCTTGAAGTTTTTTTGGAAAGGAAAGGAATTTGAATTAAGGGGTATCGTAGGGAAACTACAAAAGATAATCAGCTCTCATGGCATGACAAATATTTTGAAGAAAGAACAATGGGGCTTAATTGCACAATTATGCTCTCTACAGGTTCACACATTGCAATCATTGAATTCTCCATATCTCCAAAACGTTTTGGACAATCATTCCAAGGTATTTGATACTTCCAAGGGCCTCCCACCTATTGATGATCATGATCATGCTATTCATTTGATTCCACGAAGTGTTCCTCCAAGCATCAGACCTTGCAAATATTCATATGCCCAAAAGAGTGGCATCGAAATTATGGTTGCATAAATGTTATACGTTGGTATATTCAACCTAGTCAAAGTTCTTTCTCTACACTGGTGGTATTGGTGCACAAGAAGGATGGATCATAGTGTATGTGTTCAGATTAATGGGAGTTAAACATGCTCACTATTAAAGATAAATTTCCCATTATAGTCATTCATGAATTGTTGGATGAATAAAATGGAGCAATTTACTTCAATGAAATGGATCTTCATTCAAGATATCATCAAATTAGAATGAATACTGAAGACATTCTAAACATAAAATTCAAAACTCATGAGCACCACTATGAATTTTTTTTCATGCCTTTTGGCCTTACTAATGCCCCTTCCACATTTCAAGGCTTGATGAATTCCATTTTCAAAGGTAACTAAGGCCTTTGAACATCTTAAAGAGGTAATGTACCAAGCACCAGTCTAAGCTATGCCAGACTTCACAAAAACCTTTATTATTGAATGTGATGCCTCAGGAAATGGAAATGATGTTGTTTTAATGCAAGAAGGAAGATCCATTTGTTTGGAAAGTCGTCCAATCAAAGGAAAGTATTTACACAAACCTATTGATGAGAAGGAAATGTTTGCAATACTACATGCACTGAGGAAATGAAGACCTTACCTAAGGGGAAGATAATTCAAGGTAATAATAGATCATGATAGTATTAAATACATTTTGGAACAAATATAATCTTTATAAGTGTAGCCAAAATGGGTCACAAATATGTTGGGTTATGAATTTGAAATGATCTACAAAAAGGGAGGAAAAATGTTGTTGCAGATGCCCTCTCAAGAAAGGATGAGGATTTCGAGGCATTTATTTGTGCCATATGTATTATCCAACCTGATTAGATAACTAAAGCAAGGGATGAATGGAAGAATGACAAAGAGTTGTGGACACTCATTCAAAAATTGAAGCAAGATCCCAGTGTATCCCAAGGGAGTCTATATTGTATGCATAATCAATATTTTAACATGATATAACTTCACTACATATCAAATCAAACATAAATAATATCATGATATCTAAAATAGTCGTGAGCTAACATGTTTACCTCATAACTGATACACAATTATCATTCAGAGATATGCAGGGTCAATCGATATCGTTACAACACCATATCACAAATATGTCGGCTCAAACCTAAATATTGTAACCATAGCCATATGCATAGTCCAATCCAAGTTAGTATGATACATATAACATCAATATATTAGTGTAATAAACCTAATATTCAATTTAGTCACATATAAAAACCATAAGCTATACATCATGCTCATCGACAAGATTTAACCTTTAATCATCGAGCTAAATTTAATATAACAACAATAAGTTAACCTATAACATACTCATCAACAACATATAACATAATCATAAGGTTATCTAATATAAAACAACAATATAAATTCATAGTAGAATGTTTGTATGTTTCAAATTGCATGCCTAGGATAGTAGGATTACACACATCTTAACTTAGCATTTTTTTGAAGAAAAACCTCTTAGTAGTTAGTTAGATGAGTAGTGTGTTTAATCATTTGATTTCATTATTTTCCTTGCTATAGTAGACAATATTTCATTTAGTCTAAATTTCCCTTTTTCCTCATTGGTAATCAAGCTTCTTCTAAATCAATAGAATATTGGTTTGAGAAACCAAAGTGGTCTGTCGTTAGCTTAGCAGTGAGTAATTGTGTATTAAACACTGTCACCTCAATGTACTTGTGTATTAAACATTGTCACCTCCAAGTTTGTATGAACCCCGGGTTGGTAAAGTAAAATTGGTAGCCCCAACAGTTGCAACATTTTTGTTGCAATACTTATGCTCATCACTTTTTGGCATTATTGTCAGGGAGGTGTCTAAGTAAGATCTGATTTACACTTTATTTATTCAATTTATTATCTCTAACATTCTTCTATTAGATTCATTTTTGCAAAAGTAATTATAAGATAGTTTGCTTTCTTTTCCATTTTGCAAGTGAGATTCCATTCAAGCAACTTAGTTTACATTCAATTTGTGATTTTGATTGTTTAATTAGTCTCAAATCTTGAAAAAAAATACAAAACAAAACAAAAACACTTCTTTGATGCCTCATAGTAATAGGGATAACTTAGGGAAATTTCTACCAAATACCCCCACCACTTCAAATAGCTAATATTCCCTCTTCTTCAGTGACTGTGAAATAGAGGACCTCTTAGGTGAACAACCACAAATATTTGAAGAGCCTACAGGGGGAGAAGAAGAAGGAGAATCCATTCCAACTGACCTAATGGCTGAAAATAGAAATGACAGAGGATATAGAGAGAGAATTGACGGTGCCTTTCCCACCAGAGAAGCTAATGGGGATACCAAGATGAAAAACATAAGCCGCTCTCATCTTCCTCATTTCCATGGCCTGACCTCAGAAGATCGAGGAAATTTATTGTTTGAGTTCGATCTCATATGCAGAACTTATGATTACACCACTCATGGGAAGAAGTTGAAATTATTCCCATCCACTTTCAAGGATACAGGTTTGTGTTGGTTCATGGTTTTACTTGGGGATAGCATAAAAGCCTGAGCTTAGATACAGCAAGCCTTCAACAACAAGTACCGAGACTATTGCAGTTCCAAAGACACTAAAGAGGAATTTTTAGGATGACCTTGGGGCATGATGAATGCCCAAAGGATTATGAAGAAAGATTATAGCTAAGCTACAAAAGGGCTAGGTGCACACTTGATCTTCAGTCGTTGAAGCTAGTCCTACTCCGAGGGGTAAGGCAAGATCTTCTGGATACCCTAAACCTACTAAAAGGAGGGGATATCTACCAACTACCCTATCAAGATATCAACACTATTTTTATGAATCATTCTAGGGAAACTAGGAAAAAGGGTAGAGGTAATCGACCAATGGCGAGCCCATCCTTTCCACCACATCCATTAAAGGTGAAATTGGAAATATGCTAGAATATTTCAAGAGTGAAATGTTGAAAACCATTTCCCTACAGATGCACTCTAGGAACCTTAAGAGAAGTAGGAGGAAGTAGAGAGATCATTAGCCATTTTTTGCCCTAGATGCACAAGGAGGCACCCTAGGAACGAATTTCCATTAAATCTTATTGAAATCTACTCATCCTGTGAAGAAAACTACTCCATAGGCAAGTGAACTTCTCTACCTGGACTAAAATTTTTGTATCAAGGAACTACAAGGGTGACTGAACAGCTCTGCTACATAAATCAAAGGAGACCTCATGGGCCTTGGCCATACCAGTAGGGCATACAAGGGCCATCGTATTCATATTACAACCCTAACCAGAACACATACATTCCCTCTTAGGGACCCCCTACTCATCCCTCCTGGTCTACACTTCCTCCGTGGGATTTTTCACCTCAGTACCATTCCTAGTTGACCAACCAGTCATTTCAACCATATACTCTGCCACAACCTCAGTGGAATGCACCACCCTAGGGGTGGATGCCCCCATACAACAATGCTCTAGCTTTATTGCCCTCACCTCCTACTCAACCACAACTTTTACACCCTGCTCCACCTAAACAAACTCAAATGCCTACCCATCCAAATCCAAACCCAAACAACAGGCAGGCACATCAAGTGTACATTGGAGATAACCAATGTACACTTGAATAGGAATGCAACAAATTACAGAGATAACCATATACACAAAGATGCAGCGGAAATAATACTTCATTTCATTAATGGAAAATACTGAAATATGCTTACAACCAGAAATGGAAATAAACCAACTAGGGCGATGGTAGCTTATCTCTGAGAAGAGATGTGTGGCTACATGCCTCTGAACTGTTCTAAATTGTGTTACAATGAGGCTCGAAGGCCTATTTATTGTTGAGAAACAATGTAAAACCCTTCACATTCCAAAACCTAGCCCTAGAAGATGAAATGCCAAATTGTGGGCCCCGTTTTTGGGTAAGTTGGTACATCAACTTCCCAGGGTCGCGAATTGGTCGTATTATCTTCGTTTGACGCGCATGATATCCCATTGGAAAGATCTCTCCGAGGACTACGACAAAAAGGATATTTTTTAGATAGAAAAATCACTGGTGGTAGATTTCCCAAAAAACATCGTTTAGGGCATCAAAACGGCTTCGGAAGTTTAGAACCCGAAAAACTGCTAAAAATAGTAAACTGCGCTATAATTAAGGAAACTGAAAAACTGAAAGGGACGGTTGTGGGGGTCCAGATGGGATAGGTGGGTGGCCACCAACATCCACCTAGATCAGACATCCTACCCTACTTATGCTGTGGAGAATTAGGAAATCAACCTGAGATTTGGGAGAGTACTCCCGGACAACCAACCTCCACCTCCACCTAGGTAGAGTGGGGACGAAAGAGAGGAAAACATGCATAGTGTGAATCCACCAACCTTTCCTAAAATATTAACTCATCTAGTCCAGCCTATCCCAAAAGGGAATGAACTTGTGGGTGAATTGAAAAATCTATGTGTCAAAATTCCACTTCTCCAAGCTATCAAGGATGTACCGATTTACAACAAGTTGATTAAAGAGAAGTGTTTCAAACATCTAGGGAGGTGAAAAAGAGACACCCCTACCATTAATTTCATTGGACGGCTGTCTGAATTAATGCTGGGACAGGTAATTTTCCCAAAGTATTTGGACCCTGGAAGCCCTCTAGTGGATGTGCACATCAATGGCACCATTGTCCCACACACTTTAATTGATATTTGAGCTTCCATTAATGTAATGACTAAGGACACCATGCTTAAGCTCAATCTCCAGGGTTCATTAGGAAATACCACAACAATAAACCATCCAGACCATTCCACAATAACCCCTCCAAACAATTCCACAGTAACCCCTGAGTGGATTGTTGAGGATGTGATGGTCCCCATTGACTCTTGCGAGTACCCTGCAGACTTCCTAGTTCTCCAACCTAATTCCAAGATTACTAGTTATCCTCTCATACTTGGGAGGCCTTGGTTAGCCATTTTTGATGCCTACATCAACTGCAGGGCTAGAATTATGACTATAAAAAATAGGCCATATCCAAGAAGTTAGTCCCGTACCCTCGTGCTCTGCCATCTCTAGAACATGACTTACCTTTATGGCTATAAGTGGAGGAAGTAGATGGAATCTACTCATTCCAACTCTATACCTTAGAAACAATAATGGGAGGAGGACAACTGATGAAGATGATATGATTGAACACATACCAAAAATTCCAACTCCCATCACCTTGTCCTAGAGGAAGTAGTAAAGAAAATGAATAGAAACCATCAGATTAATCTATGCTTAGCTGAGTCAAACCCTACCTATGTCAAAACCATAGAATTCAGCCCTGAAAGAACTTTGAAAATCAAAATCTCTCTTTCTTTACACCAACAAGTAAAGTTGTGCAACATGCTAAAGGAACATCTAGATACCTTTACTTGGAGTTACAAGGAAATTAAGGGAGTTTACCCCTCAATGTGTACTCACCACATTTATGTCAGAGAAGGTTGCGAACGAGTTCGATAACCACAAATGAGAATGAATCTAGCTCTCAAGGATATAGTCAAAGAAGAACTGCAGAAATTGTTGGATGCAGGATTCATTTACCCTATCTTGTATAGTGAATGGGTTTCTCCTTTGGTGTCAGTTCCAAAGAAAAATGGGAAGTGGAGGATTTGTGTTGATTAAGGGAACTAAACAAATCAACAAAGAAGGACCATTTCACTCTACCTTTCATTGACCAAGTGCTAGATGGCCTGGCAAGGATTTTTTTCTCTTTCCTAGATGGGTTCAGCGGGTACAATCAAATCCAGACCATCCCAAAAGGCTAGGATAAAACCACCTTCACTTCTCCTTGGGGTACTTTCACCTATAGGGTCCTTCCTTTTGGTCTATGCAAAGCCCCTGCCACTTTCCAAAGGGCAGTGCTACCTATCTTTGCCGAGATAGTCCATGATGCAGTAGAAATTTATATGGATGATTTTACACCCTATGGGTGTAATTTAGAGGAGTCTTTGTCCAACTTGGGTAAGTTTCTAAACAAATGCATTGAAATGAACCTATCCCTTAGTCCCGAAAAATGTGATTTCTTAATGACTACAGGGAATGTTCTAGGTCATTCAATATCCCAAAAAGAACTGCACATGGACCCAAATAAGATAGCCATCATCGAGACGGTCACACCTCCACAAAAGGAGAAGGATGTAAGAATTTTTCTAGGTTTAGCTAGATACTATTGGAGATTCATAAAAGACTTCAGCAAGTTAGCTTCTCCTTTATCTGGGTTGTTCGCCAAAGAGTCTGAATTTTTATGGCCAAAAAGTTGTTAAGAGGCCCTGGACACCCTGAAGAACAAGTTGACCATTGCATCTATTCTCCAAGGCCCAAATTAGGCCCTTCATTTCCATATACATGCTAATTCCTCTCACAAAGCCATAGGAATAGCTCTAGGCCAGATGGATGACAAGTTACCTTATTCCATTTACTTCATCAGTAAGAATCTATCAAAAGCGGAACTAAACTACACAGTGACTGAAAAGGAGCTCCTAGGTGTTGGGCATTCATTGAACAAATTTATGAATTACATTATAGGTTACCAAACATTTTTACATACTGACCATGCTGCAATTAAATAATTGAAGAATAAACTTGATTTGAATGCCCAAATTATTAGATGGTTACTTCTATTACAACCATTTGATCTAACTATTACTGATAAGGCTAGCAAGGAGAATGTTGTTGCAAAATTTTTATCTATATTAACTTTGCCTGCAGGGGAGGAAGGAATGGTTAATGATCAGTTACCAAATGAACACTAATTTTCCATTTCAATTCTCTCTCTGTGGTTTGCTGACATACAAAACTACTTGGTGTCTGCAAAATTTCCACGAAGTTGTCCTCCAAATAGAAAATTAATAATGTGAGGAAGAGCACCACATTTGGTTGGATTGGGGGTAACCTCTTCAAACAAGGCCCAGATCAAATTTTCACAAGACATGTCAGGGAGGAGGAAATCTTTGACTTCCTTCTGACCTGTCATGATGGGCCTTGTGGAGGTCACTTTACAGCCAAGAGGATGACATTCAAGGTGTTCCAAACTGGTTATTATTGGGCCACTCTTCACCATTTTATGAGTAGGTATACTAGTCAGTGTCATCGGAGCCAAAGGATGGGGAAACCTACTCCAATGGATGAAATTCCTCTCCAACCTCAAGTGACTTTCGAGGCATTTGACAAGTAGGGCATGTCTTTCATTGGACCCATTAACCCTCCATTCAGGCAAAAGTAGTACATCATTGTGTGCACTAACTATTTAACCAAGTGGGTTGAAGCCAACACCATTAGAGTAGAAACAGAGGAGAAAGTGGTTGAGTTATTAAGGGAAAATGTATTTTATAAGTTTGGGTACCCTAGAGAACTGGTCACTGATCAAGGCAGCCAGTTTACGTCTCATGTGATTGAAAATTTGTTAAGAGAGCACAAGTTCAATTATAGAACATCCACTCCTTACCACCCACAAGCGAATGGGCAAGTGGAGGTGACTAATAGAGCGTTGGAGAGCATTCTGACCAAAGTGATAAGAAAAAACAGAAAGGACTAGGCATATAGATTAGTTGAGCCCACTTGGGTCTACAATACCACCTGGAAGACCACCACTCGATTCACTCCTTATGAGCTAGTCTATGGGTAAAAGGCCCTAATGTCTATTGAATTTAAGTAGAATATAGTAAGAATGGAAGCACAACTAGGTCTATATCTCACTAGGGCACAACAAGAGAGATTTCACCAACTGAATGGGTTAGATGAGTTTAGAATACAGGCCCTCATGTACATAGAGGTGACTCAAGTTCAAAGGAAGATCTGGCATGACAAGAATATAAAGAACAAACAATTTCAAGAAGGTGATTTGGTTTTGTTGTATGATTCCAAATACAATGATTTTAAAGGCAACTTAAGGACTATATGGTTAGGGCCTTATGTCATAGAAAAATGTCATGATAATGGTTTAGTGGAGATGATAACTATTGATGCAGAGGCTATTCCTTTTCTTGTCAATGGGCACAGATTGAAGGTCTACAAGAAGCCCTTGTCAAAGAAAGAATTCATTAATGGAATCAACGAGATAGTGATGGTAGTGGAGTAAGTCTTAGGTGTTGGGTTGTGTTATATTCTTTCCACAACTAGCCAATTGCACAGCAGGGGGTCACAGGGGAGGCTGCAGCCCCACCTGTCCGAGGGGTTTGAAGGGGTCAGGTAGCGCCTCGGATTTTCTCTTTTTTGGACCCTATAATAGGTTGGGTGGACCTACCTTTATTTTTGTGCATGGTTTTTGTACATGGCTTTTTGGTCCATGGTTTTGGACGCGATGGTTTTTGTTCCATGGTATTATATGCTTCAGCATGTACAAATATGTATTGTAACATTGAAAGGAACATAATGAAAAATCAATATGATAGTCTTGGTTTTGGGAGCTAGGGGAAAATCTCTGTGTATATGTGTTTTATGTGTTATGCTCTCACATTGTTTATTTTCTCTGTTTTAGAATTCATTTGTAGGTAATTTCTGTACGCGGTTAAAACCTACATTTGGTATCAGAGCTATTTCAAGGGGACACCTTTGTTGCTGAGGGGTTTCTCTCAGGCCTGTGGTAGAGCCTGTTCAGTGGGAGATCTGCAGGATCGATTCTGGTGGTGAAAGAAGATGGCGAGGAGTGGAAAGATTGAGATCGAGAAATTTAATGGTCATAGTTTTGAGTTATGGAAACTCAAGATGGAGGATTTTTTGGTGGATAAAGATTAGTAGATCACGATAGATCCAGGTACTAAACCAACAGTAGTGTCTGATGAAGAATGGAAGAAGTTCGATTGGAAGGAAAAGAGCACAAAGCGATTGTGTGTCTTAGATTCAGTATTATTGAATGTATCAGGGGAAGCTACGATGAAGGCTTTGTGGGACAATTTAGGGACTTTGTACCAATCTAAGTCTCCAATGAATAAATTGTTCCTACAGAAAAAGTTGTATAACCTGAGAATGAAAGATGGAGACTCAGTGACAGAGCATCTGAATGCATTTAATGTTGTGGTAAGTCAGTTATTATCTGTTGATATTAAAATTTTAGATGAAGATAAGTGCATTAGTTTGTTGTTTTCTCTACCAGATTCATGGGATAGTCTGGTTATTGCAATAGGTGGCAATGCAACTGCCTTGAAGTTTGATGAAATAGTCTCATCCTTTCTGATGGAGGAGATGAGACGAAAAAATATGGAGAGCTAGAATGGTGATGCCTTGTCTGTATGAGGACGGTCCCAGAACAGAAACAAAAATAAGTCATCGAGTCGGAGATCTAAATCTAGAGGGAGATCTAAATCTCTAGGAAAACAAGTAAGGGTGGTGTGTTGAAAATGCGCGAAGGAAGGGCACTACAAAAGGGACTCTAAATCTAAAGCTCTTAATAAAGGAAACCGATCTGATGATGCTCCTTTTACATAGGCGAAAACCACCTTAGATGAAGGTGTGGATGTGTACTTGGCTTCTTCAATTACACATGTAGATCATGAGGCATGGTTGATTGACTCAGGCGCATCCTTTCACATCACTCCCCATATAGAGTGGTTCTGCAAGTATGAGAAATACAACAATGGTGTTGTATTCTTAGGGGATGATAGGAAGGCTATAATCATTGGTCATGGAAATGTAAAGTTGAAGTTGCAAGGTGGAAGGGTCATAACACTTTTCGGTGTTCTGCATATTCTTGCATTGGCCAGAAATCTTATTTCTGTAAGCAAGCTAGATGATCTGAGTGTAAAAATAATGTTCGAGAAGGATACCAGCAAGATGGTTCAGGAGGCACTAGTATTGATGCAGGGAGTCTAGTTTGGAACTCTGTACAAGCTGTATGGTAGCACTACTTTTTATGGGTGCAACAGTTCTGTGGTTCCTGAAAGTGGAGCAAAAAATCTAGTGGTCTCTAGACAGAAGACCATGTTGTGGCGTCAAAGGCTTGGACATATTGGAGGGAAGGGCCTTTGAATACTTAATGGTAAGGATATGATTAATATCTCTCTGGATTTTTATTTCTGCAAAAATTGTGTATATGGGAAGCAAAATCAGGTGAGTGTCCCCTTTGGTGGTAAGAGGGTGAAACATATATTAGAGCTTGTGCACAATGATGTGTTTGGACCTATGAAGGTTCCATCACTGGGTAAGTCTGTGTGCTATGTATCATTTAAAGATGACTTCTCAAGGAATACATGGATATATTTCCTTAAGAATAAATCTGAAGTGTTTGACAGGTTTAAAGAAGTTAAGGCTTTGGTGGAAAACCAGACAGAGAAGAAGATAAAGGTGTTGGGGACATATGACGGTGGAGAGTTTTGCAGTAAGGAATTTGAAGAATTCTATAAGAAGTGTGGTATAGCACGGTAGAAGACTACTCCATACACACCTCATCAAAATGGAGTTGTAGAAAGAATGAATAAGATGTTGATGGAAAGGGTAAGAAGCATGCTTAGTGGTGTTGGGTTAGGACAAGAATTCTAGGTAGAGGCGGTGGAGACAACATGTTACGTAGTCAACAGATCATCTTCATCAGCATTGGAGGATAAGACTCCACAATAGGTATGGACTGGTAAGAAACCCTCTCTTTCACATTTGAGGGTATTTGGATGTGATGCATAAGTACATGTTCCAAAGGAGAAAAGAACCAAGTTGGATAGTAAATCTAAAAAGTGCATCTTTATTGGGTATAAGGATGGTTTAAATGGTTATAAGATTTGGAACCCAGTAACAAGGAAGGTTGTGTATAGCTGAGATGGGGTGTTCAAACAGGCGAAAGATGTTATTAAACATGAAGTCCAACCAAAGGAGCCTAAGAAGTTAGATTTTGAGCTTAAGGAGGGAGAATCAGACTCTACAGCATAGGAGGAATCAGAAGATGAAGATCCATAAACTCTGGGTGTGAGAAGATCAGTTCGAGAAAGAAGGCAGTCAGTTGGTATAGTCCATCTACTTTTTGTTCAAACTTTGATTTATCTATTATTGATGATGATCCTAGAACTGTGAAGGAAGCAGTAAACTCAGAGGATGGAAAACTCTAGAAAGAGACCATGGTTGATGAAATGGCAGCTTGGAACAAAATTGAGGTATGGGATCTAGTGGAGTTTCCGGTTGGAAGGAAACCCATTAGCAGCAAATGGGTGTTCAAGAAGAAGAAAAATGCATAAGGAAAGGTGGAGAAATATAAATCTTGGTTGGTAGCAAAAGGTTATTCCCAAGTGTCGGGAATTGATTTTGGTTATATTTTTTATCCTGTTGCCAAGGTAGCTTCTATTGGATTAATTTTATCTGTTGCTGCTGCTTTTGATTTTGAGGTAGAACAGATGGATGTGAAGACAACATTTCTTCATGGGGATCTGGAAGAGGAGATCTACATGAAGAAACCTAAAGGCTTTGCAGTGAAGGGTAAGAAAGAACCGGTATGCAAGTTAAAGAAGTTTTTGTATGAGTTGAAGAAGTCACCAAGGTTTTGGTATCAGAAATTTGATACATGTATATGGGGACTTGACTTCACCAGAAACAAAGCAGATCAATGCGAGTATTTTAAATTAACTGGTGACATGTTATTTATCTGGTCATGTATGTGGATGACATGTTGCTGGTTGGAAATGACAAAGAAATTATCGAGGATTTGAAGACCCAATTGTTCTCCATATTCAACATGAAAGATCTTAGTGCTACAAACTATATTTTTTGGAATGGAAATTAAAAGAGATCTAGCAAAGAGGAAGCTCCGGTTAAACCAGAGGAAGTATGTCAAGACAACATTGAAGAGGTTTAATATGCAGGATAATAAATCGGTGAAGGTTCCTATTCCTGTAGGTGTAAATTTATCTGTCGAACAGTGTCCCAAGACACAAGAAGTGGAAGAGGACATGTCCCGTGTTCCATATGCAAGTGCAGTCAGTAGTCTGATGTATGCAATGGTCTATACTAGACTACACGTTTCACATGTAGTGGGAGTATTGAGCAGGCTTATCTCAAAACTGGGGAAGGAGCATTGGACTGTAGTGAAGCAGGTTTTCAGGTATTTGTGTGGCACTAGTGATTATGGTTTGTGCTACCAAGAAAGACCAAGATTAGATAGATGTTGGATATTCATGTCTTTGTTGATGCATAATAGGTTGGAGATTTGGATCAGAGAAGATCTATAAGTGGGTATGTGTTTAACCTATTTGGAGGTGCAGTGAGTTGGATGAGTAAGAAACAATTTGTAGTGGCACTATCAACTACGGAGGAAGAATACATGGCAGCCGCTCATGCAAGCAAGGAAGTAGTTTGGTTTCAGAGATTGTGTTTAAGTATGGGGTTAGTACAGGGAACTATAAGGATAGACTGTGATAGCCAAAGTGAATTTTTCTTGGCAAAGAACCCTGTTTAGCATTCAAAGACAAAGCAAATCGATGTTCAGTATCACTTTGGGAGGGATATGATAGAAGACAAAAATGTTTTTCTGGTAAATGTGGACACATTGAAGAATACTGCAAATGCTTTGACAAAATTTGTGAGCTCTAATAAGTTCTCTTGGTGTAGAGAAACAATGGGTGTTGTAGAGCTGGATAAATGACTGATCTCTCCTATGGCCCCCTTTGGAAAGAAAACAACAAGTGGGAGAATGTTGGGTTGTGTTATATTCTTTCGACCACTAGCCCACGTAGTTAACTAGGGGGTTAAAGGGGGGACAGAACCCCCCCCCCCCCCCCCTCCTTCATTACACCGATTATGCAGCGAGGGTGTCACAGGGGAGGTGGGAAACCCCCCTCTAGGGGGTTCGGCACAACGCCCTAGGAATTTTTTTTTTGGACCCTATACTATGTTGGGCGGACCTACCTATGTTTTTGTGAATGGTTTTCGCAGATGGTTTTTTGGTCCATGGTATTGGACACGATGGTTTTCGTTCCATGGTATTGGATTCTTTGACATGTATAAATATGTATTGCAACATCAAAGGAACATAATGAAAAATCAATCTGGTAGTCCCAGTTTTGGGATCCAAGGGAAAATATCTATGTATATGTGTTTTGGGTGTTATTCTCTCACATTGTTTATTTTCTTTGTTTTAGAATTTGTATGCAGGTAATTTTTCGATGGGGTTTAAACCTACATCAACCTCTACCCCATCAAGTCACTAAAAAAAGAAAAAGAAAAGGAAATTAAAAAATAGAAAAGAGAGAAAAAATAAGGAGACTCAGGTGAAAACCTCCATGAGGCACCTTAGTTCCACTGTTGGGTTGAAAATCTCTTGAGGTGGCCCAATGGTCTCAAAAAAAAGAGAGATAAGAAGATCTCTGGGTGAAAGCCTCTTTTGATGCACCCAGGTCAAGAAGACTCATTGTTTTAAAAAAATAAAAAATAATATATCTATCTATCTATCTATCTATCTATATATATATATATATATATATATATATATACAGAGAGAGAGAGAGAGAGAGAGGAAACACTTTGAAAATGTTGTTTGCAGGTGAAGAGGAGGAGGTTCGGAGCAATAAGAGAGGAGCAGAAGGACCTATACAATTCATGTTTTCATTCCTCCATTCCATATTCTTCATCACCCCATTATTCCCTCCATTTATGAACTCATCTAGCTTAGTTTGTATGGGTTTTGTGTTTTCTATAGGATTCCTTCTAAACCTACAGGATTCCCTCAAAACCTATGGGATGATCCTGTAGGAATTATAGTGGCTTGGGAATCACAAGGAAAGTGACCCTAGAGCAAGGGCATGACCTTCTTGTGTAAAAAAGATAAAATGTTTACTTCACCACCTCATCACCATGTCTCTCACCACCATGAATACCCTTGCATTCATCCAATAAGTTAGTTTCAAAAAGATAACAGTTAAAAAAAAAACAAATAAAAGTGGATAAGAACACAGGACAAGGTGACAATACCTAAAAGTTATACCTCTCACCTACCAATCAATAGACCCCTTCACTACCCATGATAACAATCCTCATCCTCTAGAAGTGAATGAATGGATACAAGTTTAGGAGAGAGGCAGCTACAGGACATCTAGTAGGTTTCCATTAGGAAATCCTGTAACAACGTGTCCCACAAAAAGAAATTTCACAGGTTGTAATCATCTTCAGCATAGAGATACTATTGTCAATGAAGCTCCTCCAGTGCTTAGCAGCAGCAACAGGATCATCAGCGTCAGCCTCGAGTACCTGCATGTTAAGGGAAACAAGCATCAAAGGATGTCAATATAAGAAAAAAAGCATATGCTTGAAATACACATCACATACATCATTCTCAAACAAGCAACATCATCAAGGCATCTTACCCATATGTATGTCATCTCACTTCAGCTCTCTCATTAGCATAACATGATAAAATATATAGGATTGTCTAAGGGTTGGTTTTATAAGCAAAGGTGGCCAATTAACTTGGCCACCTTCAGCCAGTCAATGAGGAGAATATGGTTAGTTCATTACACACGTTGCAGCAGTCAAATCAGAAGAAAAAGGAGATGAGGCCAAAAATGGTTAACTTACAGATGACCGAACTGGGAAATGATTATCATGTCCTCTTCAATTGTCATGTCCAACTTGTCTTCTTGCTCGTAAAAATCACCCATTCTTTGTTGAAAATGACAATTTTCCTCCATGAATTCACTAGGGTAACACTCATGTTCTATCATTCTCAACCTCTTGTCCTAGAAGTCATGCTTATTTCTGCCACTTTGTTGATGAATTTTCTCCATTGAAACCTCATCCTCCTTCTCTATGAAATTGTTGCAGTCCATCATAATTTCATTTTCTTCATAATTTTTCTTTGGATTGTCTAACCAATCCTCTAAAAAACCCATTTCTGCACCAAAAAACTCCATATCTATGCCTTTGCAGGCATGCATAGTTTCCTACAATGGTTCCTGAGCTTCCTTAATTTCTAGTTTACTCTCAGTTTCTTGCAATTTCCCACTATGTGCAAACACTAAATAAGTATTAGTTTCAAAATGATGAGACCTCGAGGTCTCCCTTATGGCTTCTTCACTTCCTTCCTTATGTAGCATACAATCCCTCAAGCTGTCCACTGACTCTTCCTCATCTTCTCCAATTTTATTATTGGTGTCAATATCCATACATTCATCATCTGCATCACCAAGCAAGGATCCTTTATCTCGTTCATAAATAAATAAATAAATAAATATATATATATATATAGATCTATATATATATAGATATATATATATATATATATATATATATATATATATATATATATATATATATTTATGTATACATATACATATACATATACATATACATATACATATACATATACATATACATATACATATACATATACATATACATATACATATACATATATATATATATATATATATATATATATATATATATATTTGTCTAGCGTTTCTCCGCTTCTAAAACTTTCAGTTTGTGCTTCAGTATTCTTTCCATCAACTGTTTAATTGGCCATCTAACTCTTCGCTTTATTACGCATCTGTGTGTGTGTCTTTGTAACAATTCCGTTGGCATGTCAAGTCGTATGTTTAATTCAACAATCGCTTTCTCATCATCACCAATGCCAACTGTTATGGCATTATCGTAGCCTTTCTTTTGTAATCTACATATTCATATTCTTCTCCTTCGTGAACTTCACCGTGTTCACTATAACCTACAATTGAATAACTTTACCAAGTTATCTCCTATAAACTTGGTCAATGATTCCTTTCACTTGAAACTTACTCCGAAGTACTTCTTTCTCCTTTTTTATGCAAACAACAATTGTAGTAGCTCTTCAAATTATCCTTCCAGCACTTTGACCAGAATTTGGGCATCGGGCTCCACTCATCATGCACCCATTACATTCAAACACTAAAAATTTTGACTTGGCTTTATGACTCTTTGACTCCAGACTTTTACATCATGGACCTTGGTGTACTTTGACTCTTAAATATTGATATTTTTAATTACAATGACATCCAACCTTTCTTGAACTTAACAACTCTATCAATTACATGACTCTTTAACTTGAATTTTACAATTGGGAGACACTCAAACTTCAACTCAACTTATACAAGCATCTTTGTTCATTTTAGCACTTAATCAATCCTCCCTTGGATTTTATGATTATGACTATTACCTCAACTCATGACCTGTGAGAAAATCTTCGCTACAATTTTTTTTTGAAGTTAATTCAACGGCACAATTAAGTCACAAAAGGGTGTTTGAGTGAATCAATAGTGTTTAGATAACCTTCGGCAAAATCACATAACCAATATTTTGTCGACGCGTTTCGAACCAACCAGTGTGGTTCATCGTCAGGACAAGTTGAAGAAATGATCCGATTTAGCTTGATTAAATAGAGTGTGCAGAGACTCCAACGGCTAATTTTGACCAAAGGTCTCACGAATTTTAGGCAAGTTTATTGGTCAATGAAAGAAGATTTGACTTTTGTTCCAATCTTTTTTTGTTTCATTATTTGTAACAAAAACCACGAAAAGCACACCTTCAAACACTTTTTGAAGAGATCAATTACACGCAGCATCCATAGCTCCCCACTACCCCAACGTTGAACAAATAAATTGCGTGATATAGATCAATCTCCAAACATTCATAAATTAAGAATGCGCCTAACATTTAAATGCATGCTCTAGTGGTGATTTCTCCAAATGCTCCAAACACTCAAAAATTACATATAAATATTAGTGTCTATCTAAACAAACAAACAAAAATAGCCTTTCAAACTAGTGATCTCCTATGCTCCACAATGAAAGTTCCAGAAATATTGCAAACAACTTATGGAGCAAAGAAGTAAGATGCAAGCCCAAAATATTATACAGGAATCACAATGTACTTCCTTGCACTTTACAATACTATGCTATTGAAATGAGAAAGGGTGGAGGTATCAAAGATATGAATGAGATGCTAGTACCATGCATTGATGCTATAGTATTTGCGCAAGCATAAACTACCTCAAGGACACACTTCCATTGCTCGAATTTGATTCTATAGTTACGCTAATTGGATCTAGACAATGCTCGAGCCTGTTTGCGAAGATGCCCCAAATTCTTGACCCGAAAGCTGAAAATTGAACCCGAAAACTAAACCTGAAAACTGAATTTAGATTCGTGTCCTTAATTACCACAGTTAAATAACTCATCTAATAACCAATTGACCTAGGTAAGATGCACCTCCATCACATGCTCATCCATACTGAGCATTATTAAGCAAGGTGAACCATGCTCTACCATATGCAACATGGTAAACCATATGTGACCATAATCAAGTCTTGTCAACCATAGATTGAACACATTTAACCATAGTCAACCAAACTCAATAATAATGTTTCATAATCATAACCTTTCAAGGTCAACCATGGTCAATCATAATATTTCATAGTTTCTCATAATCCTTTATAGCTCAAAGCATAATATTTCATTGTGACCTAGATTAAAAAAACTAAGATGATTTAAAAAATTAAAAAGTGAACTAATTATTATTATTATTATTATTATTATTATTATTATTATAAGGAGAATGTATATATGAATGAAACATATATAAATTTAAAACATGTAAGAAGAACACACTAAACCTGCTATAAGGAATAAGAATTTGATGGCACTTGTGAATATGAAATTTTTTTAATTAAATGGAAGAGTAAAAAAGACATAATTAAAGTTGAAATTTCAACTTTATATTTTATTAGACTATTATTAAGAATATTATATAACTATGACATGGGTTAACATAATAATTATTACTAATGAAATTGCAATTCCAAAAATCTTCTTTCAAAATAATCACCAACACTCTTCTAAATTGCAATTCCAAAAATTTTCTTTCAAAATAATCACCAACACTCTTCTAAATATAATAATAATAGTTTAACTTTAAAACTAAAACTAAACAATAAACCAAATTGATGTATGAATATCATAATAAAGAATAATTTTACAACTAAAACCAAACAATATTCCAAACAGATATATAAATATGATTAAGAGCATGCTACCTTATTTGTCAAGCAAGACACCCACTCACAATCTGCCATTTTTAGAGTGAAAATGACTCAAATAAATATCATTTTATACACCAAATAGATGTATAAATATCATTAAGAGCGCGCTCCCTTATTTATTTAGGGAGACACCCACTCATAACCAGCAATTTTTTTTTTAAATGAGAAAATAACTTAAATAGATATTATTCTAGTTTTTACCGGTATATAACCCTCTTATAAATTCTCATAAAACGTCGGCCCAAAAATTCTTACCAACAAGAAAACCATATTCTATACTATATATGATATTTAATAATCGAAAACTGAACATGAATCAAGCTGGATTCAACGCAATAGTGACATCTAGTCTGTCTCTTAAAAGTACCGCGTGCATTGTAGCCCTAGTTTCGTCAAAATAGAAAATTTATCTTTCGAACTCTGCGGTCACGGTTGAAGAATAATAAGAAAAGCAAACTAACATGGAAAAGGTGCCTGATAGATATGTGGACATAATTAGTGGCGAGTTTCTCTATGACCCACTTCGATTACCGCCTGACCAAGATTTCACTCAGGCTGTGTACAACAGAAAGACTTTAGAGACCATCTGGGAGACTACACATAAAGCTCTAAACCCTTACACCAGACAATGGTTCCATGTGAAAGATGCCATACCTCAGACAGAACTGAGGGAAGAGATGAAGGATTATATCAATCTTCACAGCGTCCTCACCGATACCCGATGTGCAGAATTCGATATAATTGCTGACTATACAAAAAATTTGGATGAGAGCGAGATGAAGCAACTTCTAAATATGTTGCGCAATTCTGTAATTTCAGAGAAACAGACAAAGCAGAAGCAGTGTTGGGATACAGTATGGAAGAATATTAATCTCATACGTCTGTATTGCCAATACAATAAAAAGAACATACAAACATTCAGATGTTTATATGGCTACAGATATTTTGATCACATCGTTACCAAAGCGCCCTTATACCTTCGTCTTCACAGCAATCCAGAGAACAACAGCGAGAGTGGTTTATTGGATATCTGTAAAGAAATTCTAAGGACAGTTGACATTATTGGTCTGGTATCATCTGACATCGTTGGAGAAAATTCCATGGGATTTGATTTGATTTCAGGGTTGATCAGCATTCTTGGGCATGTTTCATTTCATCGTCATGATTATGTGAAAGTGCAGACACTTGTTTTGAGACTTTATTGCAAAATATTCGATGAATTGTGTGAAGACACTAGAAAAGCTCTTGGACCTAAATTTTATGTAAATGCTTTAAATGCCAAGGGCGTTGTCACTGCAATAGATAAATTTACCCATGCAATGAATTTTATTACTAGCGAAGATCTGAATCACGGAATTACTATACTGCGAAGAGCTTGGACTGAGGATAATAAGGCTGTCATTCGGCATATTAATTACGCAAAGTCGCTGGTTGATGCTGTAATTCTCTGTATATCTAGAGAATTTGAGATATCGGATGAGAAAGGTCTTACGGGTGGACAAAAGCATGAAGCCCAAGCTCACAGGTGGCATAATTCGGAGGCTCTTGAAAAGGGTCTTTCGCTTATCAAAGAAATACTCATTGAAGGAGGCCGATTAGCTGATATTCTGCAAGATATGGAGATAGTGAAAGACATTGTTGGTATGTTCAGACATTATATCATGGACCATCGAAATTTTCCTTTGCTTTGTGAGAAAGGATGCAACAAATTAGACCTCTGCATTCACTACAGAATTTCAATAATTGGATTGGAGATCATCAAAACCATCAAAGACAGAGGAGGGCGGCTATATGATATCGAACCTCTCTTCATATACTCACAAATAATAGATCGAATTACTTCCATAAACACCCAGTTGGCGTTGTAGATCTGATTTTCTAACTGCACGTTTGTGGAGCTGGGAACTGAGAAACCAATTAAAGATCACAGATTGGGCAGATGATTCTCAGGTCCAGGTAAGGGGCATTAGATATTTAGTAACAGACTTTGAATTTGGATAACCTGTCGCGTGAACTGGGTACCAGTTTGGGTGGTTTGACAATTGTCTCGCAAATTTTGCTTTCAATAATAGAATATAATTTGGGCAGTATGGATCTTTACTAAATTTATGTGCTCACATTTCAAATTAAATCTATGTAGTGTTTTCATAAATATTTTTCTTTTCATTCCGTTTGTTTTGTCTAGTTACCACATAGCGATGAAAATTAGTGATCAGTTTCATATGAAAGTAGTGTATCTATGGGATGCAGAAGCTGTATTAAGCTATCAATAAGTGAAACCTTGAAAAGAGAAAACTGAACAGACTGTAACTTACAGTTAGCCGAGACTTCTACTATACATATCTCGATAGCATTTGGAGCATTTGTGGCTTTGGGTTGTTAAGTGACTATTAAACTTACAATTCAATTTTTTTTGGGTTATAAAGTTGATATTTATATAAATTAGTTAACTTACATCTCCAAATAGCTTATTCAAATCTAATGTTAAATTTCTTTTGAAAGTATAAGATTTAAATATTTTACTCCCACATTTTTTTACTTCTAAAATCTTTTTTTTTGATAGCCTTCATCATTTTTCTAATTAGAAAATAATTTTTATTTTTATTTTAAAAGGGGACACAAACCTAAATAAATATTGAAATGGGAAGCTAAAGGGATTTGGATAGGCTTCACATTATTCATACCAAGTCTGAGAAGTATTTTCTCCACATAATTCTGTTGTGATAACCACAACTTACCATTTTTCTTGTATTTGTGTATCTCTATGCCCAATATTTGTTTGATCATCCAAGATCCTTCATTTTGAAAGTCCTAGCCAACTGAGCCTTTAACTTGTTGATCGCAACCATGCTTCTTCTTGTTATAATCATATCATTAACATATAACACCAAAATAATGAATATTGCATTTTCCATGTTTTTAAAGTAAACACGGTGATCCTCCACACTTTCGGTAAAATTGTAGCTCATCATGAAGAAATCAAACTTCTTGTACTATTTCCTTGAAGACTGCTTCAAGCCATACAATGACTTCTTATGTTTGCAAACAAACCTCTTGTTGTGATTTTGAGGAAACCCTTCCGGTTATTCCATATATATATCGTCACGTAAATCTCCATGTAAGAATACCATTCTAACATCTAGTTTCTCTAACTCTAGATCTAGTAATGCAACTAATGCTAACACAAATCTAGTTGAAAAAAGAAAAAAGCTTAACAACTAGTGAAAAAATCTCATCGAAACCAATACCTTCCTTTTGAGAATATCATTTTGCTACCAGTTTTTCTTTGTACTTCTAAACAATATCAGCAACTCCTTTCTTCAAGTTGTAAACACACATGTAACCGACAAATTTTGTGTCCTTAGGAAGTTCCACCAAATCCCATGTCTACTTTCTTTATAAGGAATCCATTTCCTATTTCATTGCTTCTTTCCATTTATCGCTATCAGATATTTCCATTTCTTACTCATAACAACTAGTTTCTCCATCATTAGAAATTAAAGTAGCAGATGTAGCAAAATCACCATACCTTTTAGGAAAAGATTTGATTCGTGTAGACCTTCGTAGAATTTGCTACTGTCTTTCCTGAGTTTCCTGATAAATTTATGTATCCTCATATGCTTTTCTATGATTTTCTTGATGAACATCTTCATGATCCTCCTCCCTTGAAGATGATTGAGTTTCCAATTGAACTTGTTAAAACTGTGGTACTTTTTCCTTTTTCATTTTTCCGTCTACATCTGATTTCATGATTGATGATTCATCAAATATGACATTTTTGTTAATGATGATTTTGTGGGTAGTAGGATCCCACAATCTGTATCCCTTAAGTCCATCACCATATCCAACAAAGCTTAGTCTTTTTTATTTTTTATCTGACTTAGAATGTTGATTCTTCAGAATAATAGCATAGGACTCACAACCAAAATTTTAAGATTCAAATAATCACAAGGTTGAACTGTCCATACCTCTTCCAGAATCTTACAGTTAATTGCAGTTAATGGTGAGCGATTTACTAGATAGCACATTGTAAGAATTGCTTTTGCGCATAATTCATGTTGCAACTTGGCATTACTAAGCACACTTCTTGCTCTTTCTAGAAGAGTCCTATTCATGCATTCAACAACACCATTTTGCTGAGGAGTATAAAAAGTGGTTATATGTCTTTTGGTTTGAGCTTCCTTCAAATAATTTTTAAAGTCACTTGAAATAAACTCAGTTCCATTGTCAGTTTTCAAACATTTAATTGACTTGCTAGTGCTCTTTTAAACCAAAGATTTATACTTCTTAATAGCATCAAATACGTGAGATTTTATTTTCCATAAAAACATCCACACTTTTCCAGTGTAATCATTTATAAATGTTACAAAATATGAATATCCTCCAAAAGAGACTTTAGGAGATGGTCCACAAAGATCTGAGTGGATGAAATCAAGGATACATTTACTAACATGTTTTCCTATTTTAAATTTCTATCTAGATTTCTTTCCATAAATACAATGCTTAGATAAATTCAAATTCAAAGATTTCAATCTTGAAAGTAACATACGATTAACCAATACCTGACACTCTTTCTCGCTCATATGTCCCAAGCGTTGATGTCATAAACGAGTAGCGTCACTTGCACCTTGAGAAGATACTGTTACATGATCTGTTACTATCCTTCCTTCAAGCTTATAAAGGTTCCCAAACCTTTTAGCCTTCATGACTACCAAGACACCTTTTTTCACCTTCATAACTCCACCTTGAACTATACATTTATAACCAGCAGAATCTAACACTCCCAAGCATATTAAGTTCTTTCTAATCTCATGCACATGCCTCACCATTGTTAATTTTGTAACAGTACCATCATACATTTTAATCCTGATATTACCAATCCCAACAGTTTTTCATGTAACATCATTACCCATAAAAACCACACCTTCGTCAATAGATTGGTATGAAGAGAACCAATTACTATGAAGATACATATGATGCGAAGCATCAGAATCTAGCAACCAATTATGATGATGTTGAGAAACAATAGAAGTGGACAATACCTCATCAATAATACCTAGACTTATTTCAGTTTAATTAGCTTCCCTTGTAGAGTCCTTTTTAGTAGCTTGTTCCTTTCTTTTCCAACAATCCTTCTTAAGATGCCCTGATTTGTTATAGTACCAACACTTTAACTTACTCTTTTTGCCTCTTGAATTCGATCTTTATGTGTCCTTGGAATTCTAATCTTTTTCTTTTAATAGACCTCTTGCCACCATTTCTTTTGATGTTGAGGTTTCAAGACTAGATTTTTGCCGATTTTCCTCATAAAATAAATCTCCCACAATAGCATCAAAGTCAATGGTATCGATAGAACTAAAGCTGATATAAGCTATAAATTGATCCCAAGGCTCAGGCAAAGAGCACAATAGTGTAATTGCTTTTTCTTCCCCTTTGAGATTTAAATATATACTAGAAAAATCACTTAAAAGTGTATTGAAAGAATCCAAATGATCAGAGATATTTGTACCTTCCTTCACCTATAAATTGTATAAATACCACTTCAAGTAGATTTTGTTTGTCAAGGACATCGTCATATAAAGTATTTCTAACTTGGTCCATAAGGCTGCAAATATTTTCTCTCCAATGATGTTAAACAACACATCATCTACCAAGCAAAGACGAATAACACTAATGGATCTTGCATCCATGTCCTTCCTGTCATCATTATCCATGTCCATGGGTTTCTTTTCCCTACCTAGAAATGCCTTTCCCACTCCTTGTTGCATGAGGATATCTTGCATCTTAATCTTCCATAGCTCAAAAATATTACTACCATCGAAATTTTCAATTTCAAACTTTTCACTTTGCATTTTCACCAATAACAAAAACGTTTCCTGAAACCTCTGATACCACTTGCTGAGTTGAGCCACGAAACCAAAACCTACAATTAAATGGAAATTCCATAAAATAATGGAAAATGAACAAGATAATAGAATAATCAAACACAAATATTATGTTGAAGTGGCTGCAACACCCTCCAAAGTTTTTGTTTGCATCTAATTTCAGAGCCTTCCTTGAATTTTTCCTTGATGTTTGCAAGCACTTGAGCTCATTCCATGAGCTCGTGTTGAGTCTTTGCACCCTCCTTGCTTAACCATGCAATGAACAACTTTTAGCATGTTAGTCATAATGCCATGCTTGCAGCCATATTCTGGCCATGCACAAGGTCCCACTTCATGTGTACAAGTTGTATCCTCTATGTAAACATCCATCGTACACACACACGAATTTGTATGCACTATCTTGCAAGCATCATCATGGTCGTTCGGTGATCTATCACAAGTGTCGCGCTTGTCGCTCACACTGTCGGTCAGTCACACTGAGTGTATGTTGTCTTTTTGGTTCAAGGTGTATTTTCCTAAAGTCATGTTGAGTGTGTGTTTGCAAGGTCACTCATGTATGAAGTCACTCGTTCACACACTTGGTCATTTTTTTTTAACCTCTGTCAACCGTACCATCCTCCAACAACCCGACATATGTTGAGCTACATTGTGCAGTTTCAACCCTCAATGGTCATGTATTGCTACCCATAATTGCGCAGAGCTTGAGGCTGTCCCCGAGGCAGCCTACCCTGTGTAATCCCAGAATCAACTGGACCGATTGTCCCCGAGAATAGTGCAAAAGTTGCTTAGTAAGCCATTTTAGTCTGTTCTGCCCACAAGCACATCAACCACGCCTCTGGCTGGTCAACCATAGAGTTTGACTAGGTATTGACCCTAGGACTCACTCCCTTAAAAAATTGTACAAAAGTTGCAAAGCATGCTTGCTCCGCTCACTGAAGAAACTATGCAGACATGCAAGACAAACACACTGTGTCCGTCCCTATCTCCCTCTAAAAATTGCACAGTTTTTCCAGCCAGTCACCTAGTTAGTTGCCCTACTGCTTTCCTAGAAATCTGTGCAATTTTCATCAGAAATCCCCTAGCTGCCCAACATCCTGCTCAACTCAGAAACTATGCAAGGATGTCTAGTAGGCTAGCTACCCAGCATTGCGTAGTTTTTTCCAGCATCCTCCTGCAACCTTCTACCATCTCCCCGGAGAAATTATGCAGCATTCACTGCAAGTCTCCCTCTGATGCCCGCAATGTCTCCCTCAAAAGTTTGGGCAGATCTACCCTCTAGCTGAGCTATAGCCCATGGATAGTAACTGTTGATATGGATTCCCCATCCTAGCATCCGAGTGACCTATGCATAATTTCCATGAATACCTAGAGCATGCATCCCAGCTTGAAATTTTCCTTGCAGAATTTCAGAGCCTTGTCCTCTCTCCCAGTCACCTGCATCCGAGAGCAAACGACAATGCATCATGGTAGACTAAGAGATTTTTGGATTTGATGTCATCTCATCATGAATGGTTGCAGATACAGGTACATGGATGAGGCATGACGCAATGAGGAATGGAATGAATAAGGAGCACGTGCGAGGAGATTGCTTCATGAACAGACGAACAAGGAATGCATCCGAGGAGATTTGTTCGTGAACGGATGAACACATGGAACATGCCAAAGCACAAGCGAAGGAGTGAAACGCACATGCAACATCAAGTGAAGACAAATACCATTGAAGACTCTAAACACCTTCTCATGCGAAGCTGAATCTATGATACACCAACAACACATTCATCACTCAGTAGCACTGCAGCTCGACATGAACACAACCAACAACATGAACATACCGACTCTGTCATGTCAAGTCATGTCATGAGTCATCTCGTCCACATCACTACTATGGGCCACAATGTTGTAATCGATGTAATGTAATGTGGAAGTCTAAGAGACCGACATGTAAAGTTGAAGAGTCATGTAAGTCAAACGGTCATGAGGGAAGTCGAACAGTTACAAGGGCCAGTTTTACCCTTGTCTATAAATACCTCTCATTTGTACATGCAAAATACATTTCACCTTGGCTCCTCCCACATAGCCTTGAGAGTTTGTAGTATTTTCTTTGAGGCATGAGCAACGGATCTAATGGCCCGCTATTGGGATTAGTCATGTATGGTGTACCGATGTGTCTTGGAACTTTCGCTTAATTGAGAAGCTTGATAATGGGCCAGAATATTTTCACACACGTATTGTGTTTGTTTATAAAACTATTCTTTGGACACTTTTAATGCATGTTTCTTTAACCTATGTTAAAACTCTTTGAACTATTTCAGTTGTTCTAATACATATGCTTACGAAAATGTGTTGTATAAGTTGCTAATGTTGTCTTGCCCGTGTGGGGTATCCCGCCGCACACTCAACAAAACCATTCCAAAAAACTTGTTATAAATACCGTCGTACTCAAGTGGACTACTCTGTTGGGTGTTGTATGTTCTATCCATTTACTGTGTGTCTATGACTGCCTCATCCATGTGGACTACTCCACCAGAAGTTGTGCATGTCCTGTTGTGTTGTGTGTCTTTGATAGAGTTGGGGCTATTCCCTTTTGACTTGAGACTCACTTCCACCCTCTCCCTCTGCAATGAAAGAACCTTCACACAAGTAACACTAAGCACTCATGAGGCATATGAACCTTGATGTTCAAAAACAAAGCAGACCATTATCATGTGCTAACAAGCAAGAGCTAAGGAAAACCTTTAAGACAATGGAAATCGGGCCATCATATCAGACGAGACTCCTACACCAAATGGTGTGAGGTCTAGTTTTGACATTATACTGGGGAGATCCACTGAATGTTGGTGGATCCAGCACCGTCAACATTTATGGCGCTAGAAAGAGGGCTGCTAGTTGTTTATGGTTGAATGTCCTCTCACAATGACTCACCAGTCATCTAGTCAAGGTAGTAACTCACACCCACTCTCACCTACACGTGACTCTAAAGTTGGTTACTCCTCACCTCCTAGACGTGAACACGAGATTTTGTATTAGCACCTCTGCTCCGTTCGTCCCATCACCCATCAGTTCGCGAAAGTGGTTGGACTGATCCTAGGAATACAATATCTTCCATATGCATCAATAAATCCAAAGACCACTCACATAGGAGTTGTTGTATCATCATTGGAAGAATAAGTTCTTGCCACACTCGAAGGTCTGGCAGATGTTGTTGAGAACAGAGAGGAACCTCCAGTCATTTGACAAGGAGAATGAGACACCCTCGTGATCTTGGGGTCATATTCTGGTACAGGAGGCAGAGGGGAAGGAAGTGGAGGAGGTGGAGGCGGAGATGAACCAACAGACTTGGATTTGGAACCGTTAGGTTCTGAAAAAGAGGAGGATGAAGAAGAGGAAGACATGGCTGACAAAATCTTGGAATGGATGACTCAGGGACCATTGTCTCTCATGGGTGCTTTGCATAGGATGCCAAAGAACTTGGAGAGGATTCTCACAAAGTTTGACCCTGACAACACACTGAAGATAGAATATCACTTGGACAAATTCTACATACAGTTGGAGACAATCAAAGTAAGGTACCGCGACGTTGCATGCATATTATTTTTGTGTACCTTGGATGGTCACGCAATAGTATGGTATCATAGCCTTCCTGTCAACTCCATCCATAACTAAGGTATATTCAAACACATGTTTATGGAAAAATTTAGTGATGACAAGACCCTAGCCATGTTCCTCAAAGAGTTGTGAAGCCTAAAGATGGAGGGGAAAGAAAAGGTAAAATATTTCAATTATAGGTTTCTGTGCATATTGAATAATTTTGCAAAGGACACGAAGCCTCATGACTCCATCACTATCGAGTACTACACATCTGTACTGCCGACCAACATTTTCCAATTCGTCAAGTGAGCTATGAAACCAACACTATTAGAAAATTACCAAGAGGCAAATTCCACAGAGAATGACCGACAGGTGATTGGAGTCATCAAGGATGATGAACCAATGAAGGATGCGAGGGATATGAGTAGGAAGCCCTAGGCTACACCGAGCAAAAGTAAAAAGAAGGAAAAAAATGATATTGAAACCCTTACTCTTCATGTCAAGAAATTGACAACAGAAGTGTATGAGCTCAAACAACAAACATTTGACAAATCTACGAGTAGAAATCGCTTCCCGACTAAAACTACATAGAGCTCTAGCTCTGTGTTCCAAATAGAACAATGTGTGAACCACAATCTTTTCTCATTCCATCGAGACGATCCCCTAGAAGGGTCTTGTTAAGATTGGAAATGAGTTGCAAGCTCAGTATGCAACCATGCACGAGACGTAGTGTGTAGTATGTAGGGACAACTAAGTGATATGGATGATGACGAAGATGTTGCACTTGATCAGATATCAAGCATTGGGCAGATGATCAACATGAATCAATGCTTGCAAGCGGCACAAAAGAAAAACAATAAGAAACGTCGCTAAATGAAAAATGGTCGTTACAATCTCTGAAGTCAAGCAGCTCCCCCTACAATTGTTGAAATGCAAGAAAGTCTTGAACTGATGAGGAAGGTTGATACACCAGGCGTCCCAAAGCAGAAAATAAAAAGCAAGAATGGGAAGACAATGGTAGAAAAGAGCATGTCCATGAGCAGCAAACTGCATAACACTCCATCAGACACAAGTCTAACCCTAGACGCCTAAGTGAATCTACCCACCCTTGATTACAATATTGTAGAAGATATCAATAAAACTCGTACAAACATTAGTTTCTTTGAGTTGGCCAAGATTCAAGGTCAACGGGACATCCTGTTATGTTCATTGTAGCAGACATCTACATATAATTCAACCTCTACAACAAGGGAGCAAGAACATCTCTCGAATCACTCACAACTATGCTAAACACACTCTGGATTGAAGAAGAAAACTATGTTTTCCCTCCATTCTTGCTTTCATTTGAAATTTTTAACTACAATGTTCATAACTGTTTGGTTGATTCTGGCGCGTTAGCTAATGTAATGCTGCTCTCCACTGCCAACAAGATCAATGCACAATGGAGAAAGACATCTATGTAGATCATCCAACTCGATCATACATGTGTACCAACCATTAGTGAACTTCATGATGTGATCATCCAATTATCTCATGATGGCTAAGTCCAATAGTGCATAAACATCATTGTTGTGGACATACCAGAAGCATATGGCTTACTACTTAGTAGAGACTGATATAGCAAGTTGAATGGGTATTTTACTATAGGCTAGTCACACATGTGACTTGCATATAAGGGCAAAAGTAATCAAATCCGAGTGTTATCCAAGAGATACATAAGGCACAATGTCACTCCCATCAATGGAGAGAATGAACCGTTTGCCTTCATAGAACTCATGTTTGGAAACTGCCTCTTGGAAACAACACTGGGGTGTTATCTTGCACAGTCAGCTCCAACCCCACTAGACACACAGCTGAGTCTCCTTCCTTGCCCAACGGATGGAAATGAAACATGTACAACACATTTTAACATTAGTAGCAGTAGAAGTAGTAATAGTACAAGTGCATCGAACGGTCTGCATATAAATGAGTTGTGGACCATGTATTTTGATGGATCAAAGACACAATTTGGCTCTGGATTTTGGTGTATATTAATCAACCCAAACCATGGGAAACACGTGATCTCGAGTCACTTGTATATCAAGTGCACAAACAACATTTTTGAATACGAAGCACTCATGTTGTGCTTGCAAAAGGCCATTAGCCTCGACGTTGTTGCGCTCAAAGTGGTAGGTGATCCAGGAATCATGATATGGCAAGTACATAACACCATACACTATTTATCACCTAATCTCAAAAGTTACCAGCAAGAGTTATGGTGACTAATCTCTGACTTCCAAGCATTCAATATCATTGTTGTGCCAAGAATGTGTAATGCAGTTGTTGATACCTTAGGAAACATAGTTGCTATCATGTCACCACTTAGGGATAGATTTATTGTTGAAATTCTGTATAAGACTTCTATCCTTGATAACATAACTAATCTATGCACTTTTAGTGATGATCAACAGATACTACACTTCATGTACAATGCTGATGCCTTCAAGGACATAACAACTAATGAAGATGAGCACGAGCAGTCCCTGCAAGCTATAATAGATGGCAAGAAAGGCAACCTCAACCCCAAGGATGCAGTTTCTCTCAACAAGATCTATGACTTGCATAATCGCTTTCAATGGGAAAGAAACATCTAAAACCATAGTTCCACCGTGAGGTGCGAATAGATCAACCTGGGAACAAATCATGATCTGAGGTTTATCAGTCTTGGTACGAGCTACACACTGCAGGAGCGACAAGTTTTTGTCCACTTATTCAAATAGTACTAGGATGTGTCCACGTGGGCATATGATCACCTGAGTACATGCGACACATGTATAATTCAACACAGGATTCCAATCAAGGAAGGAGTCAAGCCATTGCAACAAGAACTGGGTAAAATACATATGTCGCTTGAGTCCCCTTATACAGAAACAACTGACTAAGTTGTTGGATGCTCGGATCACTTATAAAGTTTGTTATGTTACATGGGTTTCTAATTTAAGTTATGTACGTAAGAAATCTAGGGAAATATGCTTACGCATTGATTTCCAAAATTTGAATCTCTTCCTGAAGAAAAACAACTACCCCATGCCATCATCAGAACCTATGTTACACACAGTATTTGGAGCAGGAATGTCATCTTCACCTAATGGTCTTTCAAGATACCACAAGGTTTTGATAGTGGAAACTGATAGTCTTAGAATGGTTCACGAGAAGCTTGGCCCTCACACGTACCATCTGCAATCACTTAACAGGAGGATTGATAACCTGCCTCTCAATGGTCAATATCTAACACATTATTTTCAGTAGGTTGGACTAAGCCCCATGCCATGTACATAGTTTGTTTATTGCTTGTTGTTTTTCTTTCTCGCTTTTATTACTATTTTTGTTTCATTTTTTTTTATTTGTTTAGTATCATGCTATTTTTTGTTTTGTAAATAAGTGTTTCTCTCTAATGAGTTATGGCTTTTGAATGAGTATGTGGCTAAGATCTAAAGAGTCTTATGACACTACAGCTCTTGGCCATTCTTGCGTTTGTCTTCTTTGTGCATGGTTATAACCATTAGCTGATGAAATCTTGATGGGAAATACAAGCTGTCTGTAAGGGAAGCTTGGGGAAAACCATGAACTTGTGTCCACACTGGGAAACCCTAGTCTTGTACTCATCCTTCTGCTTTGTGTGATCAAGATCATCCAACTAGTAGAAACCAAGAATGGGAAAATCTAAATGAGAAAACCTATGTCAGAGATCGTACATGCATCTCTGAAGGAACAACATCTTCTACTATCAATAAGTGGGGATCCCTCTTCCACCCCAAAAATAAATCAGTGCCTATGCACACTCCACTTTAAAAAATACAAAGGCAAAAGAGGAGAAAGGCTTCCTGTGTAGAGAGGTGAAGCATGCAACTCGACCAGTATACAAGCTAAGTTCACTAGCAGTGTAGCAATGTGTGTGTTATTGAATGAATCTGTCGAGGTATTGTCCAGCCTTGGTGGTAGTGGAACAACACGACAGATGAAAAATTATACTCTCGAAATTTTTAACTCGCAAGCCAAACTACCCTTCTCGACTTCGAAAAACTGTGATCAAGCTAAAAATTATTGTTGTGTTTGACTGAGTTAGTGAAAGGTGAACCATGTCTATCCATGGGGTAAGTGGGGAAGCCGAAGTAATCTGCACAATGATCGAATACTCCTGAAAGACCAAGGCCCTATGCTATTAATGGACTGAGACAGAGAATTTGGATTCATCTAGTGTGTCGCCAAGTGTTGTAATGGCTGTAACACCCTCCAAAATTTTGGCCTGCATCCAATTTTAGAGCATTCCTTGAGTTTTTCCCTGATGTTTGCAAGCACTCGAGTTCATACCATGAGCTCATGTTAAGACTTTGCACCCTTCTCGCTTGACTGTTCAACGAATATATTTTAGCATGTTGGTCACAATGCCATGCTTGCAGCCATATTCTGGCCATGCACAAGGTCCCGCTTCATGTGTACAAGGTGTATCCACTAATTAAACATCCATCACACTCACACAAGAAGTTGTAGGAACTATTTTGCAAGTGTCATCGCAATCGTTCAATGATCTACCATAAGTGTTGTGCTTATCGCTCACACCGTCGCTTAGTCACACTAGGTGTACGTTGTCTTGTTGGTTTAAGATGTCTTATGGTCAAGTCATGTTGAGTGTGTGTTCGTAAGGTCATGCATGTACGAAGTTACTTGCTCACACACTTGGTCATTTTGTTGAAGTTCTACCAACCGGACCATCCTCCAACAGCCAGAAATCTGTTGAGCTCCATTGTGCAGTTTCATCCCTCAGTGGTCATATATTGCTCCCTAGAATTGTGCAAAGCTTTAGGTTACCCCCTACGCAGCCTGCACCGTGAAATCCTAAAATCAGTCAGACTGACTATCATCCAGAATAGTGGAGAAGTTTCTCAACAAGTCATCTCAATCTACACTACTCGCGAGTACATCAACGAAGCCTCCAGTTGGTAAACAAGGGAGTTTGACTCGGGAGTGACCTCGGGACTCACTCCCCTAAAAGATTGTGCAAATTATACAAATTATTCTCACTCTACTCACTGAAGAAACTATGTATACATGTCCGATAGGCACCATGTGTCCGTCACTGTCTCTATCTAAAAATTATGCAGTTTTTCCAGCCAATCACCCAGTCAGCCAGCTTGTTGCTCGCCCGGAAAACTGTGCACTTTTCATGAGCAGTCCCCGAGCTAGCCAAGATCCCACTCAGCTCAGAAAGTGCGCAAGGATATCGACAAGGCTAGCCTCTTAGCATTGTGCAGTTTTTGCTACAAGCCTCCCATAGCCCGCTACCATCTCCCCGAAGAAATTGTGTAGTTTTCACTACCAATCTCCCTCTTCTTCCTACATTGTCTCCCTCAAAAAATTATGTAGATCTACCCTGCAGTGGAGCCAGATCCCGCCGACAACCAATTCTAATCCGGATTTCCCATCTCATCCTCCAAGTGACCTCTACACAATTTTCATGAATAGTACCTGGAGCCCGCATCCAAGCTTGAAATCTACCTTGCGTAGTTTCAAAGCCTTGTTCTCTCTCCCGATCATCTGCATCCAAAAGAGAACGATAATGCATCATGGTAGACTAGGCAATTTATGGATTTGATGTCATCTCATCATGAGTGGTTGCAGATATAAGTACATGGATGAGACATGATGCAACGACGAATGGGATGAATAAGAAGCACATGTGAGGAGATTGTTTCATGAATGGATGAACAAGGACTGCATGGAAGGAGATTTGTTCGTGAACGAACAAACACATGGAGCATGCCAAAGTAGAAGTGAAGGAAAAACATGTACATGCAACATAAAGCGAACACCAAGACCATTGAAGACTCTGTACACCATTCCATACATAGGTGGATCTATCATACACCAAGAGCACATTTGTCACTCAGCAGCATTGCATCTCGACATGCACACCAACAGTAACATGAACATACTAGCTCTATCGTGTCAAGTCATGTCATGAGTCATTTTTGCCACATCACTAATGTGTGCCACACTATTGTAATCGATGTAATGTAATGTGGAAGTCCAAGAGACCCACATGTAAATCTAAAGATTCATGTAAAGTTGAAAAGTCATGTAAGTCGAACAGTCACAAGGGCTAGTTTTACCCTTCGCTATCAATACCCCTCATTTGTACATGCAAAAGACTTTTCACCTTGGCTCCTCCCACATAGCCTTCAGAGTCTATAGTATTTTCTTTGAGGAGTAAGAAGCTGCTCCGATGCCATGTTATCTGGGTTAGTGACGTATGGTGTACTAATGTGTTTTGGAACTTTTGCTTAATTTGGAATCCTAATAACAAGGCAAAACATTTTCACACATGTATTATATTTGTTCTTACGACTATTCTTTGGAATGTGGTAATAAATGTTGCTTTAACCTCTTTTAAAATAGTTGAACTATTTCAGTTGTTCTAATACATATGCTTATGAAAATTTGTTGTACCATGTGGGCTATCCCGCCAAACACTCGACAGAACCATTCCCAAAAACCTTTTACAATGACCATCACACTCGAGTGGACTACTCCAGTAGGTGTTGTATGTGTTATCCATTTACTATGTGTTTGTGACTACTGCATCCATGTGGACTATTCCGCCGGAAGTTGCACATTTCCTGTTGTGTTGTGTGTCTTGGGACTATTCCCTTTTGACTTGAGACTCACTTCCACCCTCTCCCTCTGTGATGAAAGAACCTTGACACAAGTAAAAATAAGCACTCACCAGGCACGCGAAGCTCACTGTTCAAAGACAAATCATACCACTCTCGTGTGCTGATGAGCAAGAGCTAACGAAAAGCATTAATACAATGGCAACCGGGCCATCATACTGGATGAGACTCCTACAACAAACATTGTGAGGTCTAGTTGGGACTTCATACCACGGAGATCCCCTGAATGTTGGCGGGTCTAGTACCATCAACAGATTGACAAAATGTTTTATGTGGTAAAACCCTCCTTGTGAGGGAAACATCCATAGGGAATTGATAATCAGTATTCTTATTATTCAAGGGAGATTTACAATAGCCAAATCACAGGCATACATTATTCAACCATTCAACCCATTGTCCATTTGCTTTATGTTTTTCATATTCCCTTTATAGGCTTACATGGATAAATAGAAACCTGTCATATTTTTTCTAAATCCATCCACATCTTTTAAAGTAGTTACATAAGAAAAATTTTACATAAGACAAAAAAGTTCCTTTTATATGTGTTTTCCAAAAACTTAGATTAGGAAAAACAAACTAAGCCAAAGGAACCAATCTTGGGTATTATCCCAATAAAATATGGAAATTGTTGGAAACTTCTAACAGATATAATTGTTGACTATAAACAAATTTTGGATGAGAACCAAATGAAGAAACTTCTTTACATGTTGCGCAATTCTGTAATTTCAAAGATAAGGATACGTGAAAATTAGTGTTGTGATACAGTGTGGAAGAATATTAATCCCATAATCCTATATTGGAATTTAATAAAAATAATATAAAATTATTTAGATGTTTTCATGGCTACATATATTCTCACCAGATCATTACCAAAGTTCCCTTATACCTTTGTCTTGAAAACAATATAGAGGACAACAACCATATTGGTTTATTGGATATCTATAAAGAAATTCTAAGGACAAATGTTTATTGGGAATTGAGATACCAATAAAAGGTCACAGTTGGAATAGAATATTATCAAGTTAAGAAACGTGACATTAGCCTATATATTGACAAACTCAAAATTTGGATCTCATTGGTTTTATAATTTGCCTTGAAACATATAATTTGGATAGTAGGGAATTTTTCTTGAATAGCAATGAGTTCATTTTATAAGACATAATAAGTAATGGCTATCACTATTCTACTTGGTAGAACCAATAATTCATAAATTCCACAAGGGTCAGCATGTCTCTAGAGACTTGAACCCACACTACTTGGTACACAAATATTAAAACACACCACTTTAGCTAAGTTCATTTGACTGGATAGTAGGGATCTTTACTAAATTTATGTGCCCCCAAATTAAATGGATTTTTTGTAGTGCCTTCATAGATATGTTTCATTTTTGTTGGAAATAGTCTGACTTAGTTGAGTTAAGTGTGTGTCAGTTCAAGTTCATTTTATATTTGGAAAAGTCAAATATAGTGAGTGGTTGTATTTTGAAGCTAGCAGTAGTTGAGTCCTTAGTTAAAGAATATAAATGCCTCATACTGAGGTCATTGTAATCAATTAAAATTTGTGTAATCAATAGAATATTAGCTATTCATATTTTTTTGTGTGTATGAAATTTTGTGCCTCCTCTGCCTTTCCATCATTTTCCTTCCATTTGTCTTGTTTCGTTAAAACATAGTGATGAAAATTACAAATTAGTTTCCTATGAGTATTTTATCTTTGGCATGCAGTTGTATTGAGTTAAAAGTGGCTAAAACTTTGACAATAGAGATCTGAGGAAATTGAATCTTAGAAACCTACTATTAGATGAGACTACTATAATACATATATAAATAGGATAGTTGTTCTTGTGATTTTTTATTGCGCACGTCGTGGGTTGGTGGCATTCTATGTGTCGCGTTTTTGTTACATCCTTGTACGATGAACATAATGCTAGGATTTAAAAAATGTAAAATGTTTTGAGCCAATTTATAAGGTGTAGGTCAAGGAGCGGGTTTACGATAGACGTCATTTTTGGGAGAATTAACTTATTCTAAAAGAAATATTAGGTTTACCACATTCTTTATATATATATATATATATATATATATATATATATATATATATATATATATATATATATATATATATATATATATATATATATATATATATATATATATATATATATATATATATATATATATATTCAACATTAAAAATATAATAATTTAAAAAATAGTATTATAAATTAAATTATTGAAAAATAGTAATGTAGATGAAATTTATTAATTGTGTTGGTAAGTATAATATAGCTTTAAAATTTCAATTTAGCCATAATAATTAATAGATAGATGGTAGGGATTTCATCTCCACATAATATTTTAGAATATTCTTAATGTTATACGTAAATGTAAGGATGATATCTATTTTCAAAGTAGTTACATCTTTTTTTGGTGTCATTTCACAAGTAGAGTTGGATTGGTTAACAATCTTGTGACATGTTTTTTCAAAATGTATGTATGTTTAATTTATATATTAATTATTTTTACATTAGTAATTATTATGGAATACATGTTTTAATTCTTATTATGGATTGATGACTCTCCAACCATTTAATCTATATGGTTGTCTAAATAATACTAATACATAAATATTTTATTTATTTATTTGACATTAAAACTATCACAACTAAAAATCCAAAAAACAATGTTGTAATATACCCGCACTAGTAGCCCACAAGACATACAGTAGATGGTGAGAAGGTGTTTTTTTCACCCACATTAGTAGCCCATAAGGGATAGAGTAGACGGTGACAAGATGTTTTGTTAAGGCATTTTGTAGTATAAAGGTCACTAGTTTGAAACTCTATGTGGAAAAATCTAGCCATGCTAAAGGTTGGTGTGGCATAGAGTGAGTGTGATCCTCATGTGTTTGATGGCTTAGATGATCATAACTCGTAGCTACTCAAGTCATAGATTAAGTATGGTAGTAATCTCAAAACTCACCTAACATAATATATAAATAAATAAAATTACCCACATCACTATATAAAAAATGATGCAATCATAAAATACATTATAATTGCGCCTACAACTCACTTTCAAAAAAATCTAAAATTCCACAATCAATTTATATTATAACAATAATCTATTTATGGATATTTGGGACCTGTCTCAATTTTAATGTGATTCACAAATTTGAAACTCAATAATTTACTATAATAACAAATACTTATCTCTCTGTGAAGAAAGTGCTATGTTGGTGTTTTAGTCATACCAAAAACCTTAATAACAAGCTTTAAATTATTAGTCATACCAAAAACCTTAATAACAAGCTTTAAATTATTATTTTTTGTATAGTATGCATGACTCAGTAGGAAAATGATTTTTTCCAAACTATATATAGTGTTTTCTTCTCGGTTATATCTTTATTTGTCATTTGATACAACCAAATTGTTTAAATTCATTGGCATTATGTTTAAATAATGTTTGAATTATTAAAAAATGTATTTATAGATATGTTAAATTTGACTGTATAACATTTTAAAAGACATTTCATTGCTTCAACATAAATAAACAAATAATTATTTGGAAATTCATTTTGAATCAATAAAGTAAGGAAAACAAACAAAATGCATTAATTTCTGATGATCTATTGATTAATTAGTAAAATAATTTAATTTATTCGAGAAAAAATGCTACACTTAACATATATCAAACAGAAATTGGTGTTGCAATGTGAAATAAAAATGGACATGCAAAAAATAACATTCCAATCTAATGGACATTAATAGACATCACATTCTATCAAACAAATACCAAAATCATAATATGATGAAAAAAATTGATGTCACATTGTGACAAACAAAGATTCGATGTTGCATTGTGAAAAATCAAAATTCATGTTCAATGAGACAAATTAAAAATGAAAATCTGCATATCAATGTCATGAACATAAATTATTGTCACGTAGTGATGAATAAAAGTCGATGTTCAAATGTGAAAAACAAAAAACAAAAAAACAATGTCAGAACCTGATAAAAAAACTTGACATCAAAATACAATGACAAACAAATGACATCACATTGATATGAACAATATTTTTTCCATCTACATACAATGTATTTTTCCTAGTTAGATGTCTATTTGTATTTTGACACAACCAAATTTCTTCTAAATTCATTGACATTATTTTTAAAGAATGGTTGGATTATAAAAAAATTTCCTTTATAGATATGTTATATTTCATTGTACAATATTTTAAAACACATTGCATTTCTTCATCAAGTTAGATTTAATTATACAATATTATAAAATACATTTCATTACTTGAACTTTCATAAGAAAATAATCATTTTGACATTACATTTTTTATGTAGGACGTTCTAGCTCCCAAAACAATCAGTGCTTTTTGGAGACAAAGATCCAAAAAGGGTGTTTTAACATGGAGAAGGAATTCTAATTGCTTATTGTAAATAATTTTAGTTTCTTTAACTATCACAAGAAGCATGAGACATTTAAGGTTGATTATGAAGTGATTTTAGGGATAGCTAGAGTGATTTTATGATTTATAAAATCTGATTCATGGAGTAATTTATGGAGTAATTTTAGGATATAGTAAATCTGTGATATTTCTAAATTCTATCTATTGTAAGCCGATGAGAAATAAAAAGACGGTAACTGTGAGGAAAACAGATGATATCTGATGAATGTAGAATCAAGGCATATAGAAAAATGGTGAGAAATAAATGTTTTATGAGGCTATGTGAATGTAGATATTTGATTTAATGAAATAGAGTTTCATATATCTATTGTTTTCATGTATTGTGTGTATATGAATGGAAGAATTCTAAAACCTAGAATTACCATAATCTTAGTGTTTTTTCAAGTTGAGATTCATGGAGTTTTGATATCTTTATGAGGCTGGAACTATTTATATATAAGCATGTTAATATGTTGTATGAGGAAATTAATAATGTGAAAATATTAGAAATAATTTATGGTTATGTGGTGTTGGTTTGAGTAAATCGTATCTTTTTGGAATCTTCTTACTTTAGTTGTCCACCTATATTTCATAGAAACACTCAAAACCTACTCGTTTTTGTATCATCCTACTACCTTTCCATGAATAATAAGACATAAAGGCTACAAAAGACAAAAAGAGGTAAAAGTATAATATATTTTTAGCTCTATATGTTTTACTTCATAAAATTGGGTTAATTTGCAAATATTACAAAATTTGACATATTTTGTAGCTTTGATCACATTTTGTAGCTACCTTTAAGGTTGAAATGGTTCTTGAAGTGAACATGTCAGCGTAAGCACATAGGAGGTTGTCAATTAAATTAAGCATTATGTTCCATATGTTAAGCACACGAAAAATATCATCAATTGAATAAAATAGCTCGATCAAACACTTAGATAACCATGATGTGGAATATAGGACAGAGGAAGAATCTATCAGGACTACTATTTGGAAGTAGATCGAATTCAAGAGAGACTGAATCATCATCTTCAAAGCTAAACATTAGTAAAATGAATGATAATGTGTCAAAGAAATCTTCATACAATTTGTTGACTTATCAACAGATTTTAGGAATCAAATCTTCAAAAGGGAATAGGACATGTAGTCATCATTACATATTCAGATTTATTGCATTGGTTTTCTAAGTTAGTTATTATGAAACATTAGAAATGAGACTCGTTGAGAGGAAAAAATCATCCTTTTGTGTCATGTTATTAATGTAGAACAATATTACTATGTGTGCACTACTTATTGTTGAAAAATGCAACAAGAAATTCTCAATTTCATTATTCCTTGATTAAATTGGGAAAAAAATGAATTTCCACATCAGCAGACAACATGGATGATGTTAGATTGTGTGAGATGGCTTGTGACCTAGTTTACTTAGTAACTTCGAGTTGGAGGTGTTAAGGTTTAGTTCTTCATGTGTGATTACTAATTTGTAGAAATCAAGGTTAGTTATCTCAAGTTGTTTTCTATTAAACTAGTTTCAACTTTTGGAGGAACTAATGGAAGGTCAATGAAGTAGTGGGACTTCAATCAAACTAAGTGATCATCCAATTATTTGATAATTCAACCCAAAATAGCTAGTGGATGCAGAGAATTTGAGTTACCTAGTTGAGGTGGAGATTCCAGGGAAGTGTAACATCAATTGTAGACTAGTCTTGAGATTACAGGTGTTGCATGCAGTCATATGATCAACCTAAAGGAACATCATGAATTTCCTAAATAATAGGGGCTAATTCCTCAAGGAGTATCGCAAGAAAATAGGAGCTCAATCCGAGGAAAATTTTTACTATTTCTGGGTCACATGGCTGCAATGAGTAGAGAGATAGGTTGTGCACTTGCAGGGTGAGTTCAATTTAGAAAAGAGATTTTTGTACATCTCTATTTCATTTGATTAATGCAAAAGGCATTGGGGTTTTTAGCATATTGTTTTCCCTAGATAAAGATACTTGTTGCATGTCTTCTATTTCTCCTTACATGTCTAAGATTTTTGTTCTAAATGGTGAATTAATTTACACAGAGAAGTAGTGTAGTTTTTTGTATTGTGATTTTGATTAAAACTTCACGAGGAGTTGCAAATATACAACCTAATTTATACATGGTATAAAAGAAGGATTCACATTCGAGAAGGAAATTTGAATTTTTATATCAGATGTTCCAATTTGAATATCAATGTAGCAATATTTCTTTAGAATTGAGAATATCACCTTCAATGGGCCAAGGCTAGAGTATGCTTTGGAAGGAACCTCTAATTTTGTTGAATGGAAGGACTGCATGGAGGAAATATTGGATGATAATGGGTTGCTATAATACATCAAGATAGATGTTACAAAACCATAAGCATGTGATGTTCAAAACCTTCCTTAGTGGAAGAAAGATGTCTCCAAGGCAAGGAGAATAATCTTAGAGTGAGTACGGGATCATATTGTCTTGAATATTCATAGAAAAAATGGGATCATTCACGATGTGGAAAGAACTGAAACAATTTCTGAAGAATAGTAGTGACTACAAGAATATGGCACTATGGGATAAACTTTGAAGTATCAAGATGAAGAAGAATGACATAATTCCATAGTATCTGAACAAGTTTACAAAGTCTTCTGATGATCTTGGTGTGTTCAATGTTAACATCCCTAAAGAAGACTTGGTAACCTTAGCCCTTTTGTGCCTTCCCAAGAGCTTGGCATAGATATCAATATTCACTGAATACGAGGACAAAACTATCGAGTTGGGAGCACTTATGGTCTAGCTTGGTACAAGAGGAAATAAGGTAGAAGACCAGAGATGGGACTTCATCCAAGGGTGAGGATGAAGAAAAGAATGCTTTGGATGGAAAGGAAAAAAAGAAAAAAGGAAAGAAATACCAATAGAAGTCAAAATCCAATCAAGGGGCTAAGAAGAAATATTTTTCAAAGATTAAATGCTTTCATTGCCATGAATTCAGGAACTATGCCACGAAGTGTGCGCACAATAGGATATGCAAGAATACCTTAGGAGGAGAAGTATATGAAGCCTTAGATTCACATTTCAAGCTTGACTTTACCCTCATCATGGTTAGCACAATGATGGGAGCGTGTCGTACTTGGACTCAGGTGCATCATTCCACATGACAGGAAATAGAGATTTTTTCAGTGACTTGGAGGAGAAATATTTGTAGATGCACATCGAGATGGGGGAAAAAATAAGCTATAGCATGACTAGGATTGGTACTGTTACCTTTCACAGGGAGTCTAGCTCCCCCTTCAAGCTCAAGGATGTCATGTTTTTTCTAGGCCTAAAGAAAAATATCGTCTCTGTTGCCGTTTTGGAAGACAGTGGTTATGATGTGATATTCAAAAAAGTAAATGAATTTCTAAGACACATAGCCATGGGATAGGTGAAGAGTATTGGGGTTTGTGCAAAGAACAAATGAAAATTAGATGTGGAGGATTCTGCTACATTGAGCATAAAGGAGGAGAAGGTGCAGAGCCATGATGTCAATGAACTTTGGCATAGAATACTTGGCCATTTGCATCATGGAAATTTTAGGATCATGTAGAAGATAGCCAAAAACCTCACCAAAGGAGCACCTGGGAAAGAAGATGTATGCAAAGGATGTGCTTTAGCGAAGTACATAAAAGCCACCTTCCATAATAGAGACAATAAAGCACATGAAGTCCTTAGAAGGATTGACTCTGATGTCTGTGGACCTTTCTCAAAAACCTCCATTATGAAGCAAAAATATTTTGTTATTTTTTTGTGACTTCTCATGGGAGTGTTGGATCTTCTTCATGTGGAAGAAGGATAAGACATTCTCCAAGTTCATAGAATTCAAGGCACTAGTTGAGAAAGAAATGGGAAAGAAGTTGAATGCTCTCAAGAGTGATAATGGAGGTGAGTGTGTCTCGAATGAATTTAAAAATTTATGTGCAAAAGAAGCCATTGGATGAGAGTTGATAACACCCCACGACCCATAATAAAATGTGGTGGGTGAGAGGAAGAACCATAGAATTGTGGGAGGAACAAGTGTGATGTTACATGATCTTGTCCTACCTCTACATTTGTGGGTCGAGGCATGCAATAGAGTAGTCTATTTGCAAAACCATAGTCCTCATCATATTATTGGCATGATTACACAGAATGAGGATTTCTCAAGGAGAAATTCATATGTGTCGTAATTGAGGACTTTTGGAGCCTCTGTTTACTGACATGTCTCCAAATAATCAAGTAAGAAGCTAGATCTCATAGCATAATTGGGCATATTTGTGGGTTACATAGGAACTCCCCACAACTACCGTGTGTACTTTCCATCCCTCAGAATGATAGTTGTGTGAAGGGATGTAAAATTTGATGAACACAAAGTGATGAATTTCCCTCTTGAGAGTGAGCTTCAGATCCAACTAGAAGAGGAGATTTTAGCTTGAAACGAGGAGCCTCAGTGTTAGAAAATCATAAAGGAAGAAATATTTTATTTATGTCAATAATCACTTGTTATATTCTTGTGTTCTCATTAACTTTCTTGTGTTCTTTCTTTATCTTGGTTCATCAAGAAATTACCAAAATCATAACATGAAGATCAAATTCACCAGATGTAGGTGGATTGATCCAAAATGGATTTTGAATAGACTCCTAAGTCTAAGTGTTCCTCACATAGGAAAATGAAAGTCCAAGGAAGTTCCTGGAAATAGCCCCATGGCAGAGATCTTTTCATTATGAGTCTACTACAACTTCAATGGGAAAAAATGGACTTAGTATGCAGAAGCTATCGCAGAAAGAAGATGCCCTTTGTTCTTTGGAAAAAGAGGCAAAATCCCCTAAAAATGGCAAAAAAAACCCTTATAAAGGGAAATTGCATCAGAGATGGTCCAAGAGGTGGACTTAAGCAAAGGTGGAAGAGACCCCGATTGCTGATCGCCGACATATCGGGTCAGAGGCAAGCACACACACATGACATAAGGTAAGGACCTGTTGATGCCTCGAAAATCACTGCATCAACATCGGGGATAACCACCCGGTCCGAACCTTAAAGGCAACTTCTTTTCCATTTGGTTTGGTGGCTCCGACTGGATATAATGGGACCAGTTTCCCAATGATTGGTAAATGGGATGGATAAATAATTGATTTTCTAATATCTAATGATAATGGATGAATGATCTAATCTAAAAGTAAAATATAAACAACTATTCTATCCCGGGAAATTGTTGCTTTTACTGTAACTTTAGATGGTCTTCATTTACAAACAGGCATATAGATGACTCTTGTTGGTAAGCAAAGATGTTTATTCATATGATAATTACTAAACCCAAATAGTTGAACAAAGCAGTCAAGAAAACATTATTACACTATTTCTCATTTATATCATAGACATAGACATGAGTGAAAGAATATCAGTCCTCGGACATTCAATAGTGAAAAGTACAAGGCTTGCTGTTAAAGCACATATATATATATTCAATGATAGAAAAATTTAAACAAATGCAGATTCACATAAAAATGACAGAAGAGCATAGATAATAGTACCATATGTTTATTCGAGTCACTCCCAATATCAATTGCATTCACATTCCTTTTTCCAACTTAGAAACACTTCCACAAAAGGCAATAGTGCACAGATCATCAAAGCTTTCTTTGTCAAAATTTAGAATACTGGCCCAGTCTTTATAAAAAATAGATCAGAAGCACAATAGTGTGACTTCCTGATTTGAGTTTATACAAAAACTGAGGACCCTTTCCAAATGCATGAAAGGGCCTATAAATACTAATTAAGCTAACTAATTACAAAATAAAATGCTAATTAATTGGTACAACTATGCTATGAATATCTCCTCAAAATCGGCTTATCTTCAGTCAGCAGCATGATTCATTACTTCGAATGATCTCCCTTTGGCTTGAGTTAGCATATATCTAACATCGGTTGCAACTCTGGGGGGCGGCTTAGGTGAGAATTCAGTTGAGCTGAATATGTGGCATCTTGGATCTCGGGGATCATGCAACTGATAGCATCAGTTAAACATTTGAGCGCGGCCCTCTAACTGTATGGCTTGATTAAGAAAAACCAAAAGGTATCCCAAGTTAAACTTTGGATGCCAGCGATTAATCTTCCTTTCTTTTCCAACTCCTGATTGCATGTTTGTTCCAAGGCTTTGGCCGATGTTAATTTTCCTGGATTACACTACGAAATCATATTAGACAGATAAAGAGTGCCGTTCACAAATTCAATTAAATTGCTAGTAGATAACCGACATCTTGAGGTTTCTCTTTCTGCCTTCATTAATTGGGTCTGTCATTTTAGGAACAGGATGTCTTTGTGTGACTCACTCTCTTTCAAGGGAGTCTTGCCAAGCAAGAAAATTGGTTAAGGTCTCATTGGCTTGTTCTAAATCCTATCTAGCTTCCACTGATTTATTAACTATAGATGCAGTATTTCACAAAGAGGTTCAGCCAAAGAAATTTTATGACAAAGCAGTTTCAGCTGTGTAATCAATGCCTTATTGATTTGTAGAGCTTCTGTTCTCAACTTTGCTACTTGAGGAAGGCTCTTGAACCTTTCCACTTCTTGTGACAGTTGAGCGATTTGCTCATCCTTAGTCTTGCTCATTTTCTTATTCATCGCCTTTAATTTGGCCACTGCTTCAGATAGTTCCTTCTGTTTCTGCACTACACTCGAATCTATCCTTTGTTTCTCTTTGTGTAATTGCTCATTTAATTGGCTCTTTTTCTGCTGCTGTGTTAATAGTTGTTGTTCCAATTGTTCTATTTTCTGCTGTGCTTTGGACACCGCCGACTGCAATGAATCAATTATTTGATCTTTTTCCTTAAAGAGATTGCTCACCTCTGACGCTTTATCCATGGTGGCTGCCGAATATGCTCCGGCATATTGGGAGAGTTTCGTAAGGTCGTCGGAAGGGTTCAGTTCCCCCTTCCACACCACATTAGCCATCTTTGTTTGATCTGGTAAAAGGGAAGATTGATCAAGTCTTCTCCTTTTCCTCTGTCTTTTCACCACAGCCCTGTGTTTAGGACTGTAAAAGACGTCTAGTGGTGGTATGTCTTCTACTTCTAAAACAATTTGATCGGATGGATCTCTGGGGATTATTTCTGCATCTTTACTACTGGGTAGGCCGCTGGTTCCTTCTATCGAAACCGTAGTTGTGGTTGTTTCTTGACTGACTGTCACTTGAGGCATGCCGAATCCTAGTGGAGTCTCAGGATTATTAATAATAGAGTCAAATTGTTGCCACTCTTAGAGGAGTTTGGGATCAATTTGAGTCTCTAAATCAATAACTTCACTATCATGCTTCTTTCCTTTTTCCTGCCCTGTTTCCTGCTCCTTTCCTTTCTCCTGCTCTGTTTCTTTTTCAGGAATTTCCTCTGTAGCGGGAGACTCATCAATACTCTTTTGCCCAGGCTCGGTCGACTTAGTTGTTGGTGTAGTGGCCAACAAGTTCAGAGGTAGAGTTTGCAACCTCTGTTCTCTGAGCCTATTGAATTCTACCAGTCCTTCATCATTATATTTCATTCTGGCCAATGTTTTAACTTGAGACAAAGATTCTGCTGAAGAAAATAAATCATCAAATTGATCTTTTTCATGGTCAAACTTGGTGAGTTTGGCCTGTTCAAGCACATTGTAGGCAACCTTCTGGGGATCAAATTGCCTACTAGGGATGGTCACAAGGTTGAGCATATTAATTTTTCTTGCCTCCTTTTCAGCATGTTTCCAATCAAGTATGGTGTAAACACCACATCTTAAAGGGAATATGGGCCATAGCTGCTTTTTGGAAGTCCTAAGCGTTTTGGACGTTCCAGCGGTTGTGATTTGGTAAGCTAATTCACGTGCCAACAGTTTATCAGGCACATATTATGGGAGGACATGGGGTTTTGTGGCACTACCAAACACCCGTATATACGCGAATTTATCTTCCCCGAACCAATTCCTCACAACATTCAAGTCAATTTCGGCCTCCTCGGAAATCCTTGGGGCAGGCTTATCAAAGATAGCATAATAGATAGGCAACATGAAACCATTACAGATTTGATACAAGTAGTATTTATAATGTGCCTTCCATAACATCTAATGGTAGATGTGAATTGGTTTGGGGTCCTGTGGCGTCCACCTCCACCCGAGTATCAGGTATTTGGAATTAAAACAAAGCATATCCATAACATAAGCACTGTAATAGAAGGGAGGAATAGTCCGGGTAGTTTTGCGTGAATTGAATCTAAAATCAAGAATTGCAGAGGCTAATTTACCATACAATATATTGGCCCAATCCATGATATAACTACTAGTTTCCGCTTCCATTAAAGGAACCATTTCGATATCAAATTTTGCAGAATCATGCATTCCCCATATTCTACACATCATTGCCCCAGCGTAACAGTAAGGAGATGCTAAGGAATCCACGGAGTACTTACCCGATGACTCATGTTTATGCTTTGCTGGATTCTGTCTCCACTGTCTAATCGGGGCTGATTTCGTCTCATTCTCATATGCGAATTTATTTAGAAAAGCTTTGTTGTATTTCTTCTCCGGCTCGGGCAAATGGTACATTTTCCTCAAGTCGTCAGACTGAAACGAACCGAAAACTCTTCCATCAACTATGCAAAAGGTCCTATTAGAAATAGGAATTTGTTTGACCACCCATCTGACCACATCAGTGTAAGGGATAATTTTCTCCCGAGCTGCTATCCTGTGTAAAAACGAGTCGGCCAAATCCTTCAACAAGGCTTTTGATTTGCTGGTTGAGTCTGCAATAGCTTCTTCTTCTGTTTCCTCTGGTTCTTCCGCCTCAATCAGATTATAAATGCTTTGCTAGCTTGTATTTCCCATGTCGAGGCATGTAGTGTCTGAAATTAGCCCCTTCTTGCTTGGTCTTGGGTCACTGGTGGGATGGATAGTAACTGCAGGGGCTACTACCGCAGTGGACCTCTTAGATTTCTTTCCCATTTGCTTAAAACTTGAAACTTCGACAGAGTTCTGCACAAGGAAGGAAACCAGCGTGATACAGAGAAATAGATAGCAAGAGCCAATATGAAAGAGGTATGAATAATAAAAGATCGTGATAAAAATTGCCACAGATAGAATCTAAGTGGAAAATCTCGGCATAACTACTTCATTAATTGGTTCATCTATTAGTCATGATAAGGAGGCTTTTAAATAATCCATCATAACGTCTATTGATTCAAGCATGGCTTATATTTTTGGCGGTTGATCGCATTTGATGATTGGCGTCGTGAAAGGGAGGGTTTACATAATAATCCAAAATATCATTCAATCACCAACGGTGATACAATGCATGCCAATATTTAATATGTTTAGAAACATGCGCCCTGATTTAATGCGTCGCAATCGGGGCAGGGCTTGGGTCACTTTATTTATGCCATTGCGAAATCGCCAATCATCGATGGCGATACACCTTATCGCATTGGGGGATTTGAAGGTGACATAATTAACGCATTGATTACGACAACCAATTGCCGATAGCGATGCCTTTATCGCATCAGAGGAATGGGGGATTCTTTATAAATGATGCGCTTTGTCTTTCCCCGATATCCGATAGAGATTTCCCTTTTCGGATCGGAGTTATTCAATGGGCCTTTGTTTATGTTCCTTTCATTATTGTGATATGCGATCTTTTGATCGCTTTATTGTAATAATAAAAGCTTTATGATTTGTTTAAAGAGGCCTCTTTATCATTGTTTTAAAAAGGGAAATCATATTTCAATTGGGCCTTTTGATGAGGGTTTTTCTAATAATAAGTAAATACCAATTTATTCACACATCTATGTTACCCATTTCATATTATGATTTCAAAGAAAAATTTTATGAAATGGGGGGTTGTTGTACAGCACAACAATTGGCAATTCACTGGGAGAAACAGTTATCTCTGGGAAAAGTTAAAATACTTAAACTTTTTAATCTGAAAATCTTATCTGAGTGAAAGATTCTAATATAACTAGGCAAACATAAATTCTGAATGTAATGATAACTATTTCTGCTATCCTCTTCTCATGTTATAATTAAATACATTCTATGTTTCAAACTAGCCTTGCTTGGTTGCTAATGATAAAACAAAAACTTCTCCAACTTAGCTTTATAATGACTCCTTTGCCATAGGTAGAGCCTCTGCTACCAGCAAACATCTATGGTTTTGATAGGGATACCTTTTAACCATTTGATCATTCATTATCCCATCCATTTCAGAGTATAATTAAAAAGAATGAATCCAGAAATATGTTTTCATATTTTTGTATCATTTTCCTTTTTCTTTATTTTATAAGATAAAAAGCCATTGTTCTGGTTTGTTAGCCAGCTGTTTGACAATGCCATTCACTGGTGATAATTTAACTGAACAAGTTGGCTCGTGATGAGACCCCTTGTCTTATAATTATAAGCCATTACCCTGTTTTGGTATGCAGTATTGGTAATGTCAGTTGAACTATTTCCCTATGATCATGGTAAGCAGGCTTGTGATAAGACCTCTTATCTTTTATCTCAAGTATATTTTAGAATTACACTATGAGTAATTATAACCCTTGATGAATGGGATGAACAATTTTCTCCTTAAGAGAGGATGGATGACAGGATAAGAGTTGAAGATGCTAAGATTGAATCAGTATCTGTTTTGTATTGATAACCGTTTTCAGGCTGCTTAAAAACATTAAAATGGTTTACAGTACTTCTAATCTTTGAGAAGAGTTTACAGAAATAAAATGGGGTTTCAGAATCTAAATATACCTAACTTCCTAGAAATCTTCCTTTCATTTAAGGCTTCCATTTTAAAAGCAAATATCATAACCATTTCTTTTGAGAAACTTTTCAATATAGTAAAGACCAATGGAAGGCTAACTTTATTCTTCTAAAATCCTAAAATCTAAGCTATGTACAAAAATTTAGCTGGAAATTGAATATTTACAAAGGGAGAAGGGGTTACCTTCTCAATTGAAGAATTTTTTCAAGATAAGGCCGTTAACAGGAAGAGAGTCTCTCTTTCCTGATAGATCTTGCAAAATGAAAGTAGAAGGGCCTATCTTCTCATTGATTTGAAATGGTCCAAGCCACATTTTTTGGAACTTTGTGTGTTTTCGTTTATCCTCATGGGCTTTGTCCCATTTCAAAACTAGATCGCCAACTTGCAATTGTTTTGAACTGGTTGAAGTTGTATCAAAAGATGACCTTATAATTTGCTGATGTTTTGCATGTATAATTCTGGCATTTTCTCTTTCTTCTTCTAATTTCAAAATTTGATCTTGTCTTAGTTGAATAGAAGATGAGGGACTTTCTTTGATAAACTTCACTAAAGCTAAAGATGGAAGCACTAAGTTAGCTGGTATGACAGCTTCCTTTCCATACACTAGATTGAATGGAGAAGTGCCTATAGAGGTTTTCTGAGTTATTCTATCAGCCCAAAGTGCAAATATCAAAGATTTATGCTAGTTTTTATGATTCCGTTCAATAGTTCGCTTAATAATTCTAATAAGGTTTTTATTGGTGGATTCTACCAAACCATTACCCTAAGGGTAGTAATTTGCAGAATACCTCAATTTAAATCCCCTTTTGATAGCAAACTCAAACATAGAATTTCCAGAGAAATAAGATGCATTATCAAAAACAAGAGCACTTGGGACACCAAACTTGGTAATAATGAATTGATCTATGAATTTCATAATTGCCTCAGAGTTTGTTGTCTTTAAAGGAATCACTTCAACCCACTTATTAAAGTAATTAGTGGCAATAAGGATATACTTATGCTGTTTGGATGAGTGTGGAGTGATTTCTCCAATGATGTCCAATCCCCATTGCTCAAATGGTTGCTCAATGTTGACTGGTTACAAAGGGAAAGCTGGCTTTCTTTGTCTTCCACTCAAGGTTTGACAACTTTGAAATTTCCTTACATATTCATGAGTATCCCTGAACAAGGTGGGCCAATAGTACCCAGCATGAATGATTTTGTGAGTTGTGGTATCAGCTCGAAAATATCCCCCTGCTAGTCCATCATGAAGTTCTTGTAAAACCTTTTGAGCCTCAGGTTTTTCTAAGCATCTTAATCAAATTGAATCATAATTTCGTTTAAACAATACACCATCTATAATTGTAAAGTTTTTTGCTTTCAATCTAATGGCACGTTTGTTTCTATAGGAGAGATTGGAAGGAGCGTACCCATTTTTTAAATAGAACATCAGATCTGCATATTGTGATTCAGAACCTGTGGTACTTATCTGATAGATTTCTTCAGTATTTTCTGTATTTTCATGTTCTTGAATGTTGGATGCTTCTGCTAACAACCTGCAAAAACCTTGACCTTTGACAATCTTTGCTGGCTTGATTTCCAAGTCATATTCTTGTAATGCTATGACCCAATTTGCTTTCTTTTCTCCTAATTCCCTTTGAACTAGTAATTGTCTTATTGCTAAAAAAGGAACTATAAATTTTGTGTGAGCTTTTAAGAGGAAGGGCCTATAGTGTTTTATGGCTTTGTACACAGCAAAGGCTTGTTTTTCAACTTCCGAATAGTTTAGTTCAGCACCTTGAAGATTTGAGCTGTAAAACGAAATTGGTGCTTCCAAGTTTTGATCATTGATTTGAGTCAACACTGCTGCATATGACGAAGCGGATGCGAGGGTATATAGTATGAAATGATTAGAAAAATTGGGAGTGCTTAAAGCAGGGGCATTAATTATTGATTGTTTGATGGAATCAAATGCCTCCTTTTCTGCAGATCCCCATTTAAACACTGAATTTTTCTTAATCATCATTTGCAATGGTAAAATAATCTGGGAAAAATCTGGAACAAAACATTTAACAAAGTTAATCTGACCCAAAAATGACTGCATGGATTTTTTATTATGGGGAAAAGGAATTTCAGAAATCTCTTTAATTCTGTCTAGATCAATATAGATACCATCTTTTGAAACAATGAAGCCTAAAAGTTTTCCTTGATTAAGGGGAAAAAAGGACTTCTTTGGATTAAGAGAGATACCATATTTCCTACAACGTTCGAAGATTTGTTTTAAATCGTGTAAATGATTAGACCTTTTCTTGGAAAATATAGTAATATCATCTAAATAGACAACTACTGATTTATTAAGCAATCCTTTAAACACTATGTCCATGGCTCTCTGAAATGTAGCTCCTGCATTGATGAGTCCAAAAGGCATCTTTTGGTAGGCATAAGTTCCCCACTTAGTTCTAAAGGTCGTTTTAAGTCTGTCATCAGGATGAACCAAAATTTGGTTATATCCTGAAAAAACCGTCTAAAAAGGACATTAGTTCTGAACCAGCTACTGAATGTAATGTATGCTCCATAGTAGGTAAATTGAAGTTGTCCTTTTGAATTGCCTTATTAAGATTTCTGAAATCAATACAAATCCTGATATCGCCATTTTTCTTTCGAACAGGCACCATGTTGGAAACCCAATTTGAATGTCTCATAGGAAAAATTATCTTAGCCTTCAAGAGTTTATTTAATTCAGCCTTTATTTGACTCTCTAGGTTAGGATGAATCTTTCTTAACTTCTGTTGCACTGGTTTTTGTTCAGAAAGCATTGGAATAGTATGTTGAATAATTGATGTATCATATGTTTTCAAATCATCATATTTCCAAGCGAAGACATATTTGTTTTTTGTTAACAGCCTAATGAATGTTGTTCTTTCTTCTATAGAAAGTCCTAGTCCTAAATTGATGTTTTGAGGGTTCTCATCAGTACCTAGGTTTATCAATTCAAATCTTAAAGTAGAACTCTGGATTTTTGAATTGGTCACCTGTTTAAACCTGTCTTTAATATCATAAAGATCTTCAAGCTTGACCACTGGTTTTGGTATTGAGTTTCCCTCTTGCTTTTCCTTCATCTGAAGGTCATGATCGCTTTCATCAATGATTTGGCCATCATAGGACTTGTCGGAAGTCAAGAAGTTTAAAATGTCTTCATCATGATTGAACACTCTCCAATTGGTGACATTATCGGGAATCGATGGTCTAAAAATTAACTCTACTGAAAATCTATCTGGGTTGTAATCTTTGGATGGTAGGAGTCTGGAAGCAACATTAGCTAGCAGGTCTGTTGCTGCATTCTGGGACCTAGGGATGGGAGAAATATTGAAAGGCTAAAAATTGAGAGGTGAGTTCCTGTACCAGAGACTGATAGTGTTTGAGAAGACCAAAAAGGCAATGAATTGTATTTCTAACTTGTTTAATAACAATCTCTGAATCACCAAACACTTTCAAATATTGAACCTTGAGGCCATTCGCTTTGTAGATTCCTTGGACTAGGGCCTCATATTCAGCTGTATTATTTGTGCATTCAAATTCCAATCTGCATGATAACATAGTTTTTTATCCCTGAGGGCTAACCAAAATACATCCTACTCCTGAGCCTTCACCAGACTTAGACCCGTCAAAATATAGTGACCAAAATAAAGAATTATCAACAATTTTAGTTACAGTTTCCTCAGTAACATTAAAACATCTTGACCTATCTGTTTGTGAAAAGTTTTCGATCTGAGATGTGAAATTGTTAACTGGGAAAGGAGATGGTTGGGCAGTAAAGTTGCCAAAGAATGATTCAGATGAATAATTCCCCAAAATATTGTTATTGAATGCTATTGGTTGGTTTTCTTGTTCAAACTCAGTAACAGTATGGGTCATGTGTTTCTCCCAATCAATCTTGATTTGATTCGGTTTTCCTTTATAAGGTAACCACATATGAGACCAATCAGTGGAAATATAACCATGGAGTTTTTCAAACCAATCTCTACTTAAAATCAACCCATAGAATTCAGGTATATCAGCGATCAAAATATCAATTCTTTGAACTACTCTAGGATCAACTGATAACCTAATAGTTACTGAGTTGATTTCCCCTAAAACTTGGACCTTAGTTCTATCCAACTGTACAATATGAATTGCAGACTTTTGGGGTTCAATGTTCAGTTTGGAACAAACTGAAGCTGGCATTATATTAGAGGAAGCCCCTGAGTCAATCAAACAGTTGTGTAGGTTTCTATTATAGATCTCATAGGTTAAGAGGAAGGGAGGAGTATGAGAATTTGATCTATCCCCAATTAAGACTGCATCAGTAGCTTCCACTCTACCAGAAGGTGGTTGGCCTGAATCATTAGCATCTTTGGACAATACAGCATTGGGAAGAGGTGAAGAAGGAACGACATTTAACTCTTTAAGAAGTAACTTCTGCTGATGTTTGAGTTTGCTAAGTTCAAACATCGTAATATTCGTCTTAGTCTTCTTCATATCTTCGATAATATTGTAGTCCATAGAATCTGATACTACCAATGTCTTAGATGTTGAAGGTAGATTTGAAGATGATGGTTGACTTTGGGATGGTGTCGCTGAAGCTTTCTTTATAGGAATCTTTTCTTTGGTAGTAGTGGAACCTGCATTCCTTTTCCTTGAAGTTGTTTGGATAGGTTCAGGAGTACCTTTACTCCTAGTAGTCACAGGGAAAGATTCTTGTTCGTTTTCCGTCTCCAAAGTGGGTAAAATAAAATCCCACATCCCATGGCATTCGACAGTCTCTTCTTCTTCGGGTTCCTTGGATGTCAAGACTGTTTCATCTTTAGGATTTGAATCGGCGTTGGATATAACATTTGGTGGTTTTGATTCAGGTTTCTTGAAATTCCTAAGTGGCCTTTTTGTTGAGGTTTCTGCTACTTGCTTCTTGATTTTCACCATTTCATTTGACATAGTCTTGAGGACATTTTGTAAACCTTCCATATCATATGGATCTTTAGGGGTTTTCTTCTTTGAATCATCCTTGAAAGAAACTTTTTTGGATTTTCTATCTTCAAGAGCAGCTTTCTTTTCTAAAGCATTAATATGTTTCTCCACAGCAAGTGCCTCTTTCATGTTTTCAGCTAAAGTTGGTTTTGCAGCCCTGTCTATGAAAATAGCTATATTTGAGGGTAGGGCAGTTATATACCATTCGCTTCTAATTTTCTCACTTGGTTTGGAGGCAGTTGGAATCTTATTCAAGAGTTTATTGAATCGTGAGTTGAATTCTTTAATAGGTTCTTTATGCTCTATCCTAAGATTGGAGAGATCATTGATTAATGTGGCTAAAGATATATCATTGCCATACTTAGTAAGAAATTGTTCTTGGCAAATGTTCCAACTGGTAATGGATCCAGAGGGCAGGGAAAAATACCAAGATCCCGCTGATCCTTGCAAAGTATAAGGGAAAATCCTAACGACAACATCTTCCTCTGTCACTCCTTTGAAATTAGCTGATAACATGAAGTTATTAATATGTTCTTCGGCTTGTGTTCTAGCATCTGGATTAAACTTGGGTAACCATTTTTCAGGAGCATCAAGCAATGCATGTAATGCTGCAGGCATGTTGACCGCACCGGGACTATTCCATGGTGTTACAGGGAAAAGTGAACTACTAATCCCACTAAGGTGTGGTAGCTACCTTAGAAACAAACAAAGTAAAGCTACTTTCATTTTTCCTTTATGAAATATAGATGAGAGAAGAACAAAAGAGACCAACCTCTGTCTTGCGCTTGGCTCCTAGTTCGATTCCTCTCTCTTCTGATAGTCCTTTGCTACTTGCTTCCTTGTACGCCCAACTTCATAGAGTACCTGTAGAATCAGAGTAGCATAACACTATACAAGAACATGGATCTATAATCATAAATAATCTAGGATCAGATGTAAATTGACCATACAAATGCATAAAACACAAATGACACAAGAGTATGGAGGAAAACTTGAATAGCTTTTATTGATAATCAAGAAAGAGCCAAGGGAGTTACAACCAGTTGTTCTAACCCAGCATCATCCTCTCAGCAAGTAAGCCCTTCTTCACCTCATACAAAGCTTAGATTACCCAACACTAAGATGTTGTCTCAAGAAACCAATAGCAATTCCTTACAAGATGCAAAATTCCAGCCTCTGGATCTCTGGGATGAGGGATCCATATATAGATATCTGTAAGGGAGATGAGTCGGCTTGTGATTTGATTAGTGTCTTCCCTCTGATAGTTCTTGCTTCCACTTGGAGATTGATGATCTCTTACTCATCCTTGGTCGAATTCAGAGAGGCAAGTGTCACAGGAGAAGTTTCTGGAAGATTCCATGCCTCTCCACCTCGCGGATTGACACTGCCATTTGTCACTTCTCGCCCATTTGAAATGCAATGCACCCACAGAGTGTACTTAGGTGAGATGCAACACACTTTGCCTATGGAGCAGGTGAAATGATCCTGTTTTGACCAGTTCTGAGCATTTTTTCATGGAGAACTTCTGGGAGAAGCTATAATCAATTGACCTTGTTCCTTTAGGGGTTAGAACAACACTTTTAGGGACTTAGGAGCCCTTGGTTTATGGACATTTTATGCTTGGGGTTGCAGTGCCCAAAAATGTCTATAACAGTTGCCCCCTAAAGCATGAGGTCGTTAATCTTTTTTGATGTCGGGTGAAATGCTTTATCATGAGGATCTGAAGTTCTTTCAAGCTGGGAGGAGACCTGTAATAAGATACAATACAATACATTATCTTCATAATATTTTCATGATCTAGCTGAGGCGGGCATTCCCATGCTCAGCTTTATAAATTCATTTTCATGTACATAGGACAGACAATCGTCTGAGTGTAGACTGATGATTCTGGTAGAGCCATCATCCCTTTGATTGGATGATTATCTATGCAGTAACGATGTACATTTGATGTCTTTATTTCCCTGAATATATATCGCAGCCCGGATGGATGAAACTAGATCCGGGGTCTTCAATCTCGTTCGATCTTCACTCGAAGTACAAGTCGATCCATGTGAGAGATGTTCTGGAGTCGAACATGGAAAGACATCGCCTGATTACCAACCAATGATGTAAGTTGTTAACAGGCGCGAGAGGAATCACTGATAATGATAATGACCCTCAAGGTACTGTAGTACAATTCACGTGGTGTGAATAAAGGACTTGGAGTTGAACACCACGCAAAATCTTTCGGTCGAAGGCCATTGATGTAAACCTGTCACCGGAAGTGAGAAACTTGCCATTGAGGCATGCAAGCTTCAAAGTACTAAAAGGGGTGTTCCTAGATCAACTTCTTGGATAATGAGCTGATGTCGACAAGAAGCGATCCGTCATAGGAGGGCCTTAATGAATCCCACATCAATGACACAGAACGGAGCAAATGATTTTAATGGAGGTGAAAACAGTCTGATGATATAAGGTACAGGGTGGCGGTCATGAAAGAATGGAGCGTAAATGTATTGCAGTGGGTGAGACACAGGTGAATTCTCTGAATGACCTCTCTTGAACATATCGGTGACACTGACGTGATGGATTGGCAGCATTAACCCCAAATGTGGATGGTGTGATGGGACCATGGTGATGTGACCGGTGAATGGAACAACCCAACCCGACTTGGATGTAGAGTAAAAGTGTCATGTTCAAGAGTGACTTGCTACCAACAAAGTTTCTTTAAGTTTCCTTCCCAATTTTTCCCCAGTCATTGCTGACCAGTACCTCTTTATTTTTGTCAAGCTTGAGGAGGATAACATATGATTGTTCTATAATTTTCCCTTCGGGCAAACCCATCGCTATGTTTTAACGAGCCTAGCGATAGTGAAACTCGTTCTTGTTTGCTATGGACAAGTTTGACGCTATTAGGTTTTAACGAGTTTAACGACAAAGATAACTCGGTCCTTTTCATTTTTAGAGAGTCTGAAAAGGGACGTAAAGGAAACTCCAAAATTCCTTTTTCGTCATCTAATCCCTTAAGTCCGAAAAAGTATAAAACAATACAGAAGGGATGAATTTTCGATACTTTTAACGAGCCGAACAAAACAAGCACTCGATCTTTTTGTGTAATAATCCCTTAGGTCCAAAAAGATTAAAATCTAAAGGAGGGATATCAATTCTGGTCCCTTTAACGAGCTGGAGAGGCCAATGGCTCGGCAATCTTTTCATATTTTACGAGTCAGTTGAAAAGAGCTTAAAGGAGACTCGTATTTTGAGGAACAAGTGATAAAATTGGGTAGCAGCTCATTCCAGGTAAGGTTTGGAATTTTCCAATCACGGCAGTGTTACAAGGATGGCTAGTGGGATCACTCTTCGCAGCTATTCCTCAAAAGGGGTAAACAATCTAATGGAGGTGAATGATCGGCCAATACAGAGTGGAGGTGATGATGAGAACACGACCAAGGCTTTAAAGGCTGAAGTACTACATTCACGATGGTTATTTACTGGGAAATAATTCATTTTTTTATGAGCTTAAATGCAGGGAGAAACATTTGCTCATGACTTATGTTTATTTTTTAACGAGCTTGAACTATGTGCTAAAACTGCTCGATGCGGGTTTATTTTTTAACGAACTTGAACCCTATAGTAACACTGCTCGTGATAAGTTTGCATGCCCCCAGCATAATAACGCAAATCGAGGTGCATGCCCCCCAAGCTTCATTGCATTCAACTCGGTGATTGGAATGAAGGTTTACCTTTGAGATTTGGAAAGGGGAGTTGTTTCATTTTTTAATGAGGTTGACACAGTAAAAGAACTATCCTCATGACTCCTTGTTTCATTTTTTAACGAGGTCGACATGAGATAAGAACCATCCTCGAAATCCACCATATTTACAGTCTTTGATAGAAAATAAAAAACTGATGCATGATTAAGGTTGCTGGAATAATCTTCGTGGTAATCCGGAAGATGGGAGCGATGGTGGTAATCTTCCCATGGTGCCTCTCCTATCATCATTGATTGAATGATTCCTTCGTCTGTAGAATGTACATGCGACCAAGGATCTGAAGAGGTGCCATATTCCTTAAACCTATCTATCCAAACTCTCGATGAGCATTGATTTGGGTTTGCACCCCAAGCCAAGAAAATTGATTGCTACAATATTTCTAAAATGGCGATGATCCACGCTAACAAAATGTTTAGGAATCTTCTGAATCCATTAGATATAGAAGATTTCATATTGCAGGTTTCCACTGTGGCCACTTCCGCCAAATTACTCGGAGGCGGTAGGGCAAAAGTACCCATTAAGGCAGGGTCTTTTAGGAGGCCTACTCCAATATTTTGAAGCGAATGATTGCTTCCATGGATCATTGGAATGCTTCCTGTAACTTGTGAACTGTTGGGGAGAAATGTTTGTTGGTCGACGATTGTAATTCCTCCTTGGAAGGGAAATGCAATCTTCCTGAAGTAGGTCGACACAACTGCGGCCATGGCATATATCCAGGGTCTTCCCAGTAGGATGTTGTAATCGAGGTTTCCGTCGATTACTTCAACATCTATTTCTACTGTTTTTCCCCCTAGTTCAACTTGCAAGTTACTTAAAATCCCATATGGGGTGTATGATCGTCCATCAAATGCTTTTAATGTCGTTGACGATCTCGACAAGGGTGGTGAGCCTAAATTTTTCCAGCAACTCATCGACATAATACATGTAGATGCCCCCTCATCAATAATTGTTCGATGAACAATTTTGTTGAGGGCTTTCACTTCAATAAGGAAAGCTAGTTGAGCTGGTAACTGAGGGTCATATCCTTTATGATCAAAGGCCACAAGATTGGAATTCATTGGGTCAATCCCACCTATTGCTGATAATAAAGCTTGCTTTTGGGAGGGGAAATTTTGCGGTACCTCAAGTTTTGACATAGCGGACGGCGATTGGGCCAGGTTCTCTACTATATTATAGTTCTGTGCTACTTTTGCACGAGGACTAAATGTCGATTTGTGTACTACTCCCTTTGGAAACTTTATCATTGGTTCAGGAATGATGGGTGGCACAACTTCGGTCAAAGTTTTTGTCGAACTACTAGGTTGTTCATTAGCCTTGTCATTCGACAGCTGTGGATTCCCGTAATCTTTATTCCATGTCAAAGCATCATTTTGATGCTTTGAGATAGACAACATAAGCACTTGGGATCGGGAAGCATTTTTATTAGCAACCTGTTTGGTTCCTGGGTTTGGAAACGGATCAGTCAATACCGCTGAGGTTTTTGAACTCTTAAAGAGTTTCTTAACTTCAGCTTTATGTGGACAATCTCTCGTCCGATGATCCTCATCGCATATGTGACACCCCGCAAGGGGGTTTCCTTTGCCCAGAAGGGTTTGCATAAGGTTTTTCAGGAGATGACTCATCCTGCTTCTTTTTTCTCCCTTTCTTTTTCTTCTTACCCCCTAGTTGCTTCAGTTGTTTGCCCTTGTCGATCGACACGACATTTACTTCCGAGGCAAGAAGTTCTTCTTTCGCATTTTGACTGGAAATCTTACGGGCAATTTTATATGTAGCCTTTGTCGATTTCGTGTCTGTTGCACCAATCACGCCATCGCCAGCATGAGAGTCATTGTTTGATTTAGGAGGAGGAGGGACCGAGAATTCCGGTCTAGGAGCGTCAGGTATTTTATCGTAGAGCGTGCCAGACTGAGTGTAAATCAAGTCCAAATATTGTGCACGAGTGATAACCCGCTCTTCAGTGATGACTCCCCCTTTTGCCACATCTTCCGCGATGGAAGGCAATAATGACTTAATAAACCATTCAGCTAAAAGCTGATCATGAACATACGTTTTTACCATTGTACGACAACGTCGCCACTCATGTATATGATCAGATATGTGAGTGGTCGTTGTTTGTTTGAAATTGGTAAGAAGTTCTGTTCCCGTTTCGTACCTTATCGGTAACAGAAAATGGGTTAAAAAGTTGTGGCTAGGGTACTAAAGTTGTCAAACGAAGCTCTGGGCAATTCGATATACCATTTTGCTGCCAGACCAATTAACGTCCTATGAAAAGGCGAAGCCTAATCGAATCATCGTTTAGGGTGTTTGATGAACACCACAGATGAAAGGTCATCACATGATTCGACGGATCTTCACCCGGATTTCCATTAAATTTAGGAATATCTGATGGAATTTTATGCGGAATCACTAGCCATCAAGGGGCGTAAGCGATTGGATCGTTTGTTAACCGATTTAAATCAGGTAACTCTAAATTCGCCACGAAGGGTAACTGTTGATTCAGGTTAGGTGAAGCATACCCAGGATAAGATGGGATCGCCTGAGCAGTTGGTCTTTGCATACTAGCATAATGCATTTGACGCTGGTAACTTTGGTAAGGTTGGTGGGCATGACCATTGTAGAATGGTTGATTTTGACCGTTTTTAATATACGGCTGCCCACTATTTGCAAAGATTTGTTGCTCAGATCCTTGGTATACTTGTTGGAATTGCGGTTGTTGGTACTGCACAAGCCATGGTTGTGAAGCCATGTGCTCTTGTCTGATACTAACTGTTTGACCAAGATGAGGGGTAATTGTACCCATTTGGACCTGTTTCATTCCACCGGTCGGTGATTGTGGTTATGTCAGAGGGTCAAGAGGCTGTTGCATTACAACCTGAGAAACCTGAGGTTGGCATACAACAGGCAACGCTTGTACTTGTGATACCATCACAATAGCTGGCGTAGTTGGTATATTTGACATAGGTAAAAATTGTTGCATCGAATATACCACTCTTGGTTGTTGAGGTAGTATTGGTACCCAACCGCTAGACGTAATTCCAGCATAACCCGAATTTTGTTGTGAACTCCCGTATGGTTGTCCTCCCGGAGGGGACAATGAAAGGGTATACTGCCCCCCATACGGCGTTAATCTAGTACTTAAGGGAATGGTTTTCCCTTGAGGACCGGACTGCCCAAATTGACCTCCAAATGGATCAATTTTTTGAGACTCAACATAAGAGTTTCTGGATATTATTCCGGATGAACAAACAAGAATGGACCATATTGTCGAAATAGCCCCTGAGTGGACTCGTTCTAGCGATTGAGAGCCAGTTGGGACAGATGGTATACCGGCGAACATTGTTGGAGTGATAGCAGGCAGTTCTGTCATCGTTGTGTCAGACGACACAGTCCTAGATGTTGACGGTTGTTCAGACATTTCTAGTCTATCCAAAGGATTACCTAGAGATTCTACAGGAGCTTCCGTTGGCGGTAGACTAATTTCTGATGAAGAAGGATACAGAGTGATCCCGACTCAAAATTGCGATGGAGTACTAGATGGAGGATCCTCCACAATCTCTTCTATAGCAATCAGACTAGGTGGAAGAGGTAGACCGTCAGGTCCATAGAATATTTCTGGTGCCGAAGAAGGTATAGAATCTACAGCGATAGATGTTTGGGGAACAACACTCTTCGAACCAGTTGTAGATGGAACTGGTTCAGTGATACAAGTGTTTACCCTCAAACTAGGATCAGTACTACTATCCTTCGGTGGCTGCTAAACTTCTTCTGTAAAGGCAGGGATACCAGAAATGTTTGGAATACCCGGAATCTCTGACGTTGTTGGAACACTTGTTCTAACTTTACCAGGAGATTTGGAACCAGTTAAATGAGTTCGCTTTGTCCGTAATAGTTTTGATTCCGGAGACAAAGACAGTTGACTCGTAAGCCTCCGCGAATGACGGGGTTTCATTTGACTTTCTTCCACGATTGTGGATTACTCGATCAACTAAAAATCAAAGGGGAAGTATGTTTCCAAATTAGATGAATTTTAGACGCTTTTGACACAACTTGTTTTTTCAATTTTTAAGAGTCGAGAAAAAACAAAAGATGACACTAATCGCCTTCAATTTTTAATGAGCTTGAAGTGACAAGTGCTCAGATGGACCTTTTCTGTTAAGGAGTCTGAAAAGGAACGAAAGGGACCGCTCTAGAAATCTAGGTAGAGGGATTACCAAACCAATCACAAAACTGCAGAATACTTTTTACGGTACGGTAGTCAATCTTCTCGAATGTTGTGTTCAGTGCATTACGATCGATAGGGCATAGACACGGCTTCCTACGGATAAAGGATTAAGCCTATTGTGGTCTCCCAAAATATACTCGACAGTACGTGGGAGCACAAGTCCGTACTAGCACTTATCGTCTCAAAGTGGAGGAATCACCCAACCATCAGTGAGAACAACAGTTACCAGGCTTTACGACGTCGGAATATGTCTCTAGCCTAGACTTCTAGATGTTGTGCGTTAGGTTCCAAAGCATTGTTAGATTCATTAAATTTATTTTATAGTTGATCTTGCTTAAGAAATTTGACTTTCAGGCTCACCATGTGATGTAGATGTACAATTCCTAAAATGAAATCTAAGATGATAAACAATCTTTTATCTTCTTTGTGCAACGAAAATCCTAGCTACTAAGGAAAGAGAGACAGTATTCTTTCACAAAGAGCACACACTATATGCACTGTCCTAAATCAAACCAATCAAATAGTCTAAATGCAAATGCACATGCATGTATTTGTTTTCGGCTTTCTTAATATGTGAATGATAAAAAAGAAAGCTAATGTGCAAATCTGAATTACTTTTCAAGCGACAATTACTAACAAGTTTCTTTTCAAAATAAAAAATGAAGATAATGACAACACTTTGTGATTTGGAAATGAATACTTGCTTTTGACACTAGAAAAACTACAAATCGAGATCAAATACAACAGTAACAGGGCAATCGACTATCAAGAGCAATCAGACTCTCTTCTACGACTGAAAACGACACTTGCGACACTTTCAAATCAAGAAACAATAGTACAACTACATTACTTTTTTGCAAAGGAGAACTGAAAATGACTCAACAAATACACAAACATTTACAGTTCTTTGCACAATGGAGGCAGAATAACAGCAAGGAAAAGGGGTTTCAAACATAGATATACTGATTACAGGCAGCAAAACTCATAAATAGAACTGAAAATAGTGAACAGAAACCAACATTCAGGAACAATGTCTAGTCTGATCAGCGCACCTGTAACACAGTGAATTTGAAATAAAGCGCACCTACTACACTCAGGAAGTGCGCTGAAGTTCAGATTCATAGAACAGAGATTGCGCTGGGCCAGAGACGAGACTTTGCTTGGGTTCCGAGTCACAGTTTGCAGTTCAATTCAGGGATTTTGGCCAAGCAAGTGGCAATCAGTAAATAAAAAACAAGGGTAGATCTAAGGAGGTTACGAGAGCCACCACAAGGGCAATTAGAGAGTTTGTAACCCGGAGATTGACTGAAGTGGCATTTATCTACTTTGCATTTGCATAGCAAATGCAATTCGAAAGCTACCTGGCTCAACTTCAAGCTCCGTCTGTAAGTTTATAAAATAAACAACAAGGTAGATAAACAAACAACCTAGTCGCTCCCCAGTGGAGTCGCCATTTTGTTACAGGGAAAAGTGTCTATGCAGAACTGCTAATCCCACTAAGGTGTGGTAGCTACCTTAGAAACAAACAAAGTAAAGCTACTTTTGTTTTTCCTTTATGAAATATAGATGAGAGAAGAACAAAAGAGACCAACCTCTGTCTTGCGCTTGGCTCCTAGTTCGATTCCTCTCTCTTCTGATAGTCCTTTGCTACTTGCTTCCTTATACGCCCAGCTTCATAGAGTACCTGTAGAATTAGAGTAGCATAACACTATACAAGAACATGGATCTATAATCATAAACAATCTAGGATCAGATGTAAATTGACCATACAAATGCATAAAACATAAATGACACAAGAGTATGGAGGAAAACTTGAATAGGTTTTATTGATAATCAAGAAAGAGCCAAGGGAGTTACAACCAGTTGTTCTGACCCAGCATCATCCTCTCAGCAAGTAAGCCCTTCTTCACCTCATACAAAGCTTAGATCACTCAACACTATGATGTTGTCTCAAGAAACTAACAACAATTCCTTACAAGATGCAAAATTCTAGCCTCTGGATCTCTGGGATGAGGGATCCATATATAGATATCTGTAAGGGAGATGAGTCAGCGTGTGATTTGATTAGTGTCTTCCCTCTGATAGTTCTTGCTTCCACTTGGAGATTGATGATCTCTTACTCATCCTTGGTCGAATTCAGAGAGGCAAGTGTCACAGGAGAAGTTTCTGGAAGATTCCATGCCTCTCCACCTCGCGGATTGACACTGCCATTTGTCACTTCTCACCCATCGCACCCCATAGAAGGGCTTTTTGAAATGCAATGCACCCACAGAGTGTACTTAGGTGAGATGCAACGCACTTTGCCTATGGAGCAGGTGAAATGATCCTGTTTTGACCAGTTCTGAGCAGTTTTTCATGGAGAACTTCTGGGAGAAGCTGTAATCAGTTGAACTTGTTCCTTTAGGGGTTAGAACAACACTTTTAGGGACTTAGGAGCCCTTGGTTTATGGACATTTTATGCTTGGGGTTACAGTGCCCAAAAATGTCTATAACACATGGATCTGCCATTGAAACACCAGTAGTGGATGATATTGCTGATGAAATTCTATATGTTTGGGAAGGAGTTGATATTGAGGATTGAGCAAGTTGGGATGTTGAAGTTCTGGATCCCTGATGGACAATAATATGTAATGAAGGAGTGGATGGCTGACTTCACGCTGGGGAAGATGAGATGGAAGATGTCGATGAGAATGTTTCACTGTCAAATCCTTCAGTATTCTTTTTTTTTTCCCTTTTCCTTTTAGGTAAAGGCAACTCAGTAGGTTCGATACCGATCTTTCTGCTCTGAAGTCTGGTGAGAGGGTGAGGTAGATTGAATTGCGAAGTCTCACTGCCTTGAGATACCTCAGATTTCTGTGGTGATATTGAAAAGCCTTGAAGTTTATGGATGAGAGACTGAACTTTAGGGGACTCAGGACTTAATCGTTTTGAAGTATGGTGGGTTTGAGCAGCGGTAGTTGATTCCTCTTCTTCTCGCTTGGATACTGGAGATCTAGCATGCAATTGGGAAGTACGAGGTGATGTGGAGGGAGATTTACTCTCAAAATGGATTGTAGGTTTGGGTTTTCTCGCCATTCACAGTTCATGCCCTCCTTCTAGCGCCAAAAATTCTGATGCCTCGAAAATCACTGCATCAACATCGGGGATAACCACCCGGTCCAGACCTTAAAGGAAACTCCTTTTCCATTTGGTGTGGTGGCTCCGACTGGATATAATGGGACCAGTTTCCCAATGATTGGTAAATGGGATGGATAAATAATTGATTTTCTAATATCTAATGATAATGGATGAATGATCTAATCTAAAAGTAAAATATAAACAACTATTCTATCCTGGGAAATTACTGCTTTTAGTGTAACTTTAGATGGTCTTCATTTACAAATAGGCATATAGATGACTCTTGTTGGTAAGCAAAGATGTTTATTCATATGATAAATACTAAGCCCAAATAGTTGAACGAAGCAGTCAAGCAAACATTATTACACTATTTCTCATTTATATCATAGACATAGACATGAGTGAAAGAATAACAGTCCTCAGACATTCAATAGTGAAAAGTACAAGGCTTGCTGTTAAAGCACCTATATATATTCAATGATAACAAAATTTAAACGAATGTAGATTCACATAAAAATGACAGAAGAGCATAGATAATAGTACCATATGTTTATTCGAGTCACTCCCAATATCAATCGCATTCACATTCCTTTTTCCAACTTAGAAACACTTCCACAAAAGGCAATAGTACACAGATCATCAAAGCTTTCTTTGTCAAAATTCAGAATACTGGCCCAATCTTTATAAAAAATAGATCAGAAGCACAATAGTGTGACTTCCTGATTTGAGTTTATACAAAAACTGAGGACCCTTTCCAAATGCATGAAAAGGCCTATAAATACTAATTAAGCTAAATAATTACAAAATAAAATGCTAATTAATTGGTGCAACTATGCTATGAATATCTCCTCAAAATCAGCTTATCTTTAGTCGGCAGCATGATTCATTGCTTCGAATGATCTCCCTTCGGCTTGAGCTGGCAGATATCTAACATCGGTTGCAACTCTGGGGGGCGGCTTAGGCGAGAATTCAGTTGAGCTGAATATGTGGCATCTTGGATCTCGGGGATCATGCAACTGATAGCATCAGTTAAACATTTGAGCGCGGCCCTCTCACTATATGGCTTGATTAAGAAAAACCAAAAGGTATCCCAATTTAAACTTTGGATGCCAACGATTAATCTTCCTTTCTTTTCCAACTCCTGATTGCATGTTTGTTCCAAGGCTTTGGCCGATGTTAATTTTCCTGGATTACACTACGAAATCATATTAGACAGATAAAGAGTGTCGCTCACAAATTCAATTAAATTGCTAGTAGATAACTGACATCTTGAGGTTTCTCTTTCTGCCTTCATTAATTGGGTCTACCATTCTAGGAACAGGATGTCTTTGTGTGACTCAAGAATTTTGGGCAGATCTAAAGCCTGTCCTTCAAGGGAGTCTTTCCAAGCAAGAAAATTGGTTAAGGTCTCATCGGCCTGTTCTAAATCCTGTCTAGCTTCCACTGATTTATCAACTATAGATGCAGTAATTTCACAAAGAGGTTCAGCCAAAGAAATTTTATGACAGAGCAGTTTCAGTTGTGTAATCAATGCCTTATTGATTTGTAGAGCTTCTGTTCTGAACTCTGCTACTTGAGGAAGGCTCCTGAACCTTTCCACTTCTTGTGACAGTTGAGCGATTTGCTCATCCTTAGTCTTGCTCATTTGTTCGTTCATCACCTTTAATTTGGCCACTGCTTCAAATAGTTCCTTCTGTTTCTGCACTGCACTCGCATCTATCCTCTGTTTCTCTTTGTGTAATTGCTCATTTAATTGGCTGTTTGTCTGTCACTGTGTTGATAGTTGTTGTTCCAATTGTTTTATTTTCTGCTGTGCTTCGGACACCTGCGACTGCAATGAATCACTTATTTGATCTTTTTCCTTAAGGAGATTGCTCACCTCCGACGCTTTATCCATGGTGGCTGCCAAATATGCTCTGACATACTGGGAGAGTTTCGTAAGGTCGTCGAAAGGGTTCGGTTCCTCCTTCCACACCACATTAGCCATCTCTGTTTGTTCTGGAAAAAGGGAATATTGATCAAGTCTTTTGCTTTTCCTCTGTCTTTTCACCACAACCCTATGCTTAGGACTGTAAAAGATGTCTAGTGGTGGTATGTCTTCTACCTGTAAAAAAATTTGATCGGATGTCTCCTACCTGTAAAAAAATTTGATCGGATGGATCTCTGCGGATTATTTCTGCATCTTTACTACTGGGTAGGCCGCTGGTTCCTTCTATCGGAACCGTAGTTGTGGTTGTTTCTTAACTGACTGTCACTTGAGGCATGCCGAATCCTGGTGGAGTCTCGGGATTATTAATAATAGAGTCAAATTGTTGCCACTCTTGGAGGAGTTTGGGATCAATTTGAGTCTCTAAATCAATAACTTCACTGTCATGCTTCTTTCCTTTTTCCTACCCTGTTTCCTGCTCCTTTCCTTTCTCCTGCTCTGTTTCTTTTTCGGGAATTTCCTCTGTAGCGGGAGACTCATCAATACTCTTCTGCCCATGCTCGGTTGACTTAGTTGTTGGTGTAGTGGCCAACAAGTCCAGAGGCAGAGTTTGCAACCTTTGTTCTCTGAGCCTATTGAATTCTACCAGTCCTTCATCATTATATTTCATTCTGGCCAATGTTTTAACCTGAGACAAAGATTCTGCTAAAGAAAATAAATCATCAAATTGATCTTTTTCATGGTCAAACTTGGTGAGTTTGGCATGTTCAAGCACATTGTAGGCAACCTTCCGGGGATCGAATTGCCTTCTAGGGATGGTCGCAAGGTTCAGCATATTAATTTTTCCTGCCTCCTTTTCAGCATGTTTCCAATCAAGTATGGTGTAAACACCACATCTTAAAGGGAATACGGACCATAGCTGCTTTTTGGAAGTCCTAAGCGTTTTGGAAGTTCCAGCGGTTGTGATTTGGTAAGCTAATTCACGTGCCAATAGTTTATCAGGAACATATAATGGGAGGACATGGGGTTTTGTGGCACTACCAAACACCCGTATATACATGAATTTATCTTCCCCAAACCAATTCCCCATAGCAGTCAAGTCAATTTCGGCCTCCTCATAAATCCTTGGGGCAGGCTTATCAAAGATAGCATAATAGATAGGCAACATGAAACCATTACAGATTTGATACAAGTGGTCTTTATAATGTGCCTTCCATAACATCTGATGGTAGATGTGAATTGGTTTGGGGTCCTGTGGCGTCCACCTCCACCCGAGTATCGGGTATTTGGAATTAAAACAAAGCATATCCATAACATAAGCACTGTAATAGAAGGGAGGAATAGTCCGGGTAGTTTTGCGTGAATTGAATCTAAAATCAAGAATTGCAGAGGCTAATTTATCAGACAATATATTGGCCCAATCCATGATATAACTACTAGTTTCCGCTTCCATTAAAGGAACCATTTCGATATCAAATTTTGCAGAATCATGCATTCCCCATATTCTACACATCATTGCCCCAGCGTAACAGTAAGGAGATGCTAAGGAATCCATGGAGTACTTACCTGATGACTCATGTTTATGCTTTGCTGGATTCTGTCTCCACTATCTAATCAGGGCTGATTCCGTCTCATTCTCATTTGCGAATTTATTTAGAAAAGCTTTGTTTTTTTTCTTCTCCAGCTCAGGCAAATGGTACATTTTCCTCAAGTCGTCAGATTGAAATGAACCGAAAACTCTTCCATCAACTCTGAAAAAGGTCCTATTAGAAACAGGAATTTGTTCGACCACCCATCTGACCACATCAGTGTAAGGGAGGATTTTCTCCCGAGCTGCTATCCTGTGTAAAAACGAGTCGGCCAAATCCTTCAGCGAGGCTTCTGATTTGCTAGTTGAGTCTGCAGTAGCTTCTTCTTCTGTTTCCTCTGGTTCTTTTGCCTCAATCAGATTATAAATGCTTTGCTAGCTTGTATTTCCCAGGCCGAGACATGTAGTGTCTGAAACTAGCCCCTTATTGCTTGGTCTTGGGTCACTGGTGGGCTGGATAGTAACTGCAGGGGCTGCTGCCGCAGCGGACCTCTTAGATTTCTTTCCCATTTGCTTAAAACTTGAAACTTTGATGGAATTATGCACAAGGAAGGAAACCAGCGTGATACAGAGAAACAGATAGCAAGAGGCAATATGAAAGAGGTATGAATAATAAAAGATCGTGAAAAATTGCCACAGATAGAATCTAAGTGGAAAATCTCGGCATAACTGCTTCATTAATTGGCCGCTTCATCTGTCAGTCATGATAAGGAGAGTTTTAAATAATCCATCATAACGTCTATTGATTCAAGCGTGGCTTATATTTTTTGCGGTTGATCGCATTTGATGATTGGCGTCGTGAAAGGGAGGGTTTACATAATAATCCAAAATATCGTTCAATCACCAAAGGTGATACAATGCATGCCAATATTTAATATGTTTAGAAACACGCACCCTAATTTAATGCGTCGCAATCGGGGCAGGGCTCAGGTCACTTTATTTATGCCATTGCGAAATCGCCAATCGCCGATGGCGATACACCTTATCGCATCGGGGGATTTGAAGGTGACATAATTAACGCATTGATTACCACAGCCGATTGTCGATAGCGATGCCTTTATCACATCGGAGGAATGGGGGATGCTTTATAAATGATGCGCTTTGTCTTTCCCCATATCCGATAGCGATTTCCCTTTTCGGATCGGAGTTATTCAATGGGCCTTTGTTTATGTTCCTTTCATTATTGGGTTATGCAATCTTGTGATCGCTTTATTGTAATAATAAAAGCTTTATGATTTGTTTAAAGAGGCCTCTTTATCATTGTTTTAAAAAGGGAAATCATATTTCAATTGGGCCTTTTGATGATGGTTTTTCTAATAATAAGTAAATACCAATTTATTCACACATCTATGTTTAAAAAGGGACCCATTTCATATTATGATTTCAAAGAAAATTTTTATGAAATGGGGGGTTGTTGTACAACACAACAGGACCCAGGGCCGATGTGATATTGCAATCGCTGATATCGGCGGATCGGCATTGGCGATGGCATGAGACAAGGGATGGACCCCCAGGCCAATGCGACTTGCGATTGCAATACATCGCATCACTGTGATATAAAGGGGCGATAACATGCCAGACCCGATGGATTTATATGCATGATTTTATAACATTTGCGTTCCACCATAAAGGGACTTTTCTATGTATTAACTCTTTTTGGTGTAAAATCCGAAATACAAAGGAAAGACGCTCAAAGCGATAAAGCCGGACTCAAAGGGGAATTATAGGCGTGATTTATAAAATTTGAGTTTTGTAAGCGGGATTTCAAGCGGGCCTCGAGCGGTAAATGGTATTGGGCTAGCTCCGCCGGATCTGATACAATGAACGATTGTAATATCCCTCCCCTTAATAATAAATAATAAATAATAAAAATAATAAATAATAATATAATAATATAATAATAAATAATAAATAATACAAATAATAAATAATACAAATAAATAATAATAATATAAATAATAAATAATAAATCACTTAATAATAAATAATAAAAATAATAAATCATAAATGTTAAATAATAAATGATATTTAAAATATACAAGAAAATAAATAAAAATAATAAAAATAAAAATAGTAATAACTATACTAAAGCTCTAAATAAGAATAAATAAACTAAAGAAAACAATAAAAAAATTAGTAAAGCTAAAAATAAAAATAAAAGTAAAGAAATAAAACAAGAAAGCTAAAAAACAAAAGAAAGTTACATGTAGACACATGGAGTGTGTGCATGTGGTTCCCCTTCCAATGTTGTTCTATTTAATAGATGGTGAGGAAGATGAGAGGCATTCCTGCATTCCATCATTCCAAGATTCTATCTTTCATTCTCTTGGGAGAATGGTGTTTTAAGACTTAGGAGTCACTTGCAGTAGTACGTTGAATGAGGGCTCGGGTGTGGCCAGTTGTAGCAAGACTTTGCACAATTGAGCCTACGGTTGGGTGGAGAGTCGTCCCCAAAACCTTGTTGCGGTAAGCCTACTTCTATCACAGGTAAACACGTACGCGCTATTCATTAAATTTGAATTTAGTTAATTAATTACATGTTTATTTGGCTAGGTAAGTGCCACTCTTATTTAAATTTAATAAGTTAATTAGATATTTATTTTGGGCCGTTACATATGGTATCAGAGCAGGTTCAACTCTGAGGGCCTATAGATATTTTACTTATCTGGAATTCTGCAGAGCTTTATATTTATTGACCATTTGTTTTTGCGATCCTTGGAACTTCCATGTATCTAACTTTCTTGCCTTGAATCGCTGCTTAGAATAGGTTTCATTTCGATTAAAATCTTCATAATTACTTCACTTTCTCAAATTTGCGTTGACATCGCTGCTTAAAGTCGGTATATTAGAAATAAGTGATGCAATTCTCTGGGTAGCCTTACTCTGTATACAGTTTAATTTTTCCTGCTGATGAAAACACGTGTTTGCTGGAAAAAAAAAAAAAAAAAAAAACGGTCCGTGCTTGTACGGTTGTGTAGTGGGCAGCTAGCGAGTCATGGAAAATGGGTCACTAGGTAAAAGCCTACGGCTTCATACTATTCGTATGTGTCCAAATATTTTTTCCATCTTTGAAAAAATTGAAGGATGTCAATCTGTCTGCCATTAATTTGCTTGACTAAGGGTGCGATTTCAACAGATGGAATGTCTGGCGGTTGACCTGATTGAATGTTTGGTGGGTTTTTGAAGTGATTGGTGTATGTCAATTTGAAAGTCATTGAGTATTTGAATCATCATTTCGACATCTTTTGCTGGATGTGGAAAAAAATGTTGAGAAAAAAATCTGTTTGTAAAAGCTAACTTGTTTTATTCAAATAGGGCAAATTCAAAAATATAAAAGCTTATTTTATTTAAAAGTAGGTAATCAAAAAGTGGTTATTCTTATTTTGATTGTAAATTTGGACAATATTTCTAAATCTCATAGGAATCTGCAGGAATTTGTGTGCTGAATAAGTTGAATACTTTTAAATATTGAATAGTATTGTAAATTCCTGAAAATATTCCAAAGATATAAAAACCTAAGGCAATCTAAAAGTGGGAATTTCATATTTCTTAAATTTGCATTCAAAATAAGTAAACACTTTCGCATGCTAAAGTTTTACAAATTCCAAAAATATGTGTAAGATATAAAAACCTAATAAGCCTGTGTTAACCAGCTTGGTATCTGAGTTTGTACTCTTTGCACAGTCACCAGTGTATTGACCACAGTATGAGCTAACAGGTTCCGTGCTCTGCCCTTCCTAAGATTCCGTCTCTATAAATGAGAGAGATCGTAATGTTTTCCTTGGAGGTGAAATTTCCAGTCAGACTATTTCTTTTGGAAATGGGATGTGCACCTCGCCCTGGACGATTTCTGGTGAGGAATTCCATGTGAAACTTGCCTGTACGTTATCATTGTCCATTTCTTGAACGTGTATGCAATAAGCAATTTTATTGTTATGTATAATACACTGATTTTTTTTATCTATTAACAGATGCCAACCTAGCTAACAGAGGTCAATATTGACAACGACGTGAATCAAACTACACAGGCCGAGTGTTTGGAAGTCTATTATTATCTTAAAATCTCCACATTTAGGACTGATCTCATTCCTAGAATTAGTTTTTGAGGGATGTTAAAGATTGCTAACATAGGGGCTTACAAGATTTCAGTAGAAAAACCATTTGTATTTCATGTTCCCGCATGGATTTCGACACCAATAAACTAATAATGGTTCTAATAAGTGTTTGAAAATATAAATTCTCAGACTCTATTTTCCGGTAAGTGATGGGGATCGGTTTTTCGATTTTGATCTAGCTTATAGGCACCTATATTTTCTCTGTGACATGGAACTTTAGCGGTATTGACGCAGCAGCACTGACGTATGATTTTAAATCTTAAATGTGAACCCAGTAGCAGAAAATGTTAGGTTTCCAAACTAATAATGATCATATATAAAAGGCAAGTGATAACATATATGAAGGCAACCTGGATGAAAAGGAGATCAGGATGTTGCAGATCCGAGCGGATATCGTGGATAAGTCTCTCAAGGTTCTAATCAGATCCTGCATCACTTTCCCCTTGATACCACAGAATTGCTCTCAAAATGCCTCCGTGATTGAGAGTTGCCTTAGTTCTAGTTATCATGTTCTCATAGAGTGAGCTGTCCTTTTCCCATTCTTGATCACAGTACCTCTAATGGCACAAGGAACCAAACCAATACGGGTCTTTTCGGGATCTTTACTATGCTTCAATATGTTGTTTGCAAAAATCATTCCGGGGCCTGTGCCGCACACTTTTCATTCATCTATATCCACATGCAGAGGTTCACGGGCTTGCTCCCACTGAAGATGTGAATTGAGCCTAAAAAAAATTGAAGGGGTCTGTTTGGCACTCATCAGTAAGGAAATGGTCCCAATGAGAATTATAGACTCCTCCCCTGCCCGCCATGTTGCTCTGTCCTGAGAGAACGAAGATATCCATTCTCTGCTTTAACAGGTTTAGCTGTTAATTATGCCCGCGTTAATTTCAATGGTAGTGAAAGGCATTATTTCGCTTACATTGAAGGTAAAATAAGGGGGTAAGATCGGGGTTGGAAAGATCTTATACGAACACGATTAGTCTCAGTGATTTCTGTGAGCAAAAGTTTGTAGGCAAAGTCCGTGACTGCTTTTCCGGTACTTCCTATTGGAATCTTTCCGATAAGTATCAGAAGACAAGTTCGCTTTTAAAAGCTAGATTTTCTTCATTTTAGCAAAGTTAAAATATATTTGTATTTTCTGGTAAAGTTGCTCTGAGACCCATGTATTGAGAAACATGCCCTAAGGTAGGAAACATAGGAGGATTAATAACATAATACAACATGAATTTCCTTTGGCTAGAGGCCAGGTTTGAAGGGCATCTAGTCCCCAAATTTCTCCATCTTTTTCATTTTTTGAAGTTATTTTCGGGTACATTCCCCATGGTTGGAAGCCGCACTGCAGAACATGAATTTCTTTTGGCTTAGGTGCCAGCTTTGTGGGATACCTATATTGCCAAATTTGCCTTATGCTTTCATTTGAGTAGCCATTTGGGTTGTTACTCTGCTTCCGACATTGATTATCTAGATGAAATAACATGCATAGAAAGTGCATTTAATTTAGAGTGTTGAAAGTTCATTTCATTTAGAGTGTTGAAAGTTATTTTCTTCTCTAGGTGAAATTTGGAGGAAAATTCATTATTTATCACCCAAACTCGAATCTAATAACTAGAATGCAATCCTAATAGCAAAGAGGGTTTTAGAAGGAGATAAAATACTTTGGTGCTCTTCTTTTTGATCACAAAATAAACTTATGCATAAAAATGTCAATGCATTGCATTGTTGGTGGTATTGTTTATAATAGTTTTGAAATTCTTTAAAAGACATCAGATTATATATTTATTATTGAGTAACTAGGAGTCCATACTCTCTAGTCTCTCATCTATTCCTTAATTGTTTTGCACTTGGAGAAGACTATTCTCAAAATAAATTGAAAAACATAACCTAAATCAATGGTTCTCATTACTCTCTAGCGAGATTAGTCAATAAGAAGCTTATGATTTTCCATTACCTACCTTGGATGAGGAAATGTACTATTGATTGTGTAAATGTTACTATTGATCTTATAGTGTGTGCAGATTTCTCGACATTGTTGTCAAAAGGAACAATGGAATTTGCAGGAACACGCATAGCCATGACCGCAAGCTTACAATCTTATGTCTTATGCAGGAAATTTTATGTCTTATCCAGGAAATTAATATGGCTAAATGTATTGTAATTTAAGGGATGGTGTTGCCTTCGTGGGTGCGCTTGCAGGCAGGCCATATAATTAATAAAATGATTTTATTTTGTGTTGGGGAGGGATAACCTTCCCAGTCATCCGATTTGGTTCTGGGTCGGGTGGCGGTGTCTCTTCTTTATGGTGTGGAATATTTCTGTGGTTATTTGATTTCTTAAATTTCCTTAGAGTAATCATTTAATAGCCATAAGAATCTCAAGATACATTCAATAAATTTGTTTAAACGATTTATTTTGCAGTCCATTTAATTCTTTTAACATAAGTTATGATTGCTTAAACAGATACTCAAAATATTTCACTCTACAACACATAATTTCAATTTATCTTAGCACAAAAGGTCATGAATCTGTAGACTTAATATTGATGTGACATATAATTTCAAAAGTCATGGTGAATTTTCTTTCAGAAACGAAGTACCTTCTTAAAACAATGTTGCCACTAGTATTCTTAAGCTTTACTCATTGGAATTTTGATTTTAGGTTGAGACCATTCTCTAAGTTTTAATACTACAAAATTACTGATTATTGATAATTTGCATGATCAATCACACAGTTTCAAATTTGGAAATGGTTTGATTGCATGCCGAGCAGTAGGGGGAAAATATATCAAACAGTAGATTGAAATGAATCAAGAATCTTAAAAACTTTGTTGAATAAATTTGGCATGGTCAATACATACCTGGTTAAAAAGTCACTGCATAATTATCACAATAATAATCTAAGTATTTTGGCTCTTATTTTATGCTTCTTCAGTGATGAATCTTGATATTGAGTGACTGATTACAGTGTTTGGCTATCATTGCACTATTGATATGGTATGCTGGCATGTTTTTTTTTACCAAATATTTAATGCTGGTGTAACTACTCACCACCGGTTCATCTTACAACACAGTTTACATAGCACTTGAAGTATTTGGATAATTGAAGTTGAAATTTGTCACCAATTAAAGTGCTCTAAAATAGTGAAATCTATTCCAATTCACAATGGATAAACTCTGATATCTTATTACCTTTAGATGATCATTGTTCACTAGCATATGTTCATTATTTTAGTGTTCAATCTGATCTAAAAACACAGAGATAACATTCCTTGAATGTTGATCATACTATTCACTAATTATTTGGGTTGGATTGTTGTTCTCATTGTCCTTTAGCAATAGCAGTTGCTTGGCAATTCTCTGATCTATTATTGCAAGAACACAACTCTCTCAATACGATCTTCTAATAAATTTAAATTTACACTGCCATTGCCATTCAGATTACAAGTATCTGCTCATTTACTACTATATTCTCAATGGAAAATCGTACAGACTTGGATTTCAGTTTAGATGTTGAGTGTTACACTAAAATTTGTCACCATGACTATTTGCAGTCAGTATGGCTCCATCAATAGTCATACTGTCCTCCTTGGCAAGTCTTATACCTCTGCTCCTCATGTCAAACTCCAAAAAAGAGAGAAAGTCTTTAAAAGTCAATATAACTCTGGTTACGCAGTTTCTCTTACCCTTACTTGCGTGTACGCACCTCAAGTTCATAATACCTGCGTACTTGTACGCTCTGTCTATAAAGGGGTGGGTGTGTACTCCTGTAAAGGTCAAAAGGCGCCAGTTTTACTTCAAAAAACTTACTTGTGGTCAATTCTAGAGCATTCTAGAAGATGGTTTGACATGGATTGAGCACCTCCAGATGGTTCACGCATCCCTATGAAAGAGGAACTTATCCCATCAAGAGGGGAGCTATCCCTTTGAAAGAGGAGCTTATCCCATTGATGGTGGACCTGATTAACTTCCTCCAAAGCACTATAAATACAGGCATTGGGCCAAAGGGAGGGGAGGTTGAAAGCTGAACATTCCTAAGGGTAGATGCTGCTGAAATTAGGACTCCCTTATAGAGCTTGAGAGGATAGATTCCATTCCTTTCTTAGCTTCATTTGGAAGTGGGTGAGCTGATCAAAGTAAAGGAGAACTCTTGCTGGACCCTGGGAGGGACCTGCACAACACCAAGGCACTGGTTGTAATGGTTTCTTTTGTTTCCAATTAATACAATTAAGTTCATTTTTCTCAACAAGTTGTTATATATAATTTGTTTCATAAACTCCTTGGTCTTTATGATGAATATGTTTTATTATATGAGTTATTCAGGTGCTATGTAATCGTTTGCTTGTTAGTGAATGCAGGCTTTAAGGAGAAGGAGCTCATCTGGATCGAAGAGGCTTGGCTGCTGCAAACAAGCGTTGGACTAAAGGTAAGCCTTAAACACCTGGTTGCTTTTATTTTAATGCATATTTAGGGAAAGATAGTGCTTGATTGTTTTGTTTGTCACTAGAAAAGCCTTGCTTTCTAGGGAGGTCGGTTTTGTCTGCAAAATTGACTCTTTCCGCATGACAAAATGGCAACTCCGCTGGGGAATCCATGGATTTGATTGATTTCTCTTTTGATTGATACTTTGATTTGAGAAAAGCTAATTTCTTTCTAGTTTTTAACTGATTGACTGTGAATTTGGGTGGAATAGCCAGAAGTTTTCATCTAAGCTTGTTTCATTAGCATCAAGGGTTTTAGTGAAGTTCATAGAAATTCTAGCCCTAGGTTTGATTTTTGTATTGGTCTTGTAGTGACTCTGGCTTTAGAAGTTGTAAAAACCTTGGATATCCCTGGTCTTTTCAGTCTTCTTAAGAGTTAGACCATTCGTAAAATCCACCTTTGTGAGAAACCTACCTTTGTGTTGTCTCTTTGCGGAATTTTGAGAAGGCTTGTTGGTTAAGCTGTGAATTTCATTCTTAAGAAAAAGAACAAGAACTTTTTGTTTTTTGTTTTTGACTAGTTTATGATTCTGCATGAATTAGTCCTTGGTTGAATTGTAACTGAGCAAAACATCCCGGAATTATATTTTGTAGGCTTTTACCTCATTAGATTTGCTTTTAGGTAAATTTCTCTTAGATTTGCTTTAGGGTAAATTTCTCTTAGATTTGCTTTTAGATACATTTCTCTTAGATTTTCATAGATCTTAAAATTGATTTTTGATAAGTAGTTTTACATGCTTTGTTAAAATAGGAAAAATACAAAATCTCTTTTGAGGAAAGTTTGTTTTAGTAGCATTTGAAGTCTTTGAAAAGAGAAAGGAAGTTTTCGTGAAATAATTAGTGGTCATGTGTTGTGTGCTTCGGAAAAGATAAAGAGATTGTTTCTTTGATAGTCATTGCCAAGAAAGTTGTCTTTATAAATTTTGCATTCTCCAACTCTCTTAGCTAGGGAATTCATTGAAAAGGAAAGATTGCTTTTTCATCCTAGGTGCATCTTTTTAGTGGATTTGAGTCGAGTCTACACACCATCAGTTTCATCTCCGCTACCTTTTGTCCTAAAGAAAAGCCATAAAAATTAACGCTTAAAGTAAAATCCACTTAGTAACTTTTTATTTACTAGGGCTCTGATACACCAACATAGATCAGGCTAGTGTCTTGGAGTAGGAGAGTAATTAACTCTCCAAGACAGTAAAAACAAACAAGTAGCTCATCTTGCGGTAGGATAAATCCAATTGTTACATTTATGCTCTAGGAAAGCTCCTCTTAAAGGAGAAGCACGAGATCGTGTCCGAACCAGTGAGGGAATCAATCCTCCTTCATTGGGAACGACGCCAGATATGCACGTACTACAAACAGTAAACCTCGGATTAACCATTGTCAAGGAGCCTGGGGTCACTTGTCAGTAAACCTTGGATTATTGTCAAGGAGCCGACAAGGGGATTGGGCTTGTTACTCTGCCCTTGCGTGCTATCAGATCGTAGACTGTTCCCCCAGGTATATTTGTTGTTGTTGGTGACCTTAGTGACTATTATCTTTAGGATTCTTCCTAAGGTGACGGTGGAGGGAAGATCCCACTGTACCTGGAGCAGACGTCGGCTAGACTCACTTGGATTTTCTGGGGGGTTCACTTCACTCGAGATGGTTAAAGTGGAGGAACTTGGTCCAGTCTATTCATTAAGCAGGTTGCTAGGGTAACTGTTCCACCCGCCACTTCTGTACTGAATTCTGCGATGTTGGATTTCATCACCAACTAGTGTTTTCGGTCCGGAAGGTTACTGTTTGTGTGTGGTTTGATGCCCTAGATTCTTTAGGCGTGTGATTCGAATTTGTTTGGTTCTTTAGAGACTTTAGGCGGTTTGCTTTGAGATTTTACTTTGTTTGCATGTGCAGTAGTTAAAAGTTTTGAGCTGTGGCTGAATTACCAAGACAGTCCCGTAGACTTCGGGGCCAGTCTCCTGAGGTTGTAACCGTGGCTGATTTGTTGAGGAAGTCTCGTAGACTTCGGGGCCAACCTCCTGAAGAAGTCCCGGGCCATTACAAAGGTTTGAAAGTCCTCGTAACTCCTAGTGGCAGTAAAGTTGGGTCACCTGAAGAAGGAGAGTCTTCGTTGGTTGTTCCTGATTACCAAACTCTAGAAACAGGTTATAATCCTGAAGCTGTTTCGGTTTCTGAACTTGCTGGTAGCTTTTCATCTACTAGTGATATAGGCGAAGAACCTGATATATCTGAACCGTTTACTCCAACATCGGGGTTAGTCTATCCAACTTCTAGTGCTCCTGATTCACCTAGGGTAGAAAGAGTAATCACCGAAAATCTTCCTTCTGGTTTGATAGCTATTGAAGAACTTGCTCCAGAAGAAGAAATAGGCATCCCTATCGCTGAAAATCAACCTACTATTGATCTAAGGGAGCGTGAATCAATTTTTTATAGTCCACCAAGGAGTACTACTTGGTATCTTCCTTTAACAAATTATTTGGACAACTCAGGCTTAAGTTTTTCACCACCTCGTGTTTCTTATCCACCTAGGGGTATTTATACTCCCGTAAATATGTGAGGTCAGTCGTCCATGTTTACTCAATCGCCTAAATCTTTTTTGTACGACGGTCCTTCTGTTCCCTCTGGGTATCAGTCACTTTCTGGTACTTTTTCGGGAGTATCTCCTCAACCCATTGAACAAGGGTTATTCACTGGAAGCAATGGTGCAAAGCCGTTGAGCGTAGAAGACATTCTTATGATGTCAGGTTCTATTCTCAATTCTCAACCTCAAGGTGGCCAGTTACCGCCTGGGGGGCAGCCTCAATTAACGCCCGGGGGGCAACCTCAAGGATAGTATGTGCCTACGGTACATTACGTTCCTCAAGGTCAACCCCAGACTCAATATGTACCCCAAGGTCAACCCCAGTATCAATTTATACCTCAAGGTCAACCCCAGTATCAGTACATGCCTCAAGGGTATCTACCCCAAGGTCAGTACTCGAGTCAAGGTTTCCAACCACCCCAAGGTCAATCTTATGTTCAAGGTACGGGAAATGTACCTTTCAATTATCAATCCTACCCTCAACCCGGTTTTGGATCTCAATATCCTCAACCTGTTATGGGTCAGTACCCCGGAATGAATATAGTGTGGGATCCATCGCAAGTTCAACAAGTGTTGCAGCCAAATGTACAGTTGTCATCCCAAACTGGACAACCCTTAGTTTCTGGTTCACCCCAGCAACCAGTCCAGTCTAATATTCAAACTTCTGTACCTTCGGTAGTTTCTCTGTCTGGGCCTATTTCGCCTCGTACTCCATCTCAAACGACTGCAGCAACTGCCGCAACATCTGTTCAATCTACCCCACTTACTTCTGGAGTATCAACAGCTCCGGTTTCTACTGTTCCTATATCTACTCCTCAGACATCTTTACCACCGTCTGGATCCATGATTCAAACTACGGTTCAGATGCCTGTAGGACAACCTGGTTTAAGTACGGTTGTCACAAGTCAACCACAATTCACTTATCAACCATACCAAGGACAATACCAATTTAGTCCTGCTATCCAGCAGCCAGTTTACCAGTATCAACCGTATCCTGGGTACACTTATCAACAACCACAACAACCCCAGTACGGTCCAGTTAATCCTGGTTTTCCAGGAGGATACAATATCCCGAACGCGATTCCTATTCCTAGTTATCCTAGATATCCTCCTCCTGGGGCTGGTCTCATGACCTAGAGTTTTAGGGATCCTAATCGGTAGCTACCGTTTATCGCAACTTTCGACTTACCAGACTTGTCACGCCTAACGAACGATCTGATTAATTATCTTCCGTTTTGGCCGCCAATGCCGCATAAGTTTCCCAGTGACATTCCCAAGTTCGAGGGTAAATCTGGAGAGGACCCGTCGAATCATGTGATGACTTACCACCTCTGGTGTGCCTCTAATTCCATCTCAGATGATTCGATCTGCTTACGTCTTTTCCAGCGCACTCTCATTGGTCTTGCGGCCAAGTGGTATATTGAGTTACCACGGGCCTCTTTTTATAATTTTAGCCAGTTAGCTACCTCGTTTTTAACTCATTTTCAGTTGCCGGTCAGATATGATAATGGTACGGAGTTACTAACTTCGCTAAAGCAATCGACGTCCACTTATATTTCCAATCATATTCATGAATGGAGACGTCGAAGGCGGTTAGTGAAAGTTTTTATCCCGGACTAGATCTTAGCTAAATGGTTTGTTAAATCATTGTTACCGAAGATTACTGAAGACGTAGCTAAGGCCAGAGTAGTTACTGAGGAGCAAGTGATTGCTCAAGCACAATACCTTGACTTAGTTTATACTCAGTCAGGTACGTTACACGAAAAGATCCCAGATCTTCCCAAGTCAAATCAAATCGCTACAGCTCCTTCGGGATCTCATGCCGCTGATGGCATGATTGGTACGGTGAACACTAAAAGCAAGAAGAAGTCTTCCAAGAATTCTTCTCCTATTATAACCTTACTAGATTCCCCGATAGGAGATTCTTCCGCTGAACTCTCCACCGATATTCACGTTGTAGAGTCATCTACAGCTAAATCAAAATCCGGTGGGAAGAAGAAATGGAAGAAGAAGAATAAAGCAGACAAAACTCCAAAGGAGAAAACTGAAAAGGTAGAATCCAATGATGAAAAGCACAAGTCTCGTTATCCATGTCTCATTTGTGAAGAGGAACACTTTACAAGAGACTGCCCTCATCGAGCAGAGGTTGCGAAAATCGTCAAAGGTTCCCAAATTCCTGCTGTCTTGAAGGATCCATTTCCAAAAGATAGCAAAATGATAGGTTCTTCCTCGAGTGCCAATGAAGAACCCATTTTGATGATGTCCCATGTAAGGATTGCAACTCGATCGCAAGATTATGGTAGTAAAAGTCCTGTTGATGGCAAAGAAGCAGAATCTTCTCATTCTAATCCATCAACCTCAGCTCCCGGTTCTGATCCACTACAGATCGAGAAACCTAACCCAGACTTAGTAATCAAGCCGCCCACCAAGGGTGTACTTCGAAGGTCTGCTTTCAATCCACATGCGAGAGCGGCCCAGAATTATAACATTGTTGAGGACTTAGCTGTTTCACCCTCAGCAATGTCGGCTTTGGAAGTGCTACAATCGTGCCCAGCACAACGCAAATTACTTTTGTCGGCTATAGGAGCTGTTGATGTTCAGGACCCAAACCTAATAATCTTTGATCTAGAAAATAGTACACCGCGTTTACCTCATCAAATGGCTTTCCAGATCCCAGTGATAGTCAAAAATAGGCCTATTCATCAGACTGTAACTGATGAGGGAGCTTCAACGTGTATTATGTCGATACAGTGTTGGAGATCGCTTGGTTCTCCTTCGCTAAATCAATCCCCAACCGACGAATCATTGGTATTCATCGGTCGAATTGGCATAACATGTTATTTTCAGCGCTTTGGGCGTACCGAACCTCAGTGAAAACATCAACAAGGTTCACTCCTTTCCAACTAGTTTATGGTTTGGAAGCTGTGTTACCCATTGAATGCGAAATCCCGTCACTGCAAATGGCCATCGAGTTACTTCCAGCTACTTCCGAAGAGGAGAAGCGTTTATTGTACTTAGCTCAATTAGATGAGAATCGACGTGATGCTGCATTGGCGATCGAGACTCACGCAAAACGTATGAAAGCTCAGTATGATCAAAATGTGACCCCTCGAAATTTTTCGGAAGGAGACCTAGTGTTATTATATGATCAAGCTAATGATAAATTAGGTGCTGGAAAATTCGTTCCTATGTGGCATAGGCCCTATATTGTCAAACGAAAGTTAGCCAAAGGGGCTTATGAGCTGGTAGACTTTGACGGGGACTCTTTGGGTAAACCCAGAAATGGACTTTACCTAAAGAGGTATTATGCTTAAAACATGGGTATGGAGATTTTTAGTTAGGTTAGTTTTTCTTTCTAGCTGGTGTGTTTGTTAGTTTAGACAGTGTGCTTAGCTTAGAAAGTGTGTTTTCGTTGTTATTCTAGCTTATCTTGGTTTTACTCTTGATGATGCAGATGTCTATGCCTCTCCAAACATACATTGGTTTCGCTGATGGTGCTTGTCGTAGTACACGGAATATCTCTTCCGCAGCTTGGGTTATCTATTCGCCCTCTGACGAGTTAGTTTCTATGCATGGGGTGAGCCTCGGTCAAACAACAAACAACATTGCCGAATACAGTGCAGTGATTGAGTTATTGTCTGAATCTATTTCATTTGGGATTCGGAGTTTGATAGTGAGGTTAGATTCTGAACTCATTGTATTACAGCTTAATAGAGTGTATGCCATTAGAAATCCAGTGTTATTAAGGTTATTTTTGAGAGTGCGTCTCTTGGAACGTGAGTTTGATTACATTGAATATCAACATATTCCAAGGTCTTTAAATACATTAGCGGATGCAATTGCTTCTTGAATGTTAAATAGACATTTGCGATAATCATACATGTAAATTTAAAACCATTCTGTAACATGATTTACAAGATAAGCTGGTAATAATGATATATATAGATAGGAGTGTGTCAAAAAATACATCGTCTTTGATCATAGGTTGAAAAACACCTTATGATCGGCAAAAATGATAAGTACAAAAAACCAAAATGTCACATGTGTCTACAAAAATGACCATCCAATCACTGGTGATGATCTCCATATGACACCACTGCACGAGCCACCCTACACAAGAACCTCCTAAAAGGTCTTGGGACTCCGACTACATAGCGCTGAAGCCTAATAGGAATATCATCTATGGTAGTCAATGGTATATCTGTTGTAAGACGCTCTAGGTCACTTTCCAACTCAGCTAAAGTCTCTGTGGCCTCGTCCTGTGGGGTCGGTGCCGCTGCAACTGGTAGTCTCCTCTCGAAAGGCCGGAGATTAGCTGGACGACGTGGGCCTACATCTACATTTTGAAAATTATTACTATCAGTTTTAAGACGATATAAAACAAAGAAAAAAAAATAGATAGTTTAAAAACTTGTGGAAAATGAAGTCACCTATATCATCCCATTGTTCTCCCAGTGGAAGAACCATGTCCGGATCTCCACGAAAATCAACTCCGGCATAAGGAAAATCCTGTATAGAAAAGACCTAGTTTTCTAACCAGTGAAAGTACTCCGGAGTAAATCGGACAACCTCCGTTCCCTCATCAGGATGATGGGCCATAACCGCAACCCATCGCATCAATTTGGTCTCTCAAGGAAGCCCAACACCAACAGTAAGCTGTTGTGGGATCAACATTGGAACCCTCTCTAAGCCAAAACTCATAACTAAAGGCCCATAACCAAAAGTCTTTAGCTGTCCGTTTTTGGCTCTAGTCAGGTGGCCTTTTATATTGGCCAACACAGCATCACACCAGTTGAAAATGGTACCTTGATAGCAATCAATTGCCATCCGCATCTGGGATCCAGTGGCAATGTGTAAAGCGGCAGCCCTGCAAAGTCTGGTAACTGTAAAGGCAATCACCTTAAGTTCAGGGTGGGATATAGTTTTGATCTCTATCCCCTTCTCCTGAGTCTGAGTGTTACACCACTCTAGTCGGAGACTAGCGATGGACTGGCCACCCGGCCTAGTCCCGAACATAGTCAAGTGTTCGCCTCTCTTGGGAAAACCAGTGAGAAAGTAGATATCTGCGGCCTCCATCTCGAGCTGGTGCCCTCCAATATAAAAACACTAGTCCTGAACATTCCATCTTTCTACCAGCCACTCTAGAAAGCTCACTTGGGCCCTCATGCCAGGTATGGCCCAGTATTTATAAAGGCCGCATGCCTTCAAAGCATCAATTAATGGTTGGTGATTAATGGCGGCCAAATCAACATCTTCGTGCTCTCTCTCGCGCCAATCAAGCATGGTGAGCAATCTACACACCAGAAAACATCCATTAGATTCCATAAAATCAAAAGTTTTTGGTCCATTTTGGAGAATTTGGGGTTTAAAAACTTGTTGCGTAGAGTACGCACCCCGCCTTTAGGAATAGAGCGTGGGTACGCAGGTTCCCTTAAGGCAAGGTGCGTACGCCCGACATTTTCCCAACTGAGAAAATGTCGGGGTACGCGGGTCCCTAGTGTGGCACCTGCGTACCCCGAGAGGCGGTTCTTGAAACCCCAAAACCTCCAAAAAATGAAATTAGGGGCCTAAAAAAGAATTCTAAATGGATGAAATTGAAAAGAAGGAAGTTGAAGAATACCTGAAAGAGACGGCGTTCGGTTTCGACGGTCGGATTCTCCGCAATGTCCATGGGAAGTTTCTTGCCAAAAGCCCTTTTTCTCTCCTCAACAGTAAAATGGTAAAAATGAATTGGTAAAAGCCCTTTTTATAGGTTTTTTGGGTAAATAAATGGTAAATTTGTTTATTTTTCACCATGAAAAGGTATTTTTCAAAGTATTTTTATCTATCTTCAACAGGTATGAGTAATGTGTTGGTTTTTGTGCAGGATAAAGGATTTTCAGGGAAAATTGTCATTTTTTACAAACAAAAACATCAGAGTCATCTTTAAGCCCTTTTCTGACTCCTAAAACATGAAAAGATTGCCGAGCATTTCTTTTACACTTGTTAAAATGGAATTAAAAGACGGTCCTCTTACAGCCCTTTTCTGACCGTAAAAACATGAAAAGATTGCTGGATTTTTTTCGTTTCAAATTTGATATTGGAAATAAAACGACGTGTCCTTGATCGATTTTTACTTTTCAGATCAGAGACACTAATCATGAAAGTACTCCTTGGTCATAAAGATCAAGCGGTTCTCTCAAGTATTATTTTATACTTTTTCGGGCTTGGGAGACACAAATTTACGAAAAAGGTCAACCCTGGAGTCTTCTTAAGTTTTTTCAGACTCTCTAAAATTGAAAAACGCCGAGTTTCTCCTATACTGGACTCGTTAAAATTTCACAATAAAGGACCTGTTCAATTACAAACAGGAACGGACCACTCCTTCTTAGGGTTCGAATCTAAACTAAGTTGGACTCATCCAAAGGATGAGCTTATAATCAAGCAAATGTTATCCTCCTCAAGCTTGTAAAAAATAAAGAGGTACTTGCCAGAAATGGTGGGGGAAAAGAGAGAAAAATGAGCCTATTTGTTATCCTTTGACTCAGAAAAACCTTATCACCACTCTTGAACACGACACTTTTCATTCACCTGGGTTGGGAAATCCTTTGCCTAACAGTTGATCAAACCACATTGAAAGTCTTCAGCCAGTTTCCGGGTATTAACTTTGGGTCAATTGTCACCGAGCCATCTGTTGTGTCATTATGTGTTCAAGAGGTTACTGCAAATAAAACATTCATCTGCAAAATATCTGTCATCCATCTCGACCATCCCTGAGTCAGTCCTTATAGCTACATTTCTTCAACTTGATCTATGATTTCGTGTTGTGGGCTTGCCTACGACGGATCGCTTTCTATCGACATCAGCACATTATCTAGAAAGATGATCTAGGAATCATCAGTACCTTGAAATCTGCATGCCTCAATGGCAGGTTTCTTGCCTTTGACGACAGTTTACATCATCGACTTTCAATCGAAGGATTACGTGACGTGTTCGACATCAACACATTCATTCACATCTCATGGATTGTACTGGGTACTTTGAGAACCATTGACATCACTGGTGGTCTCTCTCACACTTGTTAACAGTTAACATCATTAACTGGTAATCAAGTGGTTTCTACCATGTTCGACATCAACTCATTTATTCGCATGGATAGAATCGTACTATTTCGGGAAGTAGAAATGAAGACCCTGGATCTAGTTTCTGCCATCCATGCTGCGAGGAGTTTTGTATTCATTATATAGTAGACTAATTATAAACAGATGGCTGCGTCCATACTGTGTCTACACGAGTCTATGACTATGATGTACTGTGAAATCATTCCTGTATCAGAGCAGTAGTTAGTTTGTTAGTTAAAGTTTTTGATCTGAGTATGGGAATGCCTACCTCAGCGATGATATGATCTCATATATGTATTTTGTGTTGAATATTTGCAGGTTCCAACTGGGCTCTCCACAAGATAATCCTTGAAATGATAAAGTGCTTCACCCTTCCTAGATGATATAAAACCCTAATCTACTATAGGCTTCGCACTTTAGGGGGCAATCTGTTACACTAAAATTTGTCACCATGACTATTTGCAGTCAGTATGGCTCCATCAATAGTCATACTATCCTCCTTGGCAAGTCTTATACCTCTGCTCCTCATGTCAAACTCCAAAAAAGAGAGAAAGTCTTTAAAAGTCAATATAACTCTGGTTACTCAGTTTCTCTTACCCTTACCTGCATGTACGCACCTCAAGTTCATAATACCTGCATACTTGTACGCTCTGTCTGTAAAGGGGTGGGTGCGTACTCCTGTAAAGGTCAAAAGGTGCAAGTTTTACTTCAAAAAACTTACTTGTGGTCAATTCTAGAGCATTCTAGAAGATGGTTTGACGTGGATTGAGCGCCTCCAGATGGTTCATGCATCCCTATGAAAGAGGAACTTATCCCATCAAGAGGGGAGCTATCCCTTTGAAAGAGGAGCTTATCCCATTGATGGTGGACCTGATTAACTTCCTCCAAAGCACTATAAATACAGGCATTGGGCCAGAGGGAGGGGAGGTTGAAAGCTGAACATTCCTAAGGGTAGATGCTGCTGAAATTAGGACTCCCTTATAGAGCTTGAGAGGATAGATTCCATTCCTTTCTTAGCTTCATTTGGAAGTGGGTGAGCTGATCAAAGTAAAGGAGAACTCTTGCTGGACCCTGGGAGGGACCTGCACAACACCAAGGCACTGGTTGTAATGGTTTCTTTTGTTTCCAATTAATACAATTAAGTTCATTTTTCTCAACAAGTTGTTATATATAATTTGTTTCATAAACTCCTTGGTCTTTATGATGAATATGTTTTATTATATGAGTTATTCAGGTGCTATGTAATCATTTGCTTGTTAGTGAATGCAGGCTTTAAGGAGAAGGAGCTCATCTGGATCGAAGAGGCTTGGCTGCTGCAAACAAGCGTTGGACTAAAGGTAAGCCTTAAACACCTAGTTGCTTTTATTTTAATGCATATTTAGGGAAAGATAGTGCTTGATTGTTTTGTTTGTCACTAGAAAAGCCTTGCTTTCTAGGGAGGTCGGTTTTGTCCGCAAAATTGACTCTTTCCGCATGACATTGAGTATAATGTTACATGAGGTTTCGTGATTCAAGTTTAATTACATATAGTGGATAAAGATGTCGAAAGAGAAATGGAAAGGAGAAACTTGCTAATGATAGCTCATGTGATTATGACCAACTTGGATCGTAGAGAAGAAGTATCACAACAGGGGTAAGAAATCAATAAGAAGAAACAACCAATTTTAGAACATAATGGAAGAGTTGGTATAATCATGACTTGGTACTCTAAAGGTATCACTATAAGATCTATCTAAGGATGATGCACATAAAGAAAAAATATTGGCAATCAACTAATGAACTTGAAAAATCGGGGTAATAATGAAGGTTATTTTAAGGGTAAGGTTTGATAAATAGAATGATTGGAGAAGATAAGTTGCGTGCATAACAACATCTATAACAATGCGAGAGCCACATTGTAAAGTTTTTCATAGGTGACTAACTATATGAATGAATTCTGGATAACGAGACGTATGATAAGGAGATTTTATTATGTTGATCTCTTCAAACAAGAAAATATAAGCCGATTACACTTGGTAGCTATCTTAATGAATTTATTTATCAGGTATTACCCAAGTTGGAAATAGTAACAACATTTCCAAGGTATATCAGTGTTATAGGAGAGGAGGAAAAACCACAATGATTGGAGGTGAGAAATTCAAGTCAAATTAATAAAATAGAATGAAGTGAAGAAACTTCCATTTTTGAAGCCAATAGACATGGAATAGTAGGAAATCAAGACAGGGAGAAAAAGAAAAATATATCTATGAATATCGGGTAGGAGGAAATGAAGGGATGTTCTATCAAGAAGAGAATTCTTTTAAAGGTATGAGTAGAGCTAGAAACATGATTGGTAATGGTCATAATGATGATCTACATATTTTAAAATGTGAAGGTGTGAAGTTGCATGATGACCAAATGATAATAAACGAGGAAGATATAGGAAGGAATGTTGCTAGAAATTTTATATGGATACCTTGAGAAGGATTGTGTACATAGTGACAAAAGAAATGAAAGTCAATTAATAGAGATTGAACTTGACTCATTATTTCATGAGTAGGACTTCCCATAACGTTAAAAGAGGTCGTTTCCACATAACACCTCACATTTAAGTTTGTCATGGACAATGATGGTAGTAGTATTTCCAACTATTTCAAAATCTAATAAGAAAGAGTCTTTTTCTAGCTTGAGGAAACTGAATTTATGATAAAGAAATCAAGTGGTATTGAGATACGAGCTTTACGAACTCGACGAGATAAGAAAATATTTCTGTCGATGAAGTGTTGATTGTTAATAAAGTCAACATGGATCAACAAATCCTCGTGCAAGTAAATTAAGCATGATATAAAATTAAATCATGACGAAAAAAAATGTTTATATGAGATTGCATATAGCGGTATTGGAATCAGTAAGCCAAAGGGTAAATGGATGTACAATCAAGGGATTTTAATTTTGAGATAGATAATGGTGGTATCACTAGTAATATCTAAAACAATGAATTTCACCAAAATTTCCTTGGGGAAGGAAGAATATATTACGAGAGATTAAGACTCAAGATGATGAGGCTCATGTGAAATTTAACGATATACTTAGATGATTATACCATTGGTGTAAATGGTCAACTACCTAGTAGAAAGAAGTCGAACTGATTATTGAAAAGCCTTTTCTAACTTGTTGAATGACTAGTTTTGAACCCACGACCTCGACTACAACATACACGTCTACTACCAACTAGGGTACACAACATGGCTTAAGAGTTATGATGTTATGAGGCTTATTGAAATGTGATTCATTTATGTGAAGTTATGATATGTCTTTGATGCAAATACATTGATGATCTAACTTACGAGGGTATTCATAAGGTGAAGTATGCAATAATTGGGTACAAATTTATGATATGCATGAGCATACAGTTCGTTATTAGTGATAATGTTGCGCTTAACAAAGATGAACGTTCTCATGGTGACATGCAAGAGTTGGCATGTGGATTATTTCCTATGATGGTATGGTTAATGCATTGGATGCATGTGGAGATGTGATGATTCACAGGACTCCACAAATGGGCCGAGAGGGCTGGTTTATTTGATGATCTCGTGCGAGCCCATACGCACGAGGGAGAATAAGTAACACCATATGGGCTGGGGACAAAACTCAATCAACACTACATATGCCAGTGGTTCCTTTGTCTTGTGTATAGCTCTTGATGGATAGCTCTAGAAGAGCTATGGGACCATCTTAAGGAGGCCAAGTGCCTGATGATCTAGGCTTGGTGCCTGTTATTGGATTGGGATGCCGAAGTCTGGAAGGGATGTAAAGGACTTCGATGCCTAGGGCTGTGCGCCTTAGTAGTTGTGGAGGAAGTGGGCCAACCTTTCCAGATGCCCGGGGTCATTGAGTACTGGATTGGATGCCTGCCTTGGGGCAGATGAGGTCTGAGTTAGGCACGAGCCTTTGGGGCCAGCCTTGGACTAGGATACAGACCGAGTCAGGCTTAGCCTGGTGCCGAAAGTGGGAAAAAGAACAGAGATTCCTTGAGATTTCCCAGGGAGTTGGGGACTTTCGATGCTTGCTGGTTATACTAGTTCAGCAAAGCATGTTGGCAACAGGAAGTAAATAAAATAATAAATAATAAATAATAAAAATAATACATAATACATAATTCAACATAACTTCGGGACGAAGTTCCTTAAAGGGGGAGAGTATGTAATATCCCTCCCCTTAATAATAAATAATAAATAATAAAAATAATAAATAATAATATAATAATAAATAATAAATAATAAAAATAATAAATAATACAAATAAATAATAATAATATAAATAATATAAATAATAAATCATAAATGTTAAATAATAAATGATATTTAAAAATATACAAGAAAATAAATAAAAATAATAAAAATAAAAATAGTAATAACAATACTAAAGCTCTAAATAAGAATAAATAAAACAAAGAAAACAATAAAAAAAATCAGTAAAGCTAAAAATCAAAAGAAAAGTAAAGAAATAAAACAAGAAAGCTAAAAAACAAAAGAAAGTTGCATGTAGACACATGGAGTGTGTGCATGTGGTTCCCCTTCCAATGTTGTTCTATTTAATAGATGGTGAGGAAGATGAGAGGCATTCCTCCATTCCATCATTCCAAGATTCTATCTTTCATTCTCTTGGGAGAATGGTGTTTTAATACTTAGGAGTCACTAGCAGTAGTACGTTGATTGAGGGCTCGGGGGTGGCCAGTTGTAGCAAGACTTTGCACAATTGAGCCTACAGTTGGGTGGAGAGTCGTCCCCAAAACCTTTTTGCAGTAAGCCTACTTCTATCACAGGTAAACAGGTACGCGCTATTCATTAAATTTGAATTTAGTTAATTAATTACATGTTTATTTGGCTAGGTAAGTGCCACTCTTATTTATATTTAATAAGTTAATTAGATATTTATTTTGGGTCGTTACAACGACGCGTGGCTCACAGAGGAGAGAGGAAAACCACCTTTTCTAGTCGGTAACCTTCGTACCCTTAAGCCACCTGAAATCGCATATTGACTGTTGGATTGAGGATCCCGTAGATCGATGGTGGGGCTTGTGAAAGTGACCCAAGGCGAACACAATATAATTATAGGGTGGATGCGATAAATTTTCAAGTTTGATAGAAAGAGTTCTGTTGGGTTTTTCACATATTTCCCATGTATTTGGGAATTTACCGAAAATGCTTATGTGATGAGATATGTTGCCTAATGGTGGACCTAATAGGGACTTTAGGGGCAATTTAATGGAATTTCATGTCCATATTTCATGTCTGATAGTGTATTTTCCAGAAATCTCTGCATAATGAAATTTTCTCCATTTTCGGGTTTTTGCCCAAGAGAAGACCGTGAAACCTCTATAACCATTCTAGATCCTCATGTCACGCTGCGAACGAGTGTTTTACAGGAAATGATGCATTTTGAAGCCATAGAGCCACATATCCAAATGGCCAGTCGAACTAACAAGGAGTAGGGAAGCCGCTGAGGCACAGAGAGATGATGATATGAAGAGAAATGGCTGGGGTAGCTGAAAAGCTAGAAAGGTACCTCAAAGGAGGAAAAGAGCTCAATTGAGAAGCAAGAGAGCAAGGCTAATGAGAGCTAATGCATAGAGCAGTTGAGGGAGTTGCTTGGAGGTCAAGCGGATTACCGAGGCATGCAGAGGCTGAGACAGAGAGCTCACAGAAATCAGAGCCATAGCCAGAGCCAGAGCTAGAGCTGAGAGCTAGAGCAAGAGCCAGAGCCACGAGCCAGAGCCACGAGTCAAAGCCAGAGCCAGAGCCAGAGCTAGAGCCGAGAGCCAGAGCCAGAGCCAGAGCCAGAAAGCCTGAGAGCTTCAGCGCTAGGGGAAAAGATGGTGTTCTGAACCCATTATGTTCTGTGTAAACCAGTGGATTTGAGCATGGAGCTTGTAAAAGAACTTAGACCATAATCACAGAGAGCCTAGTTGAGTTGACTAGAGCTCAAGGAGATGTAGCCCAAGATTTTTGGGTGAACTCCAAATTAAACTTGCTATCTTATGTGTGATGCTCATTTGTTGCATTGTTTCATAGTTATATGTTTTATATCAGTTTAAGCAAATCAATTTACAGCACATAAATAGTTTAAAACAACCATAAGCATACACCTTATTTTCAAGCACATATTTAATTCCACATTGGTTAATCATAAAGACTTGGGAATATTTAAGCTTTGAAAGTGGGAGATGTTCTTGTAAGTTAGACAAGAAGCTTTAGCACCCCATTTTCAGATCATGGATAGCTAGGGAAAACCCCTATCCAAGGGATAATCCAATCAACAACTCTTCCTTCAATAGTTTCATGAGATGATCAAAGACTGCTTGAGCTAGACACTAATTTCCTTCAACCACCATGCCATCCATTCCCTTATTCTTTAGATGATAACCTTCCAGCAACAACTTCAACCTAGACACAACAACAGATCTTCGACCTAGTAGCAACAACAAAAACTTTGACCCAATAACAACAACAGAGACTTCAACCTTGATGCAACACTTCTATCTTCCAGTAGTAACCGAGTAAATTCACACGTGTGAGACAAAGGTAACCCCAAAAATTCTATTTTCTTCTCCAGAAAATATCCTTCTATTTATTGTGCAATTTCATATTCTTCTAGCTCCTTCTATTGAATGTCAAACTTGTGTGAGTGATCCTCCAAATGAATCTAATTTCCCTTATTCATAGCCTCTTTTGTGGGTATAATTACCTCGATGTAGGCCGACTTGATTAGGTGAGGGCCAACTTGGTGTGGAGGTGACAAAAGTGTTATTTCGCTCAATAAAAAAACTTTTTACATGATTCAAAATCCCAAAAATGGTCTCATAAAATGGACATTGATTCTAATGTCTCAAGAAAAAACCTATAAGTCCTCAATGGGGACTTTGACCTATAACATGATGACCCAATCATGAAACCCATTTTTCAATAATTCATAATAATATTAATAATAATTTAATTTTCTTTCTTATGAATCCTTCAACATATAATTCCTCGCTCAATTTTCATTAAGTGATGGGTTTTCTCAGAAGTGCTTCACACCTATAAACTTTACCAGAGTTTTTCTTGAGTATTTGGAGGTGGTTAGCTTTTCAAAACACACAAGTACAAGAAGACGAGAAATAATATCCCCGACCAATTTGAAGTTATCTTCCTGCGAATAGAGTGTTCCCATTCATAAACTTGACGACTCACTCTACTTCTTTCTAGTGAACAACTTTGGGACTTTCCATGAATCATGAGACAATTCCAACCCCATAACTAGAAATTTCTTATTTAAATCTAAACCCACTAGATTAGAATCTGCACTAGGAGAACTCCATTCTTGTTTCGAAATAACTTACAATCGACTTGGACCGTGGTATTTATTCTTCGCATCCTTGGTCTGTGACATAAAGATGCAACAAGCTACCCTGCATTTTCTATACTAACACTCCTAAAAAATAATAAAGTATGCCCAAATCTATCATTTCAAATGATTTATGTAGCTCACCTTTTGGTTTTTCAATTATTGAAGTTGTTACCTATATTGATGAGATCTTCTACAACTAATACCACAGTGACAATATATGTTATACTTTTATCTATGTTGCTCTGAAGGTGTTTGTCCCTCAGTAGAGCAACAATACACTGCAATTTTCATTTAGGGGAGAAGTGTACCCAGTAGCAACCTTCGCTTATGTGCAGATGGGTTGAATGCACATTAGATTCTATCTGTTGTTTTGAAGGTGTTTCTCCTTCAACAATACTTCATTGTAGTAGATCCTTTCAGTCTACACCTTTAGTAGATGCATGCAGCCTTGGGATACATGTTGTAGATTATATTTTTCCTATGAGGGTGTAGCAGCGATGAAAGAAGTGCATCGATTTTAGGCATATTCTCATTATTGTATGCAAGCATGCTTGTTTAGTGTTTCCTAAACATAGATAGAGCCATATTCAGTATGCTTTTATAGTTTGACTTAAATGCTCACTTTTCTTAATTTAGGTGTTCCTTTTAGTTTTGTTTTATGCACAGATTTATCTTTAAGAAAAGTGCACAGTAGAGAAGGGTTCTATATTTTGATCAGGGGACACAATTCTAGGTAGGAGGTACTCTATTCTAGGAAGATTTTTCCATGCAGGTTTGGTGCTTTATCAGATAATCCCAAGAATGGCGCTATTGTAGCAATAAGAAATTTGTTTATTTTGGGTTCTTCATTTCATTAGTGCATTAATAGTATATTGTTTATTCCATGCAATACCTCAATAGTGTATGATCAAATTACAGTTAATATTGTCATAATATTTTGACTTACCATCTTTTAGAGGGAAACTAGAGTGTGTGTCAAGCTTGCACATCACAATTGTATCATGAAGAGTTTACCTGGCATGAGTTTTGTGGATCTAATTAGCTAGATAACTTTTGGAATTCAAGAGGCAACAATACTACAAACAGGGAAAGAGGTTTCACAGTTAACTTGCTTTTCTCATTATGGTTGGATTCGGTTTGTTGGCAAGATGTTGGATACCCCAACTTCATTTTTATGACTGAGTGCAAGATTGAATCCTTCGACATATTCCTCTCTCAATTTTCAGTAAGCGATGGGTTTTCTCATAAGTGCTTCACATCTATAAACTTTACCAGAGTTGTTATTGAGTCTTTGGGTGTGGTTATCTTTTCAAATCACACACGTATAAGAAGATGACAAATAATATGCCTGACTAATTTCAAGTTATCTTCTTGCGAATCGGGTGTTCCCTTCCATTAACTTGACGACTCGCTCAGCTTATTTCTAGTGAACAAATTTTGGACTTTTCATGAATTGTGAGACAATTCCAACCCCACAACTATCAATTTCTTATTTAAAGTTATACCTACTAGATTACAACCTGCACAAGGAGAATTCCATTCGTGTTTCAAAAGAACCTGCAATCGACTTATACCATGCTATTTAATATTTTATTTATTTCTTCACATCCTTGGCCTGTGACATAAAGACGCAACATGCTACCTTGCATTTTCTATACTAACACTCCTAAACAATAATAAAGTATGCCCAAATCTGTCATGTCAAATTTTCTATGCATCTCACCTTTTAGTTTTTCAATTATTGAAGTTATTACCTATACTTATGAGATCATCTACAACCGAGGCCAGAGTGACAATATATGTTAGAGTTTTATCTGTGTTGTACTAAAGGTGTTTTTTCTTCAACAACACTACAATACATTTTAGTTTCCATTCAGTGGAGAAGTGTACCCAGTAGCAACCTTGGTCTGTGTGCAAATGGGTTGAATTCACAATAGACTTTATCTATTGTTTTGAAGATGTTTATCCTTCAATAGTACTTCATCTCAGCAGATCCTTTCAATCTACACCTTCAACAGATTCATATAGCCTTGGGGTACATGGTATAGGTTCCAATTTTGTTGTGAGGGTATAGCAACGATTAAAGAATCACAATCGATTTTAAGCATATTATGGTTGTTGCATGCAACATGCTTGTCTAGTGTTTCCCAAACTTATATAGAGCCATATTTAGTATACTTTTATAGATTGACTTAGATGCTTAGTTTTCTTAATTTAGGTGTTTTTCTTAGTACTATTTTATGCACAGATTTATCTTTAAGAAAAGTTCATAGTAGAGTAGGGTTCTATATTTTGAATAGGGGACACTCTTCTAGGTAGGAGGTGCTTTATCGTAGATAGAGTTCCAAGTCCCTGCCTCTTTGAAAAAAGCCCTGCCAGACAAGACACCTGTGTACAGAGTTCCAAGTCCCTAAAATTTCTAGAAACCCACCTTAGCCTAGCTATCTACCCTAAAATCTCTTACATTCCAGTCATCTCTTGCCTGTGATTTCATATAGAAAGCCCTCTCTGGTTTGGTGGGGCTAGCTACCAAAATAAAATATTGGTCTGTGGCTACCTACATCGATCTCCTCATCAGTCTGGGACATTATGGAGGATAAAAAAGGGCATGACAACTAGGGAGTGCTAAGGTGTTCTAGTGAACGTAAGGTTCCTAAGTCATGGAGAAATGTAATGCTAGTTGTGAGGTCATGACTACCAAGGTGCATTAGGGAATGCTAGGGCATGCTAACATGTCCCAAATAGTATGAATACATGTCAAACAAGCTAAGATGAGCCAAGTGGTAAGGCAAGCCAAGATGTATAGGGGTTCCAAGTCCCTGCCTCCTCTTCTTCCATATGCTATTCGCTTATGACATTTCCTTTGAAATATTTGGTGCATTTTCTAGTTATAGGTCATTTATAGGTTATAAATGTCTTCAAAGTTTTACTTCTAATTGAGTAGTCAACTAAACATATTGATTCTCTTATACAAAACTATTTTTCCCTCCACCCACTTTTCATAACTTCAATAACCATTAGGTAGGGACCTGTAGCTTCGATGTTGGTTTTCTTGTTTAGTATAATATTGCGGTGACTTTAATCTATTGAAAGTTATATAATTTACAATTTATGAAGTTTCAAGGTCTAATTTTTAAAAGTATAATTCTTTAAAGGGTTCTAGCTCAATGGAAGAGCACCTTCTTTATAACCAGGAGGTTGGTGGTTTGTTTCCATCGTGCCCTGACATCCATATGGAATGGTGACAATAATTTTATGGTGACGAAGGCTCTTTTGACAATCACCAATGAGCTTTAGTGACATTTTCCGAGCCTCACCAAAAATATGAAATGGTGACGGTCAACGAACGCCATCATATATACTCATCAATAGTGATGACCCTCAAAGGTCCATAACCATAAATTGTTGTTGTTGATATGAAATGGTGATGGTCATTGTCTATCATTATAGTCATTATTCATGATGGACCTTGAATGTCCCCACAACGCCTATACTTCTAGCAATGCGACTTTTGGTGATGGTCAACTAACGTCACAATATATATGCACCAATAGTGACGGCCATTAAAGATCCATCACAATAAATTGTTGGAAATAATACTGAGAGGGGGGGTGAATCAGTATTATCTAATTCTTTTAATAAATCTTCTTTATTTGTTCTTTGAATTATTTTTGCATGTCAGTACCATAAAATAATGAGCATGAACAAAAGAAAACAGATAGTCACACCAAAGAACACAAGATGTAAGGTGGAAACCCAATGTGGGTGAAAACCACCTGCTGCAATATGTCTCTATCTTCTTTCAAATTAGAAACTCCTTTTACAATGGTTTTGTACTAGTGCAGTCCTTTACCAGTACGCAGGCTGCAACCTGCAGAGAGCTACAACTCTCTCTCTCGTTTTCCAGTCTCTCCTGGAAGGGAGCTACAACCCCCTACTTCTTTTCTTACAAGGACCACTTTTCATAAATTTTCAAACTGGATCCATAAGCATCAAATGATCATCAAGTATAAGAGAATCACCCAGTCAATTGTAGTAACCAGATCAACAATAATAGGACCAAACCCAGAACACAACAATGATAAACAAAGATTTTAAGAGAAGTAAGCACCCTGCTCAACTGCTCGCCTGCTTACGTAAGCACCCTGCTCAACTGCTCGCCTGCTTACGTAAGCACCCTGCTCAACTGCTTGCCTGCTTACAGTACTCACCCTGCTCAACTGCTTGCCTGCTTACAGTACGCACCCTGCTCAACTGCTTACCTGCTTACGTACGCACCCTGCTCAACTGCTAGCCTGCGTACCTCGCTCTGAGTCTATTAAACTGCCTGCGGACCTCCGCACCTGCAACCTTTCTGTGCCTGCGTACCGGCGCACCTTCAACCTTTCTGTGACTGCGTACCGGCGCACCTGAAACCTTTCTGTGACTGCGTATCGGCGCACCTGAAACCCTTCTATGCCTGCGTACCGGCGCACCTGAAACCCTTCTGTGCCTGCGTACCGGCGCACCTGAAACCCTTCTGTGCCTGCGTACCGGCGCACCTGAAACCCTTCTGTGCCTGCGTACCGGTGCACCTGAAACGCTTTGTTCCTGCGTATGTACACACTTTTCTCTCACTATACCTGCATACCTTCGGGCATAGATGATTTCAAGACTTCAGAAATAACCCAGACAGTCAGATCTACAGATCTGAACATGCGCCGAAGAGATCTTAGTCCATCAGTAGATTCGCCTTGTTTAGATCTAGACCAGATCTAGCCCTCATAAGATATTCAACCAAAAACATACATAAGCCAAATGATCTCCTTTGCTTTATATAGGAAAGCTCTTCCTTAAATCATGGATCAATACCACGAGCCGACACCATAATAACACAATACCGTCGGCTAAATACCAAGAGTAAAACATAAGAAAACCCCACATGTGAATTTCTTTTCCTTGAAATGTGTGCACTGGGGGTACGCACCTCCTGAACGGCTGACCTGCGGGTATGTACGCACTTTATGTAACACCGAACTGCGTGTACGCACCTTATGTAAGGTGTACCTGCGTACCCCTTATTTTCTTCAATATTTGATAGCTGATCATCAATCTCTGCTGCTGACTTGAAGTACTGTGATCTATCACCTGAATGGGTTGCCATCAAGGACAACACTTTAGCCATAATGCCAACAATCTCCCCCTTTGGACTTGATGGCAACCTCAAAATTTCAGCTTCATTCTCCCCCTTTGACATCAAGGGCAAAGGGTTATGCTCCCCCTAAGAACATGCTCCCCCTGAATATGAACCAGATCTGCAACAAAGAACCATAATCCACCATGAAAGAGATAGAGACATATTGCAGCTACTTCCAAGATCTCCTTCTGCACATCCTCCATAATGCCAACAATGCATTATATGCTCCCCCTAAACCTGTACCATCAATCAGAAGAGGTTCAACAATAAGATGATTCATCAACAACCCCCAGCTTTTGCCTGAGGTATTCAAAAGTGTCCCTGGGCAATGGTTTGGTGAGAATATCAGCAACTTGTTCCTTAGAAGGAACATACTCCAACTTGACCTTCTATTCAAGCACTTGTTCCCGGAGAAAATGATACTTGATTGGTATGTGCTTGGTTTTTGAATGCATAACAGGATTCTTTGAGATGCTGATTGCACTTGTGTTATCACATAAGATGGGGATTGGTGGTGTACAAGTGATTTGAAAATCCTGCAAAGTCTACATCATCCAAAGGAGTTGGGTGCAACAAGATGCAGCAGCAACATATTCCGCTTCAGCTGTAGACAAGGCAATCGAACTCTGTTTCTTGCTGAACCAAGATACCAGTCTGGAACCCATAAAGAACGCACCACCACTTGTGCTTTTCCTGTCATCCACGCTTCCGGCCCAATCTGCATCTGTATAAGCATGAAGTGTAAGATCTGTATCTCTAGGATACCATAAGCCATAATTTTGAGTCCCTTGAAGATATTTGAAAATTCTCTTCACTGCCTGAAGATGAGTCTCCTCCGGATTTGCCTGAAATCTTCCAACTATTCCAACTGCATGCATGATGTCTGGTCGAGTACCTGTCAAATAAAGTAAACTTCCAATCATAGATCTGTAGGTTGGTTGATGTACTGCTGCAGATTCATCATTTGCACTGAGGCTACATCCTGTGACCATGGGTGTACATACTGGTTTGCATCTTCCATACCATATTTCTTCAAAATCTGTTTGAGATACTTGGTTTGAGATAAAAATATTCCTCCTTCCTTTTGTTGAATTTGCAAACCAAGGAAATATGTTAGTTCTCCTAGCAAGGACATTTCAAATTCTTTCTGCATGACCAAGGCAAAGTTTTGACTCATAGCTTCTTCATTGCTCCCAAAAATAATGTCATCTACATACACAACAAGTATTAGCAATTTGTCATTTTCAACTTTTATATAAAGATTGCTATCTGCCGATCCTTTTGAAAAGCCTTGTTGATGAAGATATTTGTCCAAACGGTAGTACCAAGCCCTTGGAGCTTGTTTGAGACCATAGAGAGCCTTTTTCAATCTGCATACAAGATTTGGATCATTTCCAAGAATGAACCCATCTGGCTGTTCAATGTACACTTCTTCTTCCAAGTCTCCATTCAGAAAGGCTGATTTCACGTCCATTTGAAATACTTTGAAGTTTTGAAAACTTGAGAGAGCAAGGAACATTCGGATGGCCTCAAGTCTTGCAACAGGAGCAAAGGTTTCTTCAAAGTCTATTCCTTCTTGCTGCGCATACCCTTTACAAACAAGTCTGGCTTTGTTTCTAATTACTTCTCCATTTTCATTCAATTTGTTTTTGAAGACCCATTTTGTCCCGATAACATTCTTATCTTTTGGTCTAGGAACCAGCTCCCAAGTGTTGTTCTTTTCGATCTGCTCAAGTTCTTCATCCATTTCTTTCACCCAACATTCATCTTTGCATGCCTCTTTCACATTTTGTGGTTCAGTAGATGAGAGTAATGCCAAATAGCTTGAAGCTTCTGCAACTGTTCTTCTTGTTTGTACACCTGCTTCTTTCTGCCCCATAATCTGAGATTCTGGATGATTCTTCTGAACATATCTGGATGGAGTCTTTTCTTCTATTCTTGTTTGCTCTTCTGGTTCTTCTTGAGGTTCTTCTTCTTCATCATTCTGTCGTTGGGGGTAGCCTTCATCTTCTTCGATGTCTTCATGATGTACTTGCCTAGGAATGTATCCCTTCTCATCAACCACTACATCAATGCTGTCAACAATTCTGCCAAGTCTTTTATTGTAGCATTTGTATGCTTTGCTATGTGGAGAGTAACCAAGAAGAATGCCTTCATCTGCTCTAGGTTCAAGTTTTCCAAGCTGCTCATCAGTATTCTTGATATAGCATTTGCTCCCAAAGATTTTGAAGTGCTTTACTGAAGGAGTCCTACCACTCCAGAGCTCATGAGGAGTTTGAGTGCTGTTCACCCGGACATTTGTTTTGTTGAGAATAACAACTGCAGCATGTGCAGCTTCACCCCAGAAAGTTGCGGGAGTTCCTGACTCATCAAGCATAGCACGAGCCATTTGTTGGACTGTTCTGTTCATTCTTTCCACAACTCCATTTTGCTGAGGAGTTCTTGCTGTAGAGAATTCTCTTCTTATCCCATGTTCTTCACAGAAATCGAAAAATTCATTTGAAGTAAATTCCCCACCTCTGTCGGATCTGAGGCACTTAATTTTGTGACCTGATTCATTTTCAACCAAGGCTTTGAAGGATTTGAATTTTTCGAATGCTTCATCTTTGTGCTTCATAAGTCCTAACCAGACAAACCTGGAGAAATCGTCAATGAATAATATCAAGTATTCTTCTCCTCGAGGTGTTCTTTTCCTGAAAGGACCGCATGTATCTGTATGTACTAGCTCAAGAGGCATGCTAGCTGATCCTTCTTTCTCTGGAAAGTTAGTTCTGGTTTGTTTTCCAAACTGACATGATTTGCATATGGTGTTGTCAGGAATTTTGATATCTGGAAGATCGCGAACTGCCTGATATTTGCATGCTTTCCTTATTTGTGAAAAGCTTAGATGTCCCAACCTCCGATGCCATAACCAGTGCTCATCATCCTTGCTCAGATAGCATTGTTGTTGTCCTTCAAATATGTACAGATTATTTGGAGTTCTTTTGCCTTTGATCACTGTTTTACCTGTATCAAGATCACGAACAAGACATCCATTTGATCTGAATATAACCTCGGTTCTTTGATCACACATCTGGCTGACACTTAGAAGATTATGCTTCAATCCATCAACATACAAAACATTTCCAGCCTTGACCTTTTCTTTTAACTGAGCAATGCCTTTTCCTTTTATAGTTGCAGGAGTATCATTTCCAAAAGAGACTTTCTTTCCCTTTTCTAGAGTAGAATAAGACTCAAGTTTTTCTTTATCACCTGTCATATGCTTCGAACATCCACTGTCAATGTACCATAGATTTTCCTGTCCCTCTGCATAAAATGCTATCCCACATCTTTCTGTTTGAGGTTCCTTTATTCTCCATGTTTTGGTGCTTGAGGCTTGTTCCTTTTTCTGCTGAAACCTGCTCCTGCATTCAGAGTCTTCATGACCAAAGTTATTGCAAATAGAACATTCAACTTCATTTTCAAGAACCGAAAATTTGTTATAGGTCCTTTTTGTAATCCCCGTCATACTTCTTTGTTTTTGAGCTTCCCTAGTCATGATCGTTTTATATGCAACACATTGAGCTGCTTTGTGACCAAAGTTATGGCAAGAAAAGCATTGTCCATTGAAGAAACTTCTGCGGTTATCGAATCTACCAGCCAATTGATTGTAATTTCTATTGTCATCTATTCTTGAACCAAATTGAGAAGATTTTACCTGTGGCTGGTTGTAGCTTTTGTTCACCCTTAAGATGGATTGCCCCTGATAGTTTCTGTTTGTAATTCGTCCCTGCTTTACCTGATGATCTTCATTGTGCTTTTGCTCATTTCTTCTTGCTGCATCAAGATAACCTTTTGAGGTGGATGCTTGAGAAGTTTCTCCATTATAGCCCAGACCTGTCTTGTTTAGTGGAGACCGCTGCACATTGATAATCTCATCCAAAGTTTCAGATCCTTTGACAAACTTGAGATTAATAGCTTTTGTTTTCTCAATCTCTTTTCTAAGACCAACAATTTCACCTTCTAATTTTTCAAGATGTTTTTCCTTTTCATCAATTTGAAATTGTAGAGTATCAATGATCATGTTCTTTTCTTCTATACATCTCTTGAGTCTAGTAATTTCATCATAAAGGTTATCCACATCTATAGCATCCATATAATCATCATCTTCAAATGCCATTAACAACTTATATTCATTACCTTGTTCATCTTCATCACTGTTTGATAGACCATCACTATCTTCATGAGTGTAGTAGCTTTTCTTATTTGCATTCTGTTTCTTGTTCCATCTAGCAGGTTCCTTTCCTTTATCCTTATAAGGACATTTTGCAGCATAATGACCTACTCTTCCACAAGCAAAGCATTTAAAAGGTAACTTACCTCTGAACCTTCCAGAACCCCTTTGAAGATTTCTGACAAAATTTGATTCTTCTTCCTCTTCTTCTGGGACGTGGCTTCTTCATAATAATCTCCTTTGCCTGATGCCTTGAAAGCAGCTTCTCTTCTGTCTGATGGACCTCCCTTTCTCATTTCATAAGCAGTTAGAATTCCATGTAGCTGAGACATAGTAAGAATTCGTAGATTTTCCTTTTCTTCTATTGTAGATACTTTAGATTCAAACTTGGGGGACAATGATCTTAGAACCTTTTCAACCACAATAGCCTCTTTTATTTCTTCACCCAAATTTTTCATACAGTTAACAACCTCATCTACCCGAAGAAAATAGTTAGCCACACTTTCATCATTATACATTTTGAGAGTCTCATATTGAATTCTGAGAGTTTGAAGTTTAGCACGCTTTACCTGTTCATCTCCTTCATAGCTCGTGACAATTTTGTCCCATATCTCTTTTGCGGATTTATAGTGCATTACCTTCATGAATTCTGATTGAGATATACATCCTAATAGAGTACTGACTGCTTTCGCATTTGTTTCATACTTCTTTTTCTCGGTTGCATCTGTAGGAGTAGCTGAAGGAAAAGCGTAGCCTATCTCTATGATGTCCCAAACTTCTGTACCAAGAGATTGAAGATAGGTAGTAACTCTTACCTTCCAATAATTGAAGTTTGTCCCATCAAAAACCGGTGGCCTGATTGATGCTTCTCTCTCGTAGTTGCTCATGATGAACGATCTACCTTCAAGCGATCAAGCTTCTCTGAAGGACCTGCTCTGATACCAATTGTTGGAAATAATACTGAGAGGGGGGGTGAATCAGTATTATCTAATTCTTTTAATAAATCTTCTTTATTTGTTCTTTGAATTATTTTTGCATGTCAGTACCATAAAATAATGAGCATGAACAAAAGAAAACAGATAGTCACACCAAAGAACACAAGATGTAAGGTGGAAACCCAATGTGGGTGAAAACCACCTGCTGCAATATGTCTCTATCTTCTTTCAAATTAGAAACTCCTTTTACAATGGTTTTGTACTGGTGCAGTCCTTTACCAGTACGCAGGCTGCAACCTGCAGAGAGCTACAACTCTCTCTCTCGTTTTCCAGTCTCTCCTGGAAGGGAGCTACAACCCCCTACTTCTTTTCTTACAAGGACCACTTTTCATAAATTTTCAAACTGGATCCATAAGCATCAAATGATCATCAAGTATAAGAGAATCACCCAGTCAATTGTAGTAACCAGATCAACAATAATAGGACCAAACCCAGAACACAATAATGATAAACAAAGATTTTAAGAGAAGTAAGCACCCTGCTCAACTGCTCGCCTGCTTACGTAAGCACCCTGCTCAACTGCTCGCCTGCTTACATAAGCACCCTGCTCAACTGCTTGCCTGCTTACAGTACTCACCCTGCTCAACTGCTTGCCTGCTTACAGTACGCACCCTGCTCAACTGCTCGCCTGCTTACGGACGCACCCTGCTCAACTGCTAGCCTGCGTACCTCGCTCTGAGTCTATTAAACTGCCTGTGGACCTCCGCACCTGCAACCCTTCTGTACCTGCGTACCGGCACACCTTCAACCTTTCTGTGACTGCGTACCGGCACACCTGAAACCTTTCTGTGACTGCGTACCGGCGCACCTGAAACCCTTCTATGCCTACGTACCGGCGCACCTGAAACCCTTATGTGCCTGCGTACCGGCGCACCTGAAACCCTTCTGTGTCTGCGTACCGGCGCACCTGAAACGCTTTGTTCCTATGTATGTACCGACTTTTCTCTCACTGTACCTGCGTACCTTCGGGCATAGATGATTTCAAGACTTCAGAAATAACCTAGACAGTCAGATCTACAGATCTGAACATGCGCCGAAGAGATCTTAGTCCATCAGTAGATTCGCCTTGTTTAGATCTAGACCAGATCTAACCCTCATAAGATATTCAACAAAAAACATACATAAGCCAAATGATCTCCTTTGCTTTATATAGGAAAGCTCTTCCTTAAATCATGGATCAATACCACGAGCTGACACCATAATAACACAATACCGTCGGCTAAATACCAAGAGTAAAACATAAGAAAACCCCACGTGTGAATTTCTTTTCCTTGAAATGTGTGCACTGGGGGTACGCACCTCCTGAACGACTGACCTGCGGATATGTACACACTTTATGTAACACCGAACTGCGTGTACGCACTTTATGTAAGGTGTACCTGCGTACCCCTTATTTTCTTCAATATTTGATAGCTGATCATTAATCTCTGCTGCTGACTTGAAGTACTATGATCTATCACCTGAATGGGTTGCCATCAAGGACAACACTTTAGCCATAATGCCAACATAAATCATTGTTGTTCATATGAAATGGTGACGGTCACTATCCGTCATTATATTCAATATTCTTGACGAACCTTGAATGTCACGATAATGCCTATAATTTTGGCAATGCCACCGTTCGTGACATTGAGTTTTTGGTGAACGAGGCTATGGTCCATCACCATTTCTCATATGCAATGGTGATGGTCGCTATCCATCATTATTAATAATTATTGGTGATGAACTTTGAATGTCACTACAACACCTATACGTTTGGTGATGCCACTTTTGGTGACATTCATTTTTTGGTTACGGAGGCTATGGTCCATCACCATCGCTCATATGAAATGTTGATGGTCGTTATCCATCATTATAAATCATTATTAGTGACGAAATTTGTATGTCACTACAACACCTATACTTTTGGCGATGCCACCTTTGGTGACGTTGAGTTTTTGGTGACAAATTCTCTTTTGACCGTCACCAGTGAGCTTATGGTGACATTTTTCAGCCATCACCAATGTCCTTTTTTCTTGTAGTGAATTTTTCAGTGTTATGTTAATGACTCCGAGATTTGAGCCACATTTTTAGGCCCAGAGCCCAGGTCACTACCCATAACTGAACCATCTATTCAAATCAATAAAATAACATGGAAATGATAGTAATAAAGCAAATACTTGTTCAAGACCTTAATGAGACCCCTACTAGCCATAATAGACATTTTGTGAAACACTTGGTGAATATGAAACCTATAGGTGTAAATAAGAGATATGAGAATAGGGGTCTCATACTTATCTAATATTCACTATGAAGCGTTGTCTCCTTATCACATTAGTTGCCATTTCATTGATTAGGTCATAGCTACAGTGTTCATTCAATAACAAGTAAGAACATGATGAGAGCCAATCATGGTTGTTATCATAAAAAATGTAAATAACCAATATAATAGGGACAAAAATATGAATGAGATCATAGCCATATAAACTACATATAGTCCATCATAATTCTCATAGAGATAAAAGGATAAATAACCTTTCATTAATGATGTAAAATCCAAACCCAGGATGGGACTTCCACATTCCACCCCACTGTAGAATGGTTGAGCCAAATATTTCTTTAATCATTCACCCTCGTGCCATATTCCAAGCATGAGTGTGGGATTTCATAGAACACATCAATAAAGACTCATCCACGTCTTCAAGATTCCATCCACCTCAACCCATCAAGCAGTGATTCCACCTCACAGTTGGACATCACTAAAACCATCACGTGATCAGTCTCTATCCTAGCTTTCTAGGGTTGCAAAGCATTTGTTCCAACCCAAATCCTAGGACTAGTCACTCAACCTACAAATTTCGTTGCTCTCCATATAGTTTGTAGCGTTTCCAACACCAGTAACTCAACCCACAACATTTTGCAGGCTTCTAAAGTGTTTTTCCAACGAGGGCTTCCAGGAATATTAACTCAACCCAGCATGGGCTTCCAAAAGGTTTGTCCAACCAAGGCTTCCAGGACAAGTAACTCAACCTAAGTTGTTATAGGGCTCCCAGAGTGTTTGTTGAAGCAGGTATTCTAGGACTAGTAATTGAACCCAAGCCATTACAGGGCTTCCAAAGCATTTGTCCAACTAAGGTTTCTAGGATCTAATAACTCAACCCAAGCTAAAGGAAACATCAAAACCAACCAAAACAAGTACTCAAAGTAAACCCATAACCACCATGGTTATTGAGGAAATGGAAAGGCTAGGAAAATCCACTATCAATAGATGCAATCCTCCATACAATGACAAAGCATAACCAAGAAACCCGATGCATGTGCCATGCATGCCAAAACTAATGAGTAAGACATACATGCAACTCGTTACTTGCAAGAAAAATTGTCATAGTTGTTGATGTTGATGCCCTCTTGCACTTTCCTTCTCTTACTTTGCCTTATTGCTCCAAAAATCCAGGTATGCTACACCCTCCAAGAGTGCTCCAAGAAAACTCTAAGTCTCCAAGAATATGAGAGATCGAGAATAGAATAGAAGAGAGTGCCACCAAAACCTGTCAAAAGCTTACCCACTAATCTTGAGAAGAATTTTTATCAACGAGGCCTCTATTTTCTTCATTTTCCATTATTTTCCTTCATTTTCCTCCTCGCATGAAACCTGTGACCTTTCACCTTCCTTTTCTCCTAATTTCCTTTATTTTCCTAAATAAAATGCCAATTAATGCCTCATGGCTTTCCAAATATTTAACCATTTCTTTTTCCAATTTCCTTAGGTCATTTCTTTTTTGCAATATGTGACCTTTCACCTTCCTTTTCTCCTAATTTCCTTTATTTTCATCAATAAAATGTCAATTATGCCTCATGTATTTTGAAAGTCGTAGCCATTTCCTTTGCTAATTTCCTTAGCCATAATAAACCAAGTCAAAACCCATTAGGATGTTTCCCCCACCATTCAACTTGGAATACATGTCCCATCACCATGGCCTTAGATATTTTTACATGGATTTTTAACCATGGCTATTACAAAAACCTCCCCCTTGGGGGAACACCGTCCTTGACATTCAATTACACCTATAACCAACAACACTGGTGAAAACAAAACATACTACCCATGGAGCTTTATAACACAGGTCATTGTAGTATTTACAATGACCACTGTTGAAACATGATAAACATACCATTTACTGGAGCTTTATAACATAGCTCATTACAGTATTTACAATAATAACCACATATACTCATACACATTTTCTTCAACCAACATAAAAACATAATGTCTATGGAGCTTTATAAACCATCTCGATACAATATTTACAATAAAACGCACATGTACACATCTACACATTTTCTCAACCAACAAATAAAAGAATATGATGCCTCCATCCACAACAAGGGAATCCAAAGGCTTACACCTCCACCCTCAAGTAATATCAGGATTCAACTCCTTCTTAAGAAGTCCAAAATCCATTGCAAATTCGAATCTGCATCCAATATGCAATGTTATAATCCTATGACACTTATCCTCTCGGTGAACAGTTATCATCTCATTGTTCTAGGGTGCACTCCCAATGTTCATCTCATTCCATATGGAAATTCTCATGACTAAAATGAATATATCCCCGACCTTCCCTTCTCTTCTACACAATCCCTTAGGAAATCCTGTCAACCTCTTCAGTGTAGTCACTCACCTTCCAAGTTCTGTTGGCACCCCCATCTCAGGTTGTCCATCCCTTGGCAAGACTTCCTCACATCGGAAGATACAAAAACCAAGGCGTATCCCTACCTAAAAACCATCATAACAGTCATAGCATGGTCATGGAAATAAATGGACACTATTGGGTACCAATGTCCCATGATGGCCCTGTTCCTGAATGCTTTACTAGCATACTGTTACATTTTCTAATTCCTTTTGTTGTTGCAAATTCTTGCCATCGATTTCAATCACCCAACTTGGCATTTCATTAATTCCTGTACCAAGCACCTAACTTCCATTATATTTAAAATAATTTGAAATAAATTCACATCATACCTCATTGGCAGCTCGTCAATCAGGTAAATTTTCAATCATGTTCGTTTACTATCACAACAAGTCAAACTAGCATATTTGACCAAATCAACATGTATAAAAATATCACATCAAGTTAGATCTAAAGATAACTATCAAAATCATAAATAACATGTAACCATGATAAACCAAAATCATAAATCACATACATAATAAAACTGAAATAATATACCGATAATTATCCTTTCATCAATCCTTACTTTTGCCTTTGTTCTTAATTCGTACGCACACCGGATCGGTTTCTACACACGATAAACACCCAGTGCCTTCTCCTCAACAAGGTACCCATGTACATAGTGTGCATCACACACATACAACCACACACAACATACAACTCCATGCCATACATGCAGTGACACGTCACATACAGCATATACAACTAAACTTAGTGTATACAATACAATACAATACATACGCCAACATCTAGTGCATAACACAAGACATACACCTACACCTAGCATACAACACAACAAAACACATCTATACCCAATGTAAAACACCACACAATACATGCACGTACATAATGCGCATACATAGTACAACATTCCCTCAACACAACATGTATGCTATGCACACAATACCATATGTGCACTAGTACCATATTGTTACCGGGAAAAGTATCTATTTAGAACTGCTCTATCCCACTAAGGTGTGACAGCTGCCTTAGAAACAAACAGAGAAAACTACTTTTGTATCTTCTTTATGAACTATAAATAAAGAGGAATGGAAGAACCAACCTGTGTCTTGCACTAGTCCTTTGATCCAATCTCTCTCCTCTTTGACAGCTTCCAAATACCTGCTCCCTTACTTGCCCAGCTTCACCAAGTACCTGTAAGATCACAGAAGAAGGAAACTATACAAAGACATGGATTTATATTCATAAATAACTTAGGATCAGATTTAAGTTAACCATACAAATGTAACAAGCATCAATGATACAAAAGCATGGAGAAGAAACTCAAATAGTTTTTATTGATATACAAGAAGATCCAGGAGGAGTTACAACCGATGATTCCTGACCCAGCATCAACCTCCCAGCAAAGAAGCCCCTCTTCACCTCCAACAAAGCATAGATCACCCAATTCTCTGATATGTATCTCAAACCAACAACAATTCCTTACAATGTGCAAAATTCCAGCCTCTGGATCTCTGGGATGAGGGATCCATATATAGATGTATGCAAGGAGGATGAGTCAGCTTATGATTTGACTAGTGTCTTCTCTCTGTCAGTTATTGCTTCCACTTGGAGACTGAAAGCCTCTTACTCATCCTTGGTCGAATTCAGTGAGGCAAGTGTCATAGGGGAAGATTCTGGAAGCTTCCATTGTCTCTCCACCTCGCGGAATGACACTTCCATTTGTCATTTCCCACTCAACGCACCCTGGTAGTGCATTTAGGTGCATTGCAACGCACCTAGCCAGTGGATTTAGGTGCTATGTAACGCACTTAGCTAGTGGAGCAGCTGAAATGATCCTGTTTTGACTTATTCTTAGCAGTTTCAGGTGGAGAACTTCTGAGAGAAGTTGTAATTTGTTGACCTTGTCCCTTTATGGGTTAGCACAACACTTTTAGGGACTTAGGAGCCCTTGGTTTATGGACATTTCATGCTTAGAGCTGTAAGGCACAAAAATGTCTATAACAGTTGCCCCCTAAAGTATGAGGCCGTTAATCAGGTGAAATGCTTTATTATGAGGATCTGAAGTTCTTTCAATGCTGGGAGGAGACCTGTAATAAGATACAATACAATACATTATCTTCATACTTTTTTCATGATCTAGCTGAGGCGGGCATTCCCATGCTCAGCTTTACAAATTCATTTTCATGTACATAGGACAGACAATCGTCTGATTGTAGACTGATGATTCTAATAGAACCATCATCCTTTTGGTAGGATGATTATCTGTGCTGCAATGCTGTACATTTTAATGTCTTTATTTCCCTGAATATATATCGCAGCCCGGATGGATGAAACTAGATCCGGGGTCTTCAATCTCCTCCGATCTTCACTCGAAGTACAATTCGATCCATGTGAGAAATGTTCTGAAGTCGAACATGGAAAGACATCGCTTGATTACCAGTCAATGATGTAAACTATTAACAAGCGCGAGAGGAATCACCGATAATGATAATGACCCTCAAGGTACTGCAGTACAATTCACGTGGTGTGAATAAAGGACTTGGCATCGAACACCACGCAAAATCTTTCGGTCGAAGGCCATTGATGAAAACCTGTCGCCGGAAGTGAGAAACTTGCCATTAAGGCATGCAAGTTTCAAAGTACTGAATGGGGTGTTCCTAGATCAACTTCTTGGATAATGAGCTGATGTCGACAAGAAGTGATCCGTCACAGGAGGGCATTAATGAATCCCACATCAATGACACGGAACGGAGCAAATGATTTTGATGGAGGTGAAAACGATCTGATGATATACGGTTCAGGGTGGTGGTCATGAAGGAATGAAGTATAATGTATGGTAGTGGGTGAGACACAGGTGGCTTCTCTGGATGACTTCTCTTGAACATATCGGCGACACTGATGTGATGGATTGGTAGCATTAACCCCAAATGTGGATGGTATGGCGTGACCATGGCGATGTGACCGGTGAATGAAACAACCCAACCCGACTCGGGCACGGAGCGGAAGTGTCATGTTCAAGAGCGACTTGCTACCAATAAAGATTCTTTGAGTTTTCTTCCCAATTTTTCCCCAGTCATTGCTGACCAGTACCTCTTTATTTTTGTCAAGCTTGAGGAGGATAACATATGCTTGTTCTATAATTTTCCCTTCAGGCAAACCCATCGCTATGTTTTAACGAGCCTAGCGATAGTGAAATTCGTTCTCGTCTAAAGACAAGTTTGTCGCTATTAATCTTTTTAACGAGTTTAACGACAAAGATAACTCGGTCCTTTTCATTTTTAGAGAGTCTGAAAAGGTACGTAAAGGTAACTCCAAAATTCCTTTTTCGTCATCTAATCCCTTAAGTCCGAAAAAGTATAAAACAATACAGAAGGGATGAATTTTCGATAGCTTTAACGAGCCGAACAAAACAAGCACTTGATCTTTTTGTGTAATAATCCCTCAAGTCCAAAAAGATTAAAATCTAGAAAAGGGATAGCACTTCCTATCGCTTTAACGAGCTGGAGAGGCTAATGGCTCGGCAATCTTTTCATATTTTACGAGTCATTTGAAAAGAGCTTAAAGAAGACTCGTCTTTTGAGGAACGAGTGATAAAATGGGTAGCAGCTGATTCCAGGTAAGGTTTGGAATTTTCCAATCACGGCAGTGTCACAAGGATGGCTAGTGAAATCACTCTTCGCAGTTGTTCCTCAAAATGGGTAAACAATCAAATGGAGGTGAATGATCGGCCAATGAAAAAGTGGAGGTGACGGTGCAAACACAACCAAGGCTTTAACGGCTGAAATGCTTCATTCACGGTGGTTATTTACGAGGGAGTTCGTTCATTTTTTAATGAGCTTAAACTCTGGGGGAACATGTGCTCAATGCGGGTTTATTTTTTAACGAGCTTGAACCTTGCGGTAACACTGCACGATTAATCTAGTCATATGATAAGAATGTCTCATATAAAACGGAAATTTTTAGATTTTGTCCCCACATCCTTTCTTCATGCAAGTTAGGTGACGACCAATCCTACGAGTTTAAAGGGTTAGAGGTCCTAAAAATTTAAAAAATAAATAGTCGCCCTTCGCTTGCACTCCAAAATGTTTGCATGCCCCCAGGTATAAAACAGAGTTTCAAGGTTACCTCTACTTCTATCCGCCAAAACATTTGTTTTACCGAGAGAGGCCTACCTCTTACAGGTCACCCAAAGATTGTTCTATTCGCAGCGCAAACAAAACACTTCTTTGGCAATGTCTACCGAAATAAACAAAGGTGAGTGGCAGCGCTCGCCAACTCACATAAATTTGACAAAAGAATCTTGTTCTAGAATAACCCTCAATTCAACTCATGGACGGGGTACAGACTAGTCATATTCTCCTGCGGAAACCTACCCTATACCTGAAGTTTTCCTGCCGAAGCAGACCAGGGTGCATGCCCCCTGGGTTTCAGTCATATCCCCCCGGATTACTCGCGCTCATCGAAAGGACGGACTGGAGATTGAGACATTTCTTGCGTGAAAAGACCATTTAGGGATGGTATATGACTATTCGCACTGTATGATCCGGGAAATGAAAGCTGGTCCACGAGCTTGACCACTCTTCCTTTGTGTGGAAAACACATTACTCTAAATAGTGAGGAGACAATTGCTCTCATGCAATAAATATAGTCTCGTCCAAGGAGTATATTGTAATCCAGGGGTCCTTGAACTACCATTACGTTCATGCAAACTATCTTCCTTCTCAATGTTATTGGCACATTGGGAAGGATCCCTAAAGGTCGACTGGTTCCTTTATCAAAGCCCGTCAGATTTCTCATCTCAGGAAAAAGCGATGGCGAACCAAACGCTTTCCAAGCAGTTGAGGAAAGGATACTCACAGAAGCCCCCTCATCTATGATGGTACCAGCCATAACCATTCTATATATTTGAACGATAATTCGGAATGGTATGCTTGCTGGTAAACGGGGTCTGCCTAGTTGATTCCAGTCGAAGGAGACAACTAGGTTGCTTGGAGGTGGGACCGAATAGACGGCCGGGTACGGCTCTGACGAACTTCCTTCCTGCGGTAAAGGAATGGGTAAATTGCCCCCATGTTCGTCGGAGTCTGTGTTTATGAAGAGAATTTGGACGGTGTCATCCTTTTTCTCTTCAGTGACTGTATCATCTGAATATAAAACCTCTGAAGGCAAGACCAGGTCAACTGCCGCCTCGACCTTTTGACTTTCGTCTGGTATGGATTCGGATGGTTTATCTTCAATGATAGATGCTTCAGCTGACCACTTGAGCGGGCCAGCTGGATTCTCAACTAGTGACGGACTCGGGAAGAGTTTTTTATATCCAGGAGGAAGTCGTAATGGTGAAACCGGACGATCATCCAAAACTCTTTTAGCTTCGTCTAAGAAGGGACAACGGTGGACGGCATGATTGCCTTCACACAGTTTACAAGGAAATCTAGCTTTCCCTTTTTGTCCTGGGGCTTCACTTTCACTAGTCGACGGTGTGCTTTCAACATGATCACCAGAGGTTGACGACACCGGGATGTGCAAACGAGGAGACCAGTCCCTTAATATCCGAGGGATGCAAGGACAATCTCTGTGAAAGTGGTCTCCTTTGCAAATGACACATGGCGATTTAGGCCTGGTCGGTGCAGTGTGTGGATTTTCGTTAGACGACACTCGTTTGCCCCCATTCGCCTTTGGCTCCTTCTTCTTCTTCTCTTTCTTCTTCTTTTCCTTCTTCTCCTTAGGAACTTGGCTTTTAGCTTTACCAGCTCCATCAAGTGAAGAGGAAGGAGAAGAGGAAGAATTTGAGGAAGTAGAAGGCTGGTGGGCAACTCTGGACTCGTCTAATTGCTGATTCGATTGTTCAGGAATGGTGGTGTTCTAAACGACAGAGGTTGAGAAGAGCCATACAGGCAAACCAATTGTCAGTCCTGGAAGCGACAATGTGGCCATATGGGGCGCACCAACATCTCCCCAAGAGGAGAAGGGACTAGGATTTCCACCAAGGGGAATTCCTTGGTTGGTAGGCTCCATTTTCTCAACCCAAGATCAACGTAGGAAAGGGGTATGAATATTCCGTTTAAAATAAATTTTAACACGTTTTGACACAACTTGCTTTTTCAGTTTTTAAGAGTCGAGAAAAAACAAAATATGACTCTAGTCTCCTTCGATTTTTAATGAGCCTGAAGTGACAAGTGCTCAGATGGACCTTTTCCGTTAAAGAGTCTGAAAAGGAATGAAAGGGACTGCTTTGGAGGTCTAGGTAGAGGGAGTACCAAACCAATCGCAAAACTGCAGAATACTTTTTACGGTACAGCAGTCAATCTTTCTTAATGCTGTGTTCAGTGCATTGCGATCAGTAGGGCGGCCGACATGGCTTCCTATGGATAAAGGATTTAAGCCTATAGGGGTCTCCCAAAATATACTCGACGGTATGTGGGAGCACAAGTCCGTACTGGCACTTATCATCTCAAAGTGGAGGAATCACCCAACCATCAGTGAGGACAATAGTTACCAGGCTTTACGACGCCGGAATACGTCTCTAGCCTAGACCTCTAAATGTTGTGCGTTAAGTTCCAAAGCGTTGTTAGATTCATTGGATTTATTTTAAGTTGATCTTGCTTATGAAGTTTGCCTTTTGGGTTCACCACGAGATGTAGATGTAATTCCTAAAATGCAATCTAAAGATGATAAACAAACTTTTATCTCTTTTCTAAAATGAAAATCCTAGCTACTAGGGGAAAAGAAAGACACAATCTTTTCACAAAGAGCAAAGAGCACACTGTAAATGCACTTTCTTAAATCAAGCCAAATAGACTGTCTATATGCAAATGCACATGCATGTATTTGTTTTTCACTTTCTTAGTATTGATGCTAAAAAGAAAGTTGATGTACAAATCTGAATTTGCTTTCAAGCGACAAACACAAACAAGCTTCTTTTCGAAATCAAAAGATAGAGATGATTACGACACTCTACGATTTTGAAATGAACACTCGTTTTGACACTAGAAATACACAAATTCAGACCAAAGGCAATAGTAAAAGTATAATCGACCATCAACAGCAATTAAACTTTCTCCTATGATCAAAATCGACACTTGCGACAGATCTAAATCAAAGGATCACAGTATGATTATTCTACTTTTGCAATGGAAAACTGTAAACGACTCAACAAACACACAAAAACATCTACAGTTCTTTTGTACAAAGGAGGCGGAATATCAGTAAGGAAAAGGGGTTTGAAACAGTCATACACTGATCACAGGCTGCAAAATTTCAGAGACAAAACTGGAAAGAATGAAGCACAAGAACCTCAGCTGCATAGGGCTAGGCTGATCAACGCACCTGTAACACAGAGAAACTGCGTTGCAACGCAGGTTGCCCTTTTGGGAAGTGCGTTGAAATGCAGGATCTCTTCACAGTACCTGCACTAGGGCAGAAACGAGAGTTCTATCCGAGTTCTGGGTCATAGTCTGCAGTTTAGTCTTTGGTTTTTGGCCGAATAAAAGCAATCAGTAATGCACAATCAGGGGTAGATCTAAGGAGGGTCTAAGAGCTATCATAAGGGCAATCAGATAGTCTGTGAATCAGCTATTCAAATCATAAACAGATCCAGTGAATGGATTGAAGTAGCAACTGTCTACTTTGCATTTGTTATGGCAAATGCAGTTCGAATGCTACTTATAAGTTTATGAAATAAACAATAAGAGATACACAAACAAACTAATTAGACATTCGTCCCCAGTGGAGTCGCCATTTTGTTACCAGGAAAAGTGTCTATTTAAAACTGCTCTATCCCACTAAGGTGTGACAGCTGCCTTAGAAACAAACAAAGAAAACTACTTTTGTATCTTCTTTATGAACTATAAATAAAGAGGAATGGAAGAACCAACCTGTGTCTTGCGCTAGTCCTTTGATCCAATCTCTCTCCTCTTTGATAGCTTCCAGCTACCTGCTCCCTTACTTGCCCAGCTTCACCAAGTACCTGTAAGATCACAGAAGAAAGAAAATATACAAAGACATGGATTTATATTCATAAATAACTTAGGATCAGATTTAAGTTAACCATACAAATGTAACAAGCATCAATGATACAAAAGCATGGAGAAGAAACTCAAATAGTTTTTATTGATATACAAGAAGATCCAGGAGGAGTTACAACCGATGATTCCTGACCCAGCATCAACGTCCCAGCAAAGAAGCCCCTCTTCACCTCCAACAAAGCATAGATCACCCAATTCTCTGATATGTATCTCAAACCAACAGCAATTCCTTACAATGTGCAAAATTCCAGCCTCTGGATCTCTGGGATGAGGGATCCATATATAGATGTATGCAAGGAGGATGAGTCAGCTTATGATTTGACTAGTGTCTTCTCTCTGTCAGTTCTTGCTTCCACTTGGAGACTGAAAGCCTCTTACTCATCCTTGGTCGAATTCAGTGAGGCAAGTGTCATAGGGGAAGATTTTGGAAGCTTCCATTGTCTCTCCACCTCGCGGAATGACACTGCCATTTGTCATTTCCCGCTCAACGCACCCTGGTAGTGCATTTAGGTGCGTTGCAACGCACCTAGCCAGTGGATTTAGGTGCTATGCAATGCACTTAGCTAGTGGAGCAGCTGAAATGATCCTGTTTTGACTTATTCTGAGCAGTTTCAGGTGGAGAACTTCTGAGAGAAGCTGTAATTTGTTGACCTTGTCCCTTTAGGGGTTAGCACAACACTTTTAGGGACTTAGGAGCCCTTGGTTTATGGACATTTCATGCTTAGAGCTGTAAGGCACAAAAATGTCTATAACACATATGCTCAACATGTACACAGTACCACCTATATACTGCACCACCTGCACAATGTGTGCACAAAATCACATGTGCATGGTGCCACACTCACAACATGTACACAATGCCACATGTACACTACACCACTTGTACAACGTGTACACAATACCACATGTACATAGTACCACATGCACGACATGTACATGAAACCACATGTGCACAATGCCACCTGCATGACATGTATGCAAGACCACCTACACATAGTGCCACTTGTACAACATGTGCATAGCACCACATGCACACACCACCACTTGTACAATCATACACACCACACCACATGTACAACATGAACGGAACACCCACATGGGATTCACTGGGGGAGCAATACTATACCACGTGGGTTCATATTGGGGGATATATATTGAGGAAAAAATGACATAATAAATTTGGGGATATATAAGGGTTAAAGGGTTTTTATATTGCGGGTATAAAAAATGTTAATGAAAAAATAGATACCTACAATATCTATTAAAAGTAGGGGTTTTTAAAATTAGGAAGGTGTATTTGGTTTGTATGGCTAGGGGGATAAATAACGTGATTTTAGAGGTAATTTTCCAATATGTAGTCAAATTAGGGGTATTGTTTAGTACGCCATGAATGCACGTGATATGAAAAATGTTTATTCAGTGAAGTCCCAGTGGCAATACCACATGTTCATAGCACTGCATATCCAACATTCACATAGCATCATCTATACACAACACTACATATCCAACACATGCAAAGTAGCATATGCATACAACACTACATATCCATCATGCACACAGTACAATGTGTACACAACATCGTATATCCAACATGTACATAGCACCATATATACCCAACACTAAATATGCAACATTCATATAGCATTATCTGTACTAACACCCTATACATCATATTTCATAAACAACATGTACACACACTACATATGCACAATATTGCATGCGCACAATCATCACAGATGAAACATGTACAACATATGCACAACAGTAATACCACACATCCAAAACCAAATTGTCCTTACAAAGAAACCTTGCTTCTAGTGTCTTATTAATGCTTATCCTAGTATGTCACAGACCACACTACTTTAATTTCATTGATGTATCCCTTGGTATAACATGTCCATAACATATATATAATATAAATAGATAATGTAAACTCATAAACACATGATATTGACCTTATATTTTTGTCATTACTACTCTTTCCAATTGATTCCTCATAAGACCAGGAACCTCTTCATGTCATTTTCCTGTGTAAGAAACCATTTCTCCACTAGAATGATTCCTGAAGACCCTGTTAGACAGTGACATAGATACATGGACACATACATAAGCATAAAAATTAGCATAAAAATATCATCATCCTATCAAACAATGACATGCATACATGTATACATATACAAACATCAACATAATCATGATCATAAAATAATTACATGATATGAAGGTCAAGGTTAAGATAAATTCCTTTATTCATGCACAACATGCATGACATTGAGAAGAATCATTCCCAACATAACCAAGGAATCTGACACCTCATATCCATTTATTTTACCTTTTTTGGTTACCTTTCTCATGATTGTTCTGCCATCGTCCGTTTACACCAATGGACCCAACGAGTCCAAATGGTTACCATAGTATTTCCTTTTGTTGCTCTTACTCATGCACAAAACTTCATCTAAGTCCTACATTACCTATTGGGTGCCACACAACTCTCCCCGAGATTCATCAACTTTCTTCTTCCCCAACCAATTCCCAAACCACTCAAAACATAAAATGAAAGACAAGAAACAACCAAAAAGGAAACCATGAAACTAATAACAACACCACAACCCAAATGGCATGGCCATGCCCAAGACATAAACAGAACCGAAATCAAGCACAACCAAGTACCAAAATACTAAAAGCACAAGACTAGAAACAAACACCATGACTCAATCCACATGGTTCCCGAGGAGTGCTCAACCCGAGCCTTCTTCAAGATTTCGTGGTAATATTTTTTACATGCAATCCCCTGTATCATACTATCATCAACACATAACTATCAATGCATAAAAAAACATGACAATACACTAGTTACCATACCTTGTTGTGCCAAGCACATTTCTTGCAATTAAACATATCCACGCCATCCGTCAAGGGACTCCAATTCCATTGATGTGTCCTCCTACAACTAGAGACTGGCTAATATACCTGTCAAGTAAATGTTCATGACTATAGCACATATCTACATAATGTCACACAAAATCAAGGTTAAGAAGACTCCCTATATGAAAGGTACTCATTTGTTTGGAATTAGGGTTTCCAAACATAGCCAAAGGAATTATTGCTCAATTCTTTCTCTTTTTCCTTTACCTTGTTGCAGTTGACTCTTATTATGTGCTATCACATCATATAACTTCTAGTTATATAAACAAATCAATCATTACCTCATCATGCTAATACTAATCATGTTCCCCCGCAACTACTGACAAATGTCAGCCACATGTTCCAAATATCAGGGCAATTATATATATCAATTTGAAATCAACATTTACCAAGACTAACAATCATATCATAATTCATAGTCAACTCATAGTCCTTAGACACAATGCTACAACTGTCACCTACTATACTCAAGTAGATATCAACTGTCTCAACACATATGTGTTAGTACAATCCTCTTAAAATAAGATCATTTCAGTAAGAAACCTTATAAACACATACTCATATTATGGAATTCATCAAACGTTCAACAAAATATAAATGTACCATGTTAGATAAATCAACTAGATGAAATAATAAACACCAAACATTCAAACACCAAATAAACGACATAATTAACAATGAAGCACCAAGTATACTATATAAGAAAGCTTGTATCTTAGTGTATCTCAGGGGAGACTATCTTGTCTGCATAATCAATTTAGTTAACATGGTATAACTTCACAACATATCAAATCAAACATAAATAATATCATGATATCCAAAGTAGTCACTAGCTAACATGTTTACAACATACCTCATACAAAATTATCACTCATAGATATGCCAATTCAATCTAGATTTGTACAACACCATATCAAAAATATTTTGTCTCGTACCTGAATATCCTCACCATAACCATATGCATAGTCCAATCCAACTTAGTATGATACATATAAAATCAAGATCTTAATGTAATAAACCTAATATTCAAGTTACTCACATATAACAACCATAAGCTATATATCATGCTCATCGACAACATATAACCTAATCATCAAGATACTTGTCATATAACAACAATAAGTTAACTTATAACATACTCATCAACAACATATAACATAATAATCAGGTTATCTGTTATAAAAAGGTAATAGCAATTCATACATCTACAAGTTAATATTATTCTTGACTATCTGACACATGTGCATATAGCTACACTAATCAACTAACATATATCATGAATGTAACCATAACATCAAAAGACATCTAAATAAACCTAATGCATATGAAAATCCTTAACTTACATACCTGCATTCGAAACATACAATACCTCTATGATGATCATATCTTACCTCAAAGTCTAATGCTGCAACCTCATTATGATGATCTGCATCTCTAGCTCTATCTCAACCAACACATTAGCATCATAACAATTCATAACACCATGATGACCTAAATTGCATACAATGACTTCACAAGGCATGTTTAACCTACTATTCATGCATAACTATAACCAAGACCATACATGCATAACAACTTCATTTAAACATATAACACATGACTGCAAAACAATATACACATCATTCTAGCTAGAGTCCAGTCATCAAGGCATGACCATAACAACTACAAAAACCATGACCTCATTCATGAAAACAACAACCACATCACGTGCACTTGGTAACATGTGAACACTGACGTGCATAACAATGCATAGTCAACCATACACACATGAATACATACTCCACAAAAACACCTTCAACCTTCACATGGCGACATCACTAAAACCATGATCAACATAATGCAAATGTGACAAGAACATGAACTACAAGCATAAGGAACACATATGAAACCAACATGAATGCATGACCAACACACAACCCAGGGAGAGTGCAACCACACTTTTCTACCACTTTGTAACACCCTCCTCTGAGATTTACCCAAGCAACCAGCCACCCAAGGTAAACATGTGATGATAGGCTACTATGATATGATTTAACCTCCTAAGTGACATTAAGTAAATAGAACCGATGGAAACACAATACACAGGCCTCCCTCAGGTGCTTCAGGACCCCCAAGAACTAATCCACGAGTCTAGGTGCCCAACCACTAAGTTAAGATAGCATTCAAATGAATTAAACCAAAATTCACACCCACGACAAGGCATGCTTTTGACAGCAAGCCCATGGTTTCCCTAACAAGCTTGCTTACAAGCAACCAGAGACCCTATTTGTCAGTGTTATGCCAGTGAATCTAGGATTTGAGCCACTTTTTGAAGCCAAGAACATAGGTCACTGCTGAGAATTGAACCATCTCTTCAAATCACTAAAATAACATGGAAATTAAAATACTAAAGAAGATACTTGTTCAAGACCTTGATTTGACCCCTACTAGCCATAATAGACATTTTGTGAAACAATTAGTAAATATGCAACCTACATGTGTAAATAACAGATCTTCGCATATGGGTCTCATACTTGTCTTAGATTCATTATGAAGCATTGCCTCTTTATCACATTAGCTTCCATTTCGTCTTAGATTCATTATGAAGCATTGCCTCTTTATCACATTAGCTTCCATTTCATCCATTAGGTCAGAGATACATTGATCATTCAATAACAAGTAAGAACATGATGAGAGCCACTCATGGCTACCGTCGTAAAACATGTAAATAACCAGCATAATAGGGAGAGAAATGCCAATTGAATTGTCGCCATATAAACCACATATAATCCATCACAATTCTCATAGAGATACAAGGGGAAATAACCTTTTATTAATGATGCAAAATCCAAACTGAGGATGGGACTTCCACATTCCAACTGATCATAGAATGGTTAAGCCAAATCACTCTAGAGCCATTGAGCCTTGTGCCATATTCCAAGCATGAATGTGGGATCTTATAGAACACATAAAACAAGACCCATCCAGAGCTTCCAGAGGCCATCCACCTGAACCCATCAAACAATAATTCTACCTCATGATTGGACATCACCAAAACCATCATCTAATCGGTCTCTATCACAACTTTCCAGGGCTCCATAATGTTTGTTCCAACCTCCATCCTATGACTAGTAACTCAACCCACGTCTTTCATTGTGCTCAAGAGAACTTTTCAAACCAAGGATTCCAGGACTAGTAACTCAACCCACAACATTTTTCGGGCTTCCAGAGAGTTTGTCCAATCAAGGCTTCCAAAACTAGTAACTAAACCCACCAAGGGATTTGAGATAATTTGTCCAACCAAGGCTTCCAAGACTAGTAACTCAACCCAAGTTTTTACAAGGCTTCCAAAATGTTTGTCCAACTACGGCTTCCGAGACTAGTAAGTCAACCCAAGACATTACTGGGCTTCTAGAGCATTTGTCCAACCAAGGCTTCGCGGAACTAATAACTCAACGCAAGCTAAGGGAAACATGAGAACCAATCGAAACATGTACTAAAAGTAAACCCACAATCATCATGGCTATCCAGCAAATCGTAAGGCTAGGCAAATCCACTATCAATCGAGGAAATCATGAATTCCAGTGAAAAATCATAACCAAGAAACCACATGTATTTTCCACGCATGCCAAAACTAGTGAGGAAAACGTACATGCAACTCAATACCTACAAGAAAAATTATTGTAGATGCTAATATCAATGCCCTCTTACACTTTCATGTTGTTCCTTTTCCTTCTTTCTCCAAGAATCCAAGTATGCCAAACCCTCCAAGAGTGCTCAAAGGAAACTCTAAGTCTCCAAGAATATGAGAGAGAGAGAACAAAATAGATGAGAACTCGACCAAAACGTATCAAAAGCTTAGTCATTGATCGTCAGAATGTTTTTTATCAATGAGGCCTCTATTTTCTTCATTTTCCATTATTTTCCTTCATTTTCCTCCTCGCATGAAACCTGTGACCTTTCACCTTCCTTTTCTCATAATTTCCTTTATTTTCCTAAATAAAATGCCGATTAATGCCTCATGGCTTTCCAAAGATTTAGCCATTTCTTTTTCCAATTTCCTTAGCCATAATAAATTGAATCAACACCCACTAGGATGTTTCCACCATCATTCAGCTTGGAATATGTGTTCTATCACGTGGCCTTATATATTTTTACATGGATTTTTAATGAGGATTTTTACACATCCATAAGTATGCACGAGAGCAACTAGGGAAGAGCATATGGAAAAACAAAATATATTCAACCTAGAACCCCTACCACATGTTGGATCACCTTCTTAATCATCTAAACTCACCTCCAAGCCTTTGTAACAAGTCTGGAATTGATGACATAGGAAACAAACTTCTGCACCGAGTCAATGACATGCAATTCCTAGTCTGCCAAACTCCTCATTAAGACCAACACCTCTATCTCTTCAAATAGAAATAAAAACTTGTCTAAATACCTCCAACACCTCTAACAACATCTCTAGCACTTGTGTCATCCTCTTCAACTCATGCAACAACAACATCAAGTTATCCAACTCCCTCCAACACTAGTAAAGGCACCTCCAACACAAGTAGAATCATATGGAACACTTTTCGCAATAATCCAATAATTTGCAGAAACAACACCTATAACAAACCAACACAACATGTCTTGAATCCATCTCTACTCAACCTCCAAATCTCCTCCACTACTCATTCCATAGCTATGTTGACATCAATGCTAACCAACAAGGTAGAGAAACCAAACACTTATCACACATAATTATAGGATTGACATAAGTATATCAAAAGTAGCACTATGACCTTTTTCACATCAATGTCAACATTACAATGGAAACAACAATGGTGAATGCTAGGAGTTGGGCTAGTGTCTCTAGTCATGATAATGATGAGATGCTTCCAAGTTGTGGAAGTGCCTCCATTTCTAAGAGGGACTATTTATTTTAGTAGTTTCGGAGTTACTCCAACACCTTGGGTTACACGGTTTTGGAGAATTTTTACCCACATGGGGTTTGTGGGCAAGTGTACCCAAGTAGTGGGTTTTTCACCCAAAGTTGTGGGCAAAAAACAAAGTGTGATTTTTTATGTTTTGTTTATTGAGGGCATGTGGTGCATCATTAAATAACTAAGGGGAACCTATGGCATTGATGACATGGTGTTGGTTGGATGAGAAAAAAATTTGTCTTATGTTTTATTGAGGTCAAAATGATTGTTTAGGTTGGCTTGGAGTTCAGTGATGACCCTCGATAGTAAAGTGAAAGCCACAGAGGCCTCTACAAATAGAAGGAATGTGAGTTCATTCAAACTATCAATCCAAGTGAAAACAATCAAGTGGAAAGACAATATGAGGTATCCATATCTCATGAATCCCTAATCACATTGGAGAGAATGTCTAAGTTTGAGGTATTTTTCTTATGTTCTGATCTAGGATGCATGGAGTTGCTAGCTGAGTCCTTGAGGTTTATTTTTGGGAATAAGAAGGAGCATAAATCTCTATGATTTTAGACGATGTCTTACTTTCTATTTGTAGAGGATCGAGATCCCTAAGACACATTCTAAGGAGGGACATACTGTGGAGGAGAAATGACCATATATAATCAAGAAGTAATGTTATATGTTTAGGGTCTAGAAAGTAAGGTTTGCACTTGTAACACCAAGGATTTGAGGTTGACATAGGGCTAGAGTAAAGTAGTTACAAGTTTCCTAACCAGAATGGGAAAAGCAGTCATTTTCTACATGAACGAGGTCAAGTAAAGTGGAGTGGAATTCCATTTTTAGGTATGTTGTTTTTCCTTTCAAGTTGATTGAATGTTAAGGATTGAGGGTTGTTCTATTATTTCTTCAATGACAGTGTTAAAGAAACCTAAGTATAGCATGTTAGAGGATCATTTTTGACTTGTTTGAAGCCCTAAGAGTAGAGGAATAGCGAAATATTTTTCTTTGTGTGTGGGAAATCCTATGGATCCCTAAGATGAGACATTAATCACTGTGGTGAAGGACTATTGGTCGGTTAGTTATTTTTCCCTATTTCAGTGAGTTACACAAGGAGAAATTTAGTGATAAGAGGGAAGCTTAAAAGCCTTATTTTAGGTAAAATTTGGAGTAAAATAGAGGAAAGAAGTGGCATTGGTGAAGACCCTAAGAGTTGGCACTCTTAGAGGAGAAAGAGAGAAACTAGTGGGCATATTTGTTTGGGTCGATGTTCATACACTCTTGGATCAGCAAGAGGGTTGATACTAGATGATTGTTGAGCTAGAGATGAATGCTTTTTGAGGGAAGAAAAGATATGTGATACAAAATTGAGGAGGAAAATTACCTATCAAATGTGTTCAAGGTACGTGCATTGAAAGGACTGTGGATGGACACCATCAATAAGTAGGTCAAGTGTACTTTTTTTAGCGAAAGATTGTAAGTCATAAACTTTGTTGATTCAAAGCCCTAGTTTTTTTCTTGTATTAGGCTTGATTTTAAGAGCCATAATCCTTAGACAATGACCGCTACTATTGTTGTATTAATGTTTTGTAAGATAACATGTATTGGGTTAAAATTTGTCTTTTGTACTAGTTAATTCAAAGTTGTGTATTTTCAATTGTTCAAAGTAGGCGTTTTGTGGCATTTGAGTTTGTTTGTGATCGTGATCTTAGAATCAAACTTGATTCTCGAGTGATGTGGAAAAATCAAAAAGAACAAGATGTGGGATCTAAGAAGATAGGTTTATCAAAGGCTTGTGATAAAGGATTATCTAGGAGGATAGGCTTATCAAAGGCTTTTTTCTACTTTGGGAGTATAATGGAGGGGCATTTTCACTCCCAAAAATATCAAAACTTTTTGGAGAAAAAGCTCCAAATGGGGTTTTGATATGGATAAGGAATTCTAATTCATTATTGTAAACAATTTTAGTTTCTTTAGTTTCCAGAGAAGGCATGAGATATTTAAGGGTGATTTATGGATTGATTTTGTGGATAGCTTGAGTGAATTCAGGATTTTGAAAAGCTAATTTGTGGAGTGATTTATGGGTGATTTATGGAGTGATTTTAAAATTCAAAAAATCAGCAATGTTTCTAAATTCTATAATTTTGTAAGCCTATAGACAATAGAAAGAGAGTAACCATGAGGAAAAGAGATGATGGCCAATTAATTTAGAATATTTCCATAGAGATTGAATGTAGAGAAATGAGAGTTTTATGAGTGTATGTGTATGTATACATTTTATTTAATGAACTAGATTTTCATATATCTATTATGTTCATAGATTGTCTCTATATGAATGGAAGAATTCTCATCGATGTGAAATATAGAATTAGTAGAATCTCAATGTTTATGTGAAGTTGAAATTAATAGAGTTTTGATATTTGTGGGATGCATAAATTTGTTGATATATTATTTGGTTAATATTTGGTATGAGGAAATGAATCTTATTGAAAGATTATAGATAATTTAAGGTTATGTCACCAAAGAGAAGAATCTTGTTCATGTTGTAGAATTCATTTTGCATGGATTAGAAGATATTTTGTGTGATAAATCTTGTATAATAAATATAAGAATATGTTGACGAATATCTCTGTGATTAATTGAAATAACAAAATTCTATTGAGTATGTGTTGAAGCCCTATTGAAAATGGAAGTTGTCTCAGCATAAAACCTATGCACACAGATCATATGGAATCAATGCTTTTTGTGCATATGTGTGAATTTAACCCTATAGAATGAGGAGTACTTTTTATTCAACAATGTGTGTGTGTCTATAAATAGTCATACAAGTATTCTTAAAGACTTAGAGGAAACAATTTATCATTGTTAATGAGAGATCACTTAAATAATTTGTGAGATTGTTTATGGACCAAAGAATTGTGTTGTGGGGTTAATTCTAGATTTCACATTAGACTTGTGTTTAAGGTTAACAATTAAGGATGTATGAAAACCCTCAGTTGGTAGAATGCTAACAATTGTAAGCCATAAGTGAATAAGTTAGAACATATAAGAAAATTATGATTTTTTGCATTAGTTTTGAATCACAAAAGTATGAGAAATAGGCGTAATGTATTAAATATTGATGAACTCCAATAGCTAATTAGTAAAATAATATAATTTATTCCAAAAATAAGATTACACTTAAGAATATCTTGAACAAAAATGAGTGTTGCAATGTGACAAACAAAAATGGACATATAAAATGGCATTGCAATCTAATAAACATTAATGGACATGACATTATTTCAAACTAATATCAACATCCTAATGTATTGAAAAATATTGGTGTTGTAATGTGACAAACGAAATATACATGCAAAAAATGGCATTGCAATTTAATGAATATTATTCAACATCACATTCTATCAAATAATGCTAACATCATAATGTGTTATGAAAAAAAATATGTCACATTATGACAAACAAAAATCAAGGTCCCAATGTGACAAACAAAAATCATCGTCACAACATGACAAATAAAAATCAATGTCGCAATGTCATGAACTAAAATTGACATTGCAATAACATAAACAAAAGTTGACGACACATTTTAAAATACAAAAACTGATGTTGCAATGAGGTAAATAAAAAGAAAAATAAAAATTTCATATCAATGTCATGAATAAAACTTACCGTCACATAGTGACGAAAAAGAGTTTATTTTCGAATACAAAAGACAAAAAAATCAATGTCACAATGTGATGAAAAAAATCAACATTGTAATGCAATGAAGAAAAATTGACATCATAATGTGACAAACAAAAGTAAAAAATTCTATATGATGATGAAAAAAATGATGTCAAATTATGACAAGAAAAATTCTATGTCAAAATTTAATGGACACAAATTACATGAAAATGCATATAACAAAAATTTATGTTGCAATGTAACGAAAAAAATTCTATGTGCAATGCAACAGACAAAAATATGTCATAATCCTTTGAATTGTTGTCACAACATTGTTACCATAACTTACTATACAAATTTGATGAATATAAATTACTTGTGAATTGTGATGAAAATAACCTTATGTTACAATGTGACAAACAATACCCAACATTGCAATGCATGAACCATAACTTAAACATTATTATGTGATGATGAATTCATGACGCTGAACAATGTTAACCATAACTAACATGGTGAAATTGTGGTCTTCTGTTGGTTTGTTGGGACTTGACTATAGTGTACCTAGGGGGGATAATATGGGGTACAAAGGGAGGTACCCAAGGGAACAATGTAATAATGAGATGGGCCATAGTAATAAATAAAGTGGTTAACCCGTATCATGTAAGGGACCACAAGTAGTTAGTAATAATGTAATGGGCCCATGGTATTAGATAGATGGTATTGATGGAACCATGGTAATGACCCATGGTATTGTATGTATGAGGCCTATATAGAGGCTAGAGACTCCAAATTGAGAGGTGTCAAGGATTATTGTATTAACAGGCATATGGCTTGTGGAGTGTTCTCCTTCCTTAAGGAGTGAATGTATGATGTTGCCCTACCTTAAGGGTTTGATAAATAAAGTGAAGCATTTCTATATTCAAATCTTGTTCTTTCTTGGGTTTATTTGCATTGTCTAATATTTTCAGATCAAATCTATAACAAGTGGAATGTTATGTACCTAGGAGGGATAATATGGGGTACAAAGGGAGGTACCCAAGGGAATAATGTAATAATGGGATGAGCCATAGTAATAAATAAGGTGGTTAACCTGTATCATGTAAGGGACCACAAGTAGTTAGTAATAATGTAATGGGCCCATGGTATTAGTTCGATGGTATGAGGGACCCATGGTATTATATGTATGAGGCCTATATAGAGGCTAGAGACTCCACATGGAGAGAGGTCAAGGAATATTGTATGAATAGGCATATGGCTTGTGGAGTGTTCTCCTTCCTTAAGGAGTGAATGTATGGTGTTGCCCTACCTTAAGTGTTTGATCAATAAAGAGAAGCATTTCTATCTATTTCTATCTTATTAATTCTTGGGTTTATTTATATTATCTTATATTTCCAGATCAGATCTATAACATCCAAGAATACCATGCAAACCTATTCAACCTGTTATGCTGCAAGAACCCAATTCAAAATTTGAAGTTTATGCAAAACCATCACAAATTAATTGGAACACACCCTTTCCTTGATAACCTTGACCATCTCAACCCCAAAACCAATCTTGGCAACAAGGTTGGTAAGGACCTTATCGAAAAAATCCACAATATCCTCAATATCCTTCATACCTAACTCAATGTTATCCATATCATCAACCTCCACCACAACCAAAACCTCAACCACATCCATCTCAAAGATCAACATCCGATCAACTAGCTATACAACCATTTATGAGCCCAAACAATAAAGTAACTCAACCCACTTAGCTAAGGTAGAACACTTCCAAACAAATCCTCTTGTTCTAAATGGTATCCATCTTAGAGTAGGAAGAGTATTGCAAAAAAGAGATTATCCTTATTCCATTGAAGAAAAAAGTCTAGAAGAATAAGATCTAGAAGAATCATGTACTACATTTGAGGCAGAGCAGTCATTGGAGCTTGATATTCAATAACTTATGCTATGCTTATCATTGGATCGTTTATGCGTTCAACAGACTAATCAGAAAATATTAGAACATTTGAATGGAATGGAAGAATAAGGAATAGGAAATAATCGATATGAGCAAGCGATCCGAGGGAATCACAACTATATTGAACTTTGGTTCCTAGAAATTACTAAGCAGGAGCACCACTTTCTTCAACAACGTTTGGCATCATCAAAGTCAAAGAAATTGGTCTCTCATATTTAGTTACATGTCAAACCATATGTTTTGAGCCTATACATAATTTTATTTGTCATCTTGTTATGCACATGGCTCCATTACATAATTTTATTTATCATCTTGTTATTTGTCATCTTGTCATCTTGTTAAGCATTTTCACTCCTAAAACCATCAAATCATTTTGGAGAAAAATATCTGAATGGGGTTTCGATATGGATAAGGAATTCTAATTCCTTATTGTAAATAATTTTAGGTTCTTTAATGGTCAACATGCTCAAACCACAGACAACCATTGTCTACCATAGGAAGCATGGTCAACCACGATCAATCATAATCTTTCATAGTTAATTACAGTTAAATATGGATCACGAAGGTTAACCATGGGTCACATAATCAACATGGCCAACATGGGCATCCTAGTAAACCAAGTGTCAACCATATTTGACATGGTCAACCCATGGTCATCCATAGTCAACATTATTAACCAAGGTGAACCATGGTCTACCATTTTTTTGAAAGAAAAAACCGACATAGATTATATTAAGGAGATATAAAAATCAGGATACATGTCAAGAAGTGATTGATTCAGCTGGAAAACATGCAACTAAAATAGTAACAGATTGTAACTGAAACAGAAACAGATAATGTTCTTGATGTGGCGCCATAATAAGCCAGAACATAGCTGTAAGTGCGAGCTAGTGGAACCATGGTCTACCATATGCAACATGGTAAACCATATGTGACCATAGTAAACCCTTGTCAACCATATATTGAACATATTTAACCATAGTCAACCAAATTCAATAATAATGTTTCAAAATAATAATCTTTCAAGGTCAACCATTCTCGATCATAATATTACATAGTCACTCATAATCTTTTATAGCTCCAATCATAATATTTCACAATTACCTAGTTTAAAAAAACTACCATGTTTTAAAAAATTATAAAATGAACTAATTATAACTTTATTATTATTATTATTATTATTATTATTATTATAATGAGAATTTATATATGAATGGAACATATATAAATTTAAAATATGTAACCAGAAGAGCACACTAAAGGTACTATAAGGAATAAGAATTTGATGACACTTGTGAATATGGATTTTTTCAAACTAAATTGAAAAGTAGAAAATGCATAATTAAGGTGGAAGTAAATCTCAAATCGTTATTTTATTAAACTATTATTGAGGATATTATGTCACTATGATTTAACCTAATAATTATTAATAATTAAATTTCAATTCCAAAAATCTTCTTTCAATCATCACCAACAACTCTCTAAATATAATAATAGAAAATTTATTGTAGAACTAAAACCAAACAATAAACAATAAATCAAATTGATGTATAAATATCATAATAAAAAATTAATTTTAAAGTAAAACAAAACAATATTCCAAATAGATGTATAAATATCTTTAAGAGCACGCAACCTTATTTATCAAGCAAGACACACAATCATAATATGCGATCTTTTTTTAAAGTGAAAATGACTCAAATAAATATCTTTCTCGTTATAAAACAAAAATGAAACAATACACCAAATAGATGTATAAATATCATTAAGAGTATGCTCATTTATTTAGCAAGACGCCCACTCATAACCAGAAATCTTTTTTTTAAGTGAAAATGACTGAAATAGATATTACTCTAGTTTTTACCCGTACTTAACCCTCTTATAGATACTCATAAAGGGTAGGCTCAAAAATTCTTACCAATAATATAACGATAATCTATAATATATAAGATATTTAATTATCGCAAATTGAACATGAATCAAGCTAGATTCAACGCAATAGTGACATCTAGTCTGTCTCTTAAAAGTAGTGTGTGCATCTAGTCTGTCCCTTAATTATAAAATTTATCTTTCGAACTCAGTGATCACTGTTGAAGAATAATAAGAAAAGAAAACTAATATGGAAAGGGTGCCTGATAGATATATGGACATGATTAGTGGCGAGTTTCCCTACGACCCACTTCGATTAACACCTGAAAAAGATTCCACTCAGGCTGTCTACAACAGAAATACATTAGAGACCATTTGGGAAACTACACATAGAGCTCTAAACCCTTACACCAGACAATGGTTCCATGTGACAGAACTGAGGGAACAGATGAAGAACTGAGGGAAGCGATGAAGGATTATATCAATCTTCACAGTGGCCAGAATTCGATATAATTGTTAACCATACAAAGACTTTGCAGCATTGCCATAAGAAGTGGACATGAAATCGCTCACCTCTTAATAGTTGTGGCTACAGGTCTCACAAGAACACGATTGTTGCAAAGTTTGGCTCAAGTTTCTATTCTCACAAGATTGGACAGTGGATGCATTTGAAGTGCTTCGAAATGGAGCACTCGGTTTTAGGAACTTAGAGTACTGATACTCGATATCATGCGAGACAGAGACTCGAAGATCCGATATGCAGACATCCTTCAAAGAGGGTTCCATTTGGTTGTTTACTCAGTAACCATTTAATAAGTCACGAATTGGGTAGTACAAGGATTTTACCTTACTGTTCATATTAAAACCCAACATGAAATTAGATCGGTTTGCAGGCATGATATCTAGAATAATGGCACCTCCACACATCCTTTTATTTTAAAAACAGTTGTGTTGCGTTAGCAGAACACAAGACAAGGGCTTATCAAGAAAATACTACTGATGAGTCAGAATGAAACTGTTGGGTCCTTCTATCATTACTCTTCTACCAAAGCATATATAGATTGGTAGAAATGTTGGGGTGTTGTGTTACAACACGCAAATTTAATTATTTAAAAAAATCAAATTATATTTAATTATATTGGCTGATAACAACAATATCCCTCCCGATAACAACAACGATCTCTACGGCGGCCTCAATGGTAGTGTCAGCCCATCCTCCTCCACCATTATCCTCTTCGTGGGCTCTTCAAGAAGCTGATATTGTCTAGCAAAGCCTTTAGCTGTTAGGAAAATTACTACAAGTAGACCTATGAGGAACTTTTAGCTTCATGGATAGCCATGAAACGCTGGCTAAGTCTGCCTAAATTTTGAGCTACCGTAGTTTTGGAAAAATAGAAAAATGACAGTTGTGAGTGTAGAACAGAAAAATATCGATAGCCATGAAACGCTTGATAAATCTGCCTAACTCTACCTAACTTTTGAGCTACCATAGTTTTGGAAAAACAAAGAAATGACAGTTGTGAGTGCAAAACAGAAAAATATCCACTGTTATTCACCAAATCTAACCTTTTCCAAGTTGAACGTCGATTAGATTAATCAATACCTTAAGCATTGCTTCCAAGAAACCAAGGATAGTTTCTACAAGAACACGTAGATGAAACAAAGAGGAAGGATCGTTTCTACAACCAGACACTTCAGAAGCAGAGGTAGACGAAAAGAAATGAAATGAACCAGATGCTTCAGAAGCTGCAGAGAATAGTAATTGAATGGATGGTAGTTGCAAGATGTTCAACATGAAGAATGGAAGAAACAGTTAGGGAATTTTACACATCATAAAATAAACTAAGCCTAAGCCATTTCTCCTAGAAGTATATACGAATGGCCATGAATTAGATGTGACACAGTTATGGCTTCATCTGATGGAAGGCCCGTGAGATGGTTATGGCCTCATCCGGGCATGAGACGGTTATGGAATCATCGGATGGTAGAGGATAGCTTAATTGGCTAACAACATATCCACCATGTAGAGGATAGCAAATTGTCTAACAACATATCCACCATGTAGAGTGGTGAAAAGTGGCACTTAGGGGAGTTTTTCTCAAGGGAATGTCTTACCTACAGTATAAATATTTTATACATATTCACTAAAAGTTAAATCTATACAATCTACCTATTAATTATTAATAATTGAACTAATATTTTTAAATCTCTATTTTAGAAAAACACTCTATTAACATAATAATAAAAATATAAGTTTAAAATTATAGAAAAATTATCTATAAACCAAACTAAACACCATATATCTAGAGTGAAAAAAACACATCATTACCATCACTTTTCTGAGAGTGAAAAATTACTCAAATAAATGTGCTGGTTTTAAAAAGTATTTAACCCTCTTACCAATACTCATCAATCATCGACCCAAATCTTCTCACCAACTAGAAAATCCTATCTCATATATATATAATAAAAAATTGAACATAAATCCAAATCAGATTTAAATGCAATCGTGCTCATAGACATATAGTATCTCTGATAAAAGTATCGTAGAATATAGAGGCGCATTGTTGCCCTACTTTTCTCAAAATAGAACGTTTTTCTTTCACAGGGGTCACTTTTAAGGAATAAGAAGAAAATCCAAACGAATATGGAAAGGGTGTTTGATAGATATGTTGACATAATCAATGGTGAGTTTCTTTATGACCCACTTCGATTTGACTTAGGTTGTCTACAACATAAAGCCATTAGATACTGTCTAGGAAACTAGACAAAAAGCACTAAACCCTTACACCAGACAATGGTTCAATGTGAAAAATGCCACCCCTGAATCAGAATTGAGGGAAGAGATGAAGGATTACATTAATATTCCCAAGTTTCTCAGCAATACCCATAATGCAAAGTTCGATATAATTGCTGACTATACACAAATTTTGCATGAGAATGTGATTAAGCAGCTTCTGACCATGTTGTGCAATTTTGCAATTTCAGCGAAAAGGTCAAGTGAAAAGGAGTGCTGGGATACAGTGTGGAAGAATATTAATCTCATAAGTTTGTATTGCAATTTAAGTCTCTATTCACAAATTAATCTACTATAATAATAAATACTTTTATTTGGATGAAGAAAATGTATTGTTGGTATTTTAATCATACAAATAACCTTAACGAAGCTTTAGATTATTATTTTTTTGCATAATATGCATGGTTTAATAGGAGAATGATTTTTTCCAAACTACATACAGTGCCTTTTTTGGGTTAGATTTCTATTTGTCATTTAATACAACCAAATTTGATCAAATTCATTGGCTTTATGTCTAAAGGATGGTTGCAAAATTAAAAAATGCCTTTATAGATAGGTTAAATTTGATTGTATAATATTTTAAAACAAATTTCATTGTTTCAACCTGGAAAAACAAATAATCATTTTGACATTCATTTCGAAAAACAAAAGTAAGGAAAATAGAAAAAAATGCATTAATTTATGATGTTCTAATTATTAATTAGTAAAATAATTAATTTATTCTGAAAAGAATATTATACTTAGTGTTCTTGAACAAAAATGGGTGTTGCAATGTGATAAATAAAAATAGACATGCAAAAAATGACAATGGAATCTAATGAAGTTTAATAGACATCACATTCTATTAAACAAATACCATGATGAACAAAAATTGATGTCACATTGTGAGAAACAAAAATCAATGTCACAATTTTAAAAACAAGAAACGATGTTGCAATGTCATGAACCAAAATTGACATTGGAGTATCATAAACAAAATTTGATGTTGAATTGTGCAAAAAAATAACAATTTGATGTTAAATGAGGCAAATTAAAAAAATAAAATGGGCATATCTATGTCGAACAAAAATTATCATTAGATAGGTACAAATAAAAGTCAATGTTGAAATGTGAAAACAAAAAAATCATTGTCACAACATGATAAACAAAAACTTGACATCATAATACAACAACAAAAATTAACATCACATTGCAATGAAGAATATTTTGCCATATATATACATTGTTTTTCTCCTTGTTACATGTCTACTTGTCTTTTGACATAACAAAATTTCTTCTAAACTCATTGGCATTATTTTCAAAGAATGGTTGGACTAAAAAAATGTCCTTTATAGATATGTTAGATTTCATTGGACAATATTTTAAAACATGTTCCATTGCTTCAACAAGTTAGATTGGATTATACAATATTTTTAAATACTTTTCAATACTTCAACTTTGATAAGAAAATAATTATTTTGACATTACATTTTGATGCAAGACCATTCTAGCTCCCCAACAAATCAATGCTTTTTGTAGACAAAGCTGTAAAAAGGGCGTTTTAATATGGAGAAGGAATTATATTATTGTAAATTATTTTAGTTTCTTAAACTATCATTGGAAGCATGAGAGATTTAAGGGTGATTATGGAGTGATTTTGGCAATAGCTAGAGTAATTTTGGCGATAGCTAGAGTGATTTTATGATTTATAAAATCTAATTTGTGGAGTAATTTATGGTTAATTTATGGAGTGGTTTTAGGATCTAGTAAATTTGTGATGTTTCTAAATTATATCTTTTGTAATCTTATGGGAAATAAAAAGAGAGTAACTGTGAGGAAAAGAGATGATGGCCAATGAAAGTAGAGTCACAACATGGAGAATGAGTGGAGAGAAATTAAATTTGTGTGATTGTATATGAATGTAGAGATTTGATTTAATACAATATAGTTTCATATATCTATTGTGTTCATGTACTCTCTCTATATGAATGGAAGAATTCTAAAGACTATAATTACCATAATCTTTGTGTTGTGTGAAGTTGAGATTCATAGAGTTTTGGTATCTTTACGAGGCTTGAATTGTTGATATATAAGCCTATTAATATGTTGTATGAGGAAATTAATCATGTGAAAATATTGGATACAATTTATGGTTATGCGGTGTTGTTTCAAAGAAATCGTATCTTTTTTTCATCTTGTTACTTTAGTTTTCCACTTATATATCATACAAACATTGATAACCTACTCATTTTTGTATCAATCTACTATTTTTCCATGAATAATAAGCCATCAAGACTACAAGTGATACAATGAGGTAAAAGTATAATATATTTTTAGTTCTATATTTTTTACTTTATAAAATTGGGTTGATTTGTAAAGATTAGGAAAGTTGACATATTTTTTATTTTTTATGACATTATGTAGCGACATTTAAGGTTCAAATGATTTTTGATATGAACAATTAATCTTAAGCACATAGGAGGTTGTCAAATAGATCAAACATGGTGTTCCATATGTTAGGGACAAGGAAAGTCTCATCAATTGATCACAATAGATCGATCAAACACTCAAATAACCATCACATGGCATATGGACAGAGGAAGAATATATCAGGACTACTATTTGGAAGTAGATCGACTTCAAGAGCGTGTGAATAACCATCCTAGAAGCTAAAGATCAGTGAAATGAATGATAATGTGTCTAACAAATCTTCATACTATTTGTTGATTCATCAACGAATTGTAAGAATTAAATCTTCAAAAGAAAATAGGACATGTAGTCATTGTTACATATTTAGAGTTATTGCAATAGTTTTCTTAGTTAGTTATTATAAACCATTATAAATAAGACTCGTTGAGAGGAAAACATCATCTTTTTATATCCTCTTATCAATGTAAAACAATATTATTGTGTGGGAACTAATTTTAATTGAAATATCACAACTATATCATGTTATCATGGAGCTTTAATGAGATAGTTACATCAATGATCATAATATTTTTATTTTTTATTTTTTATATTGTGCATTAACGTGAGGCCTCCCTGTGGCATACGAGATTGTAATATAATCTTTTCACTTTACTTCTCTTTACTTTATTTATCATGCTCTAGTTTCCTTCATAATCAACTTTCACATTTGTTCGTTGTTTTATTCTCTACTACAAGTTTGTCAAGTTCTTGAATTATATTTTAAAAATAACCAAAGCATTGTCCAATTATTCATATATTTAGTTCTCTACATTCATATTAACTTTTTCTCTTGCACTGATTTCGAGTCTCGCATTCATAGGCACATTTACACAACATTCGTATACATATCATAGGTTCAATATGGATGAATTATATGCTATGAACGCACACATTGAGGATTTTTTATTCAAGTTTTGTGAAGTTACTTTACAATCTAAAATCCTTTAGATAAGTTTCCCTTTCTTTCCTAAATAATTGTATTGCTTTCATAGACAAATATATTTCTTATTTAGGTAGTTTTCATTTCTTTCATAGAATAATTATCCTTTCTTTCATAATGTAAAAACTATATTTTCCCTCCTTTATATTAGAAATTCAATAATTTCCTAGAGTAGATTATTGTCTTTGACTTCGTTAGATTAGATTCCCTAATTTAATTAGTTCATAGTTTATTTCTTTCCTATAATTAATTGTCCATGCTTCCTTTAGTTTCATTTCATTAATATTCTACATCATGAGAATCAAGTGTGCGTGCTAATACTAAATTTCACCTCATTAATATAATTTTATTGCATTCTTCGACACTCACATTTAATTTCTTTCTAGGATAATACTTCATTATCATTTTATAAATTAATATTTCAATTCATTTGGATCATTTAACCATTCATTTATAAATAAATTTGAATCTCTTCCTTTATAATTTGAAATATCATTTCCTACCAGATATAGTATGGTGTACTTCAAAAGTTTAGGAACCTAGATTGGAATTTTAATGAAAGTAATGTAACACACATTTAAACTATCCATCATTTTTGGTGTTGTTACCAGCAAAGTATACATTGAAATTCATTTTTAATTTAGAATATCTTCTTATTTACACAACTCTAGATAGGAAGAGTGGTAAGATGAGAGGTAAGAACTTGTGCATCACAATTGAGAGCTTATTCCTAGCCATAGTTATTAAATTGCAACTCATTCTTAGTTTCATTCATTATTGGATGCATACAAGTTCAAATTCATTCATTCTTGAATGCATGTATAGGGAAAGAGAATCTAGTGTATATTTGTTAGAGGAGAAACATCAATTTCATCATCGCCAATGACCCCCACTAGAACATGTTGTATAATAAGTGCCACATCACCATCCATGTCACAAATTCCAACTTTTGTAGGTAGAAAAAGAATCCCAAAGCTACAAGGATTTGAAATTTCAACCAGAGAAGATCCAAATTCTTCCATAGAGGAAGTAGTAAATAAACCTACATTTTGAACTGAGGAAATCATCATTCTTGAATCAATAGGAGAACAACTTGTTGGACAAGAGTTAGAAGTACCTATTGAGGAAGAAGAAGAAGAAGGAACTTTCTCTTGAGGACCATTAATAAAAGAACCAAAAGAGGAAAATATAGTTGAAGAACCTTGTTACATCAGCTCTAAAGGATAAATGGTAGAAGGTGAAGAAAGACCACTACTTTGAGGTGGAAAAGTAGGAAGAAGACCTTGTCAGGTCCCTATAATACTAGCTTATTCACCTTATTGTTATTATTATTGTAGGCCCCTTTTGTATTGTTATTATTGTTGTTCCATATACAATCGCATTACTATTGTGCATTATTATTGTTATGTAGCCTCGCATTATATTTTGACCCTTAGACTCTTATATATACCAATGAGGTCTTATCATTTGAATAATTCAATAATTGTTTATTTATGTGATGTAAAGAACATTCCCCCTCAAAGAGGCTAATTTTTAAGTCGTTGATATGTCTTCTTCGTGATTTAGTTACAAAACATTTGGTATCAAAGCTTTGGATTCTAGGATTTCACTGGTTCAAACAAGTCATCTTGAAATTTTATCTATAACATATTTTCTACAAGGCATCAGAAGTGGAAATTAAAACCATGTGGAGCTGAAATATTGGTGCACTTCATGTAGGAATTTGAGATCTTGGTTCACTATATTTTTTTAGATACAGGCCAAAGAAGTTAAGGTTTTTACATTCTCTATAATTCATACTTAAACAAGAAGTCGAGGGACAATCGTCATAAATTTCTCTTCAAGCATCATATTTGAATTTCATAAAAAGTAAGAGAAATCGCACAGAGTGTTGTTTCTTGTGTATCAATTTTAGGCACAAAGGCTAAAACAATGACTCATGGCATTCTATACATGTTCGCTCCATGGAACCAGTGCATAATCAGGTCATCGTGGGATATTTTGCATGACTTTATCCTAAAGAATCCAATTTTGATATGAATTGTGGCATTAAAAATAAGACTCAAAGAGACACCCCAGGATGGAATTTCAAATCTTGAAGAGCTGAAATTGAAAGATACAATACTTTCAATATTGAGCTCCTAGAAAGAAAGAAAAAGGTGTGTATTTTTTAAAAATTTTGCATAAATTTTGTTTAAAAAATCATTGTCAAGTGATTTATAGGGCACAATGAAGCATATATTTCATTTTTTGATTCCAAAATGCCTCGAGGAAAAAAAATAGACACACTTAGTAAGAAACTAGAAGGTTGTACTCTGACGCAAGAGGAAGAGGAAGAAATGCAACATGATATATCAAATTTCAAGACATAGTGCAACAAATTTTGTTCTCACAAAGAGTAACCAAAAATAAAATGGAAACAAATATGGATGGCTTGAAGAATAGTTTAAAAGCAGAGATAGAAGATTTGAAGGATGGTTGTTACACTTCATTTTGTCACCATGACAAATAATCATCAAAATTGGATCTCTCACCATCCATCCAAGTGTCATGAAACACTCCCTTACAAGTCAACAACTTATATACGTTAAATAAAGTGGAATCTTTTGATCTCATGGTATAAAACCTTGTTTTTGAGCATCTGCGCAGTTTTCCTAAAAAAAACTGCATATGTGTAGTTTCTTCCATTGTAAACTACACAGGTTTGTGCTTCGTTTCTGAACAAAAATTTCTTAGGTCATTCAATAAAAAGTAAGAGTAAAAAGTGAGATCTAGAAGCATTGTTGGGCGAATCATTCCCAGCAGAAAGCTTTGAACTCATGTTTATTCAAGCCTAACCTCATTTTTGATGGAACTAATTCCCATTCTTCAAGGATCCATCATCCCTCTTTTATTGGATCTCATCCTTGGACTAAGGATCTCAAACTACTTCCTTTTGGCCTATTAATCAAGCCATAGGTGAGGGAATCGAGGGAGGCTACTGAGAGTAAGTTTATGCTAAAGCAATCATGTTGGAGAGTTTATCATTCTTGGATAGGTTTAAGATCAATGGGAGGAGCTTCACAACATCAAGGCACATGTTTTGTAGCTGCTTTATGTTTCTAAAATTAATACAAACCAACATTTATTCTCACTTCATTGTTTAATGGATTAATTGATCAATTTCATGGATGGTTTATGTTATTTATATTTTTCCATTGGAATGATGTTTGTTACTAGTCTCCTTGATCATTGATTTGAATTATTGAATCATTTATGTTGAATATGCCTTTGATCCTTTGTTGTTTCCATGTCTGCAGGTCTAGATTCAATCATGGAGGAGCTGCACTCAAGCACAAAAATGGATCTTCATCAAGCATGTCGTAATAAGGTATGAATTTCCTTTTCTCACCTTCTTAGCTTATGATTCAAGAAAATATAGATTCAGGGAAAGAATTAGCTTGATTGTCTATTTGTTTGTAGTTTTCGTCTAAGATCTAGGGAGATCACTCTTGTCATCAAGATGGATTTATCTGCCTAAGAAATTGGTGACCATGCTAGGGAACATCCTGTTCTCTTCCATCTCCTTGTTTTTTATACTTGAACCTATTTTGATAGCTTTATCTGAGTCTTGAGAAGTTAATGATCTTTCAGATTTTGTGATTTGTTTCGATGATTTTTTATTTTTTCTTTATGTTTCTCAACCTACATTATTTTTGTTCATACACAGAGTGCAGATATGCGCAATTTTTGTATTAAGAAAATTGCACATGTGCACTGGTTTACACTGATTACATGGGCATTCTCTGAGATTTTTTTGGAAAAAATAGCTTCTCTCATTAATATTTTTTTTTAAGGTTTCATTATATTTATCTATGACTCAAGTCAGTCTCCATGTGTTTGATTAAGAATTATGGAGTTTTCTTTAGATTTGTTCGTTTTCAAGGATTGAAAGCTAAGGTTTCTATAGAATTAGTGTTTTGATGAGATGTGCTTATTTTTCTGCATTAGAAACATAAGTCACTTTTATTCGAGTACTAAATTTTAATCAATATTACACTTTAAACATTGATTTCATAACATTCATTCAAGCATTCTCATTTTAAGGATTTGTTTGGGTGTTTTGAATTTTAATTCCTTTTGTCAATGCTCAAAGACTTGTCTCAGTTTCTTAACCCTTTTTACATATTTTTTCTTTCGTTATCATTGAATTGTGTCTAAGTGTTAATCACCTTTTAGTGTCTCTATTTTTTATCTTTGGAATTTTGTTATGAAACCAGCTCACAAAAATATAGAAAATATAGATCAATGCCTTAGAAATCATGTTAGGTCCCTATAATACTAGTGATTCCCCCATTACTATTGTCATTGTATCCCTTATTGTTATTGTTGTGCCCCTATTGTCCCCATATTTTTATTATTGTGCCCCATAGAATCCCACTATTGTTATTTTTATGCCTTAATATTATTATTGTTAGGTCGGTTTGGTTATATTGTGTCCCCTTAGACTCCCATATATAGAAATGAGGTTTTGTCATTTGAATCATCAAGGAATTATTCATTTGTGTAATGTAAAGGAGGTTGCCCACTTGAAGAGGCTTATTTCTAAGGTATTCATCTATATTTTCTATCTTTTTGTGAGCTGGTTTCATAACATTTGGTATCAGAGCTTTGGATTCTAGGGTTTCGCTGCTCCAAACAGGTCATCGTGGTATTTTCACTATAACTTTTTTTTTTGCGACGTTTCAGAAGCGAAAACAAAAACCCATTTGAAATGAAATCATGTTAAACCTCAGATCCAAATTTCAAATCTTTTCTCGCTATATTTTCAGAGATATGATCTGAAAAAGGTAGGGTTTTTGCAAGCTCTAGAATTTAAGCTAAAATAGGGCATCGTGGGATTTTCACTATAACTCTTTCGTTACAAAGTTTTAGAAGCTAAAACAAAAACCAATTTGAGAAGAAATCGGTCTAAACTGCGGTTCCAAATTTCAGATCCTGTCTCACTATATTTTCAAAGATATAGTCTGAGGAAGTTAGGGTTTTTGCAGACCCCTGAATTACATTCCAAACAGGTCACCGTGGGAAAATCACCATAATTGTCTCTCTGAGCATCAAATTGAAATTTTGTAAAACGTTACAGAAATAGGATGGACTATAGTGTCACGTATATATTTTTCAGATCCAAAGTACAAAACAATAACACGTGGCACTTCATACAAGTTCGCTCTTCTAAAAAGGTATATAATCAGGTCACCATGGGAGATTTTGCATAACTCTTCCTTGGAGAATCCAATTTCGATTAGACTGGTGGCATTGGAAAGAGGACACAGAGGGCTACTGCAAGTCATGAGTTCAGAACTAGGAGATCCAAAATTACAAAGGTACATCAGATTCAATATCGATCTCCTACAAAGTGAAAAAAAGGTGTGTATTTTTTTAAAATTTTTACATAAGCTTGGTTTGAAAAATTAGTTTGAAGGAATTCAAAGGGCATAGTGAATCATTATTATCGGTAATTGATGCCCCAAAGAAAGAAAATAGAAATACCTAGTAAGCAACTTGAAAGCTCTAGCATGACTCGTGAAGAAGAGGAAGAAATGCAACATGATATATCGATATTATGAAACCAAATGCAACAAATTTCACTCACACAAAAAGTAACAGAAAATAAGATGGATGGTTTAAAGAAAGACGTAGAAGCTAAGATGGATGGTTTAAAAAAAGGCATAGAAGCTAAGATGAATGACTTGGAAGCTAAGATGGACGGCATGGAAGCTAAGATGGACGATTTGAAGACAAATTTGAAGACAGATTTGAAGATAGGCATGGAAGATTTGAAGATAGGTTTGACAAGGTTTCTACAAGAAATTCTTACTAATGGTGAAAGGGTAGTAAAGGAAACTAATGATGAGAACAAAATAAATGGTAATCATGATTTTATAGACTCTAACATTGGATCAAAGAACCACCATCTTCCAAAGATTGATATGAGGAAGTTTGATGGCAAGGATCCCGGAACATGGATACTACAGATGGAGTAATTTTTCGATCTCCATAATGTGCAAAAAACACAAAAGGTATGCATTGAAACTTTATATTTGGAACCAAATCAGTTTGTATGGTATCGATGGCTTTTCTCTCGTAAACAAATTGTCACTTGGGCTATTTTTATAGATGAAATGATAGCACATTATGAGGATACAAAAAGCAACACTTTTTTTAGCCAATTGATGAATCTCAAGCAAAAGGGTTCAATGATGGAGCACATTGAGGACTTCCAAAAATTGAATATAAGGGTAAAAGATATTCCATAGGAGCATAGGATTGATATGTTTATAGGGACTTTGAAAGATAACATCCAACATGAGGTTCACCTTTGGGAACCAGATTCATTGGAGAAGGCATTCAAGTTGGCAAGAAAAATGGAAAGCAAAATTATGGCAACAAGGAAGCCTACCACTCAAAATCATAAAGATGGAAGTGTTGCTACCACTAGCCATCCACAACCTACAAGGTTGACACCACAACAATTGGAAGAAAAAATAGCAAAAGGGCTTTGTTACAGTGGTGATAGCAGATACACTAAAGGTCATAAGTGTGCCGAGATAAATTGTTTTACATAGATTGTGAAGAGGAGGAAGAAAAGGAACAAGAAACATCAAATAAGAGGATATACACCAGGAAAAAACCCTAGAACAAGAATAAATGAATCTGACCATATCTTGTAATGCATTGGCTGGAATTACCACTCCTCAAACTATTAATATTGAAGGGCATATCAAGAAGAAAAAGGTAATAGTGTTGATTCATTCGGGAAGTACCCATAATTTTATTCATTATAAGATAGCCAAAGAATTGAATTGCTTCCTATATCCAGCACTAGAGTGTCAAGTGATGGTTGCAAGTGGAGGAACCATAAATTTCTCAGGAAAGTTCCATAATATCAAACTATCCATGGGAGAATATGTATTGAATAGCCAAATGCTTTCCATTCCAATGGGTGGTGTTGATGTTGTACTAGGAGTCCAATGGCTACAATCCTTGGGTGCAATAGCTTTTAATTTTCAAGAACCTTTCATGAAATTCTCTTCAGAACGAAAGGAAATCGAATTAAGGGGTATCATAGGGAAATCGAGAAAGATAATCAGCTCTAATGGAATGACAAAGCTTCTAAAGAAAGAAAAACGAGGCATAATTTCACAATTATGTTCACCAGAGGTTCCCACATTGAAATCATCCATTTCTCCAGATCTCCAAAAAGTCTTGGAAAATCATTCCAAGGTATTTTAGACTACCAAAGGCCTCCTACCTATTCGTGATAATGATCATGCTATCAATTTGATTCTAGGAAGTGTTCCTCCAAACATTAGGCCTTACAGATATCCCTATGTCCAAAAGAGTGAAATTGAATGTATGGTTGCAGAAATGCTAGAGGCTGGTATAATTCAACCTAGCCAAAGTTCTTTCTCTGCTCCATTAGTAATGGTTCACAAGAAGGATGGATCATGGCACATGTGTCCAGATTATAGGGAGCTCAACAAGCTCACTATTAAAGATAAATTTCCCATTCCTGTCATTGATGAATTATTTGATGAATTTACTTCACCAAGTTGGATATTCATTTAGGATATAATCAAATTAGAATGAAGACTGAAGACATTCCAAAAACAGAATTTAGAACTCATCAGGGTCATTATGAATTTTTGGGCATGCCTTTTGGCCTTACTAATGCACCTTCTACATTTCAAGGTTTGATGAATTCCATTTTCAAACCCTTCCTTAGAAAATTTGTGTTAGTATTTTTTGATGATATACTAATCCACAGCAAGTCTTGGAAGGATCATGTCCAACATGTTGACATGGTGCTCAAACTATTGGAGGAGAAACAATTATATGCAAAAAAGTCCAAATGTTTCTTTGGAGTACAAGAGGTGGAATATCTAGGTCATATTGTATCTCATGAAGGTGTTAAGGTAGACACTAGCAAAACTAAAACCATTAAGGAATGGAGAATCCTCACATCCATAAAGCATCTACGAGGATTTCTCGGGTTGATAGGGTATTATCACAAGTTTGTTAAGAATTATGGGAGAATAAAAGCACCTCTAACAACATTATTGAAGAAAGATGCATTCTCATGGACTCTAGAAGCGACGCAGGCCTTTGAACATCTTAAAGAGGCAATGTGCCAAGAACCAGTCTTAGCTACACCAGACTTCACAAAAACCTTTATTGTGGAATGTGATGCCTCAAGAAATGGAATTGGTGTTGTTTTAATGCAAGAACAAAGACCCATTGCTTTCGAAAGTTGTTCAATCAAAGGAAAGTATTTACACAAAGCTATTTATGAGAAGGAAATGCTGGCAATACTACATGCACATAAGAAATGGCAACCCTACCTAATGGGAAGATAGTTCAAGGTAAAAACAAATCATGATAGTCTTAAATACCTTTTGGAACAAAGATTATCTTCAGAAGAGCAGCAAAAATGGGTCACAAATATGTTGAGCTATGACTTTGAAATCATCTATAAAAAATGGAAGCAAAATGCTGTGGCGGATGCACTCTCAAGAAAGGATGAGGATGTGGAAGCATTTCTTTGCGTAATTTCTATTATCCAAGCAGATTGGATAAACGAAGCAAGGTATGAATGGAAGAATGACGATGAAGTGTGGGCACTCATTCAAAAGATACAACAAGATCCCAGTACAACTGATACATTTAACTGAAAAATGATTCGTTATGGTACAAGGATCGGTTATACCTATGTAAGAATTCCCAACTCAAACAAAATATTCTTAGGGAATTGCACACCTCTCCCTTAGGAGGGCACTCGGGATTTCTAAAAACCTACCACGGGATTAAGAAGGATTTTTTTTGGGATGGCCTTAAATTGGATATTCAAAAGTTTGTGGTGGAATGTTTGGTTTGCCAACAAAATAAAGTTGAAACAATTAAGACCCCAGGATTATTACAACCCTTATCCATTCCAAGCCAACATTGGGAGGAGGTTTCAATGAATTTTATCACAGGTTTACCCAAGTCTGAAGGAAAGAGTGTTATCATGGTGGTAGTTGATAGACTTACCAAGTATGCACACTTTTGTGCATTATCTCATCCATTTAAACCAAGTATAGTTTCTACTGCATTTACGGAAACAATTCAAAAGCTTCATGGAAATCCAAAAATTATTGTAAGCAACAGAGATCCCATTTTCACTGGAAATTTTTGGACAGAATTATCTTCTTCTCTTGGGACTCAGTTAGCTCATAGCTCATCTTATCATCCTTAATCTGATGGGCAAATTGAGATAGTAAACAAATGTTTGGAAGGATATATTCGTTGCTTTGTATCTGATAAATAGACACAATGGGTCAAATAGTTGCCTCTGGCTAAATGGTGGTATAACACTTCCTTACATACTGCAACAAAAATGACCCCTTTTATGGAACTTTATGGAGATCATCCACCATCCATCACATCATATTTAAGAGAAAATTATAAGGTTTAAGCAGTGGAAGATCACATCGAGCATCAGCAACAAGTTCTCCAACTCTTAAAGGATAACCTTACCTTGGCGCAGAATAGAATGAAACTGCAGGCAGATCAACATCGCAACGAAAGAAGTTTTGATGTAGGTGATTGGGTATTCCTACAGATACAACCATATAAACAAATGTCCCTCAAGAAAGCTAAGAAGGATAATACATTATCACCAAATTATTATGGTCCATACAAGGTGTTGCAAAAGATATGTACTATGACATACAAATTGGAACTTCCTGCAGCTTCCCGAGTGCACCCAATTTTCCATGTTTCAAGCTTAAAGAAGGTTATAGGTGACAAGGTTCCAGTTCAAACAATATTGCCAGAACTTGATGAGGAAGGAAAAATCATATTGGAACCTGAAGCAGTCAAAGAAACAAGAACTCGACAACTACGAAATCGATCAATTTTAGAGTATCTCATCAAGTGGAAGAACTTACCCATTGAAGATTCCACATGGGAGGATGAGAATTTTATACAGAAGCACCCAGAACTACTCAAGCATGGAGGACAACACTTTTTTGAAGGAAGGGCATGTTAAGTCCCTATAATACTAGTGATTCCCCCATTACTATTGTCAAATGTTGTATTCCTTATTGTTATTATTGTGCCCCTATTGTCCCCATATTGTTATTATTGTGCCCCATAGAATCCCACTATTGTTATTTTTGTGCCTTTATATTATTATTGTTAGGTCGGCTTGGTTATATTGTGTCCCCTTAGACTCCTATATATAGAAAGGAGGTTTTGTCATTTGAATCATCCAAGAATTATTCATTTGTGTAATGTAAAGGAGGTTTCCCCCTCGAAGAGGCTTATTTCTAAGGCATTGATCTATATTTTCTATCTTTTTGTGAGTTGGTTTCATGACAAATCAATCTCTTCGAGGGGGAAACCTCCTTTACATTACACAAATGAATAATTACTCAACGATACAAATGACAAAACATCCTTTCTATATATAGGAGTCTAAGGGGTCACAATATAATCAAATATGACATAACAATAATAATATAAGGGCACAAAAATAACAATACTGGGCTTCTATGGGGCACAATAATAAAAATATGGGGACAATAGGGGCACAACAATAATAATAAGGGATAAAATGAAAATAGTAATGTGGGAATCACTAGTATCATAGGGACCTAACATGCCCCTCTCCAAAAAAGTTTTGTCATGATCGCTTGAGTAGTTCTGGATGCTTCTGTATAAAATTCTCATCCTCCCATGTGGAATCTTCAATAAGTAAGTTCTTCCACTTTATGAGATACTCTGAAATTGATCGATTTTCGTAGCTATCAAGTTATTGTTTCTGTGACTGCTTCAGGTTCAAATATGATTTTTCCTTCCTCATCAGGTTCTGGCAATATTGTTTGAACTGGGAGCTTGTTCTGAAAATTACTGCAAGTAGACCTATGAGGAACTTTTAGCTTCAGGTATAGCCATGAAACGCTGGCTCAGTCTGCCTAAATTTTGAGCTACCATAGTTTTGGAAAAATAGAAAAATGACAGTTGTGAGTGTAGAACAGAAAAATATTGATAGCCATGAAATGCTTGATAAATCTGCCTAACTCTACCTAACTTTTGGGCTACCATAGCTTTGGAAAAACAAAAAAAATGACAGTTGTGAGTGTAAAAGAGAAAAATATCCACTTTTATTCACCAAATCTAACCTTTTCCAAGTTGAATGCCGATTAGATTAAACAATACCTTAAGCATTGCTTCCAAGAAACCAAGGATAGTTTCTACAAGAACACGTAGATGAAAAAAAAGGAAGGATCGTTTCTATAACCAGACACTTTAGAAGTAGAGGTAGACGAAAAGAAATGAAATGAACCAGATGCTTCAGAAGCTGCAGAGAATAGTAATTGAATGGATGGTAGTTGCAAGATGTTCAACATGAAGAATTATTGCATTCACTTTCTAAGAATGGAAGAAACAGTTAGGGAATTTTACACATCATAAAATAAGCTGAGCCTAAGCCATTTCTCCTAGCAAGTATGTACGAATGGCCATGAATTAGATGTGACACAGTTATGGCTTTATCTGATGAAAGGCCTGTGAGATGGTTATGGCCTTATCCGCGCATGAGACGGTTATGTAATCATCCGATGGTAGAGGATAGCTTAATTGTGTAACAACATATCCACCGTGTAGAGTGGTGAAAAGTGTGGTGAAAAGTAGCACTTAGGGGAGTTCTTCTCAAGGGAAAGTTTTACCGTGTAAATATTTTGTACATATTCATTAAAAGTTAAATCTATACAATCTACCTATTAATTATTAATAATTGAATTAATATTTTGAAATCTCTATTCCAGAAAAACACTCTATTAACATAATAATAAAAATATAATTTTAAAATTATAGAAAAATTATCTATAAACCAAACTAAACACAACACATAATTAGAGTGAAGAAAACACATCATTACCATCACTTTTCTGAGAGTGAAAAATTACTCAAATAGATGTGCAAATCCAACTCGCATTTAAATGCAATCGTGCTCATAGACATATAGTATCTTTGATAAAAGTATTGTAGAATATAGAGGCACATTGCTGCCCTACTTTTCTCAAAATAGAACATTTTTCTTTCAAATTCAGGGGTCACTTTTAAGGAATAAAAAGAAAATCCAAACGAATATGGACAGGGTGTTTGATAGATATGTTAACATAATCAATGGTGAGTTTCTTTATGACCCACTTCGATTTGACTCAGGTTGTCTACAACCTAAAGCCATTAGATACTGTCTAGGAAATTACGCAAAAAGCACTAAACCCTTACACCAGACAATGGTTCAATGTGAAAAATGCCATCCCTGAAACAGAATTGAGAGAAGAGATGAAGGATTACATTAATCTTCACAAGTTTCTCACCAATACCCATTATGCAAAGTTCGATATAATTGCTGACTATACACAAATTTTGCATGAGAATGCGATTAAGCAACTTCTGGCCATGTTGCACAATTCTGCAATTTCAGTGTAAAGGTCAAGTGCAAAGGAGTGTTTGGATACAGTGTGGAAGAATATTAATCTCATAAGTTTGTATTGCAATTTAAGTCTCTATTCACAAATTAATCTACTATAATAATAAATACTTTTATTTGGATGAAGAAAATGTATTGTTGGTATTTTAATCATACAAATAACCTTAATGAAGCTTTATATTATTTTTTTTCATAATATGCATGGTTTAATAGGAGAATGATTTTTTCCAAACTACATATAGTGCTTTCTCTTTGTTATATCTCTATTCGTCATTTGATACAATAATTATTTTTTAAAATTCATTGGCTTTATGTCTAAAGGATGGTTGCAAAAATAAAAAACACCTTTATAGATATTTTAAATTTGATTGTATAATATTTTAAAACAAATTTCATTGTTTCAACATGGACAAACAAATAAGCATTTTGACATTCATTTTGAATCACAAAAGTAAGGAAAATAGAAAAAAATGCATTAGTTTATGATGTTCTAATTATTAATTAGTAAAATAATTAATTTATTCTTAAAAGAATATTATACTTAGTGTATCTTGAACAAAAATGGGTGTTGCAATGTGATAAATAAAAATAGACATGCAAAAAATGACAATGGAATCTAATGAAGTTTAATAGACATCACATTCTATTAAACAAATACCATGATGAAAAAATTGATGTCACATTGTGAGAAACAAAAATCAATATCACAATTTGAAAAACAAGAAACGATGTTGCAATGTCATAACCAAAATTGACATTGCAGTATCATAAACAAAATTCGATGTTGAATTGTGAAAAAAAAAAAATTGATGTTAAATGAGGCAAATTTAAAAATAAAATGGGCATATCTATGTCGAACAAAAATTATCATTAGATAGGTATGAATAAAAGTCAATGTTGAAATGTGAAAACAAAAAAATCATTGTCACAACATGATAAACAAAAACTTGACATCATAATACAACAACAAAAATTGACATCACATTGCAATGAAGAATATTTTGCCATATATATACATTGTTTTTCTCCTTGTTACATGTCTACTTGTCTTGTGACACAACAAAATTTCTTCTAAATTCATTGGCATTATTTTCAAAGAATGGTTGGACTAAAAAAAATGTCCTTTATAGATATGTTAGATTTCATTGGACAATATTTTAAAACATGTTCCATTGCTTCAACAAGTTAGATTGGATTATACAATATTTTTAAATACTTTTCAGTACTTCAACTTCGATAAGAAAATAATCATTTTGACATTAGATTTTGATGCAAGACCATTCTAGCTCCCCAACAAATCAATGCTTTTTGGAGACAAAGTTGTAAAAAGGGCGCTTTAATATGGAGAAGGAATTATAATTGCTTATTGTAAATTATTTTAGTTTCTTAAACTATCATAGGAAGCATGAGAGATTTAAGGGTGATTATGGAGTGATTTTGGCAATAGCTAGAGTGATTTTGGCGATAGCTAGAGTGATTTTATGATTTATAAAATCTGATTTGTGGAGTAATTTATGGTTAATTTATGGAGTGGTTTTAGGATCTAGTAAATTTGTGATGTTTCTAAATTATATCTTTTGTAATCTTATGGGAAATAAAAAGAGAGTAACTGTGAGGAAAAGAGATGATGGCCAATGAAAGTAGAGTCACGACATAGAGAACGAGAGGAGAGAAATTAAAGTTGTGTGATTGTATATGAATGTAGAGATTTGATTTAATACAATATAGTTTCATATATCTATTGTGTTCATGTACTCTCTCTATATGAATGGAAGAATTCTAAAGACTATAATTACCATAATCTTTGTGTTGTGTGAAGTTGAGATTCATAGAGTTTTGGTATCTTTATGAGGCTCAAACTGTTGATATATAAGCCTGTTAATATGTTGTATGAGGAAATTAATCATGTGAAAATGTTGGATATAATTTATGGTTATGTGGTGTTGGTTCAAAGAAATCGTATCTTTTTTTCATCTTGTTACTTTAGTTTTCCACCTATATATCATACAAACATTGATAACCTACTCATTTTTGTATCATTCTACTATTTTTCCACGAATATAAGCCATCAAGGCTACAAGTGATACAATGAGGTAAAAGTATAATATATTTTTAGTTCTATATTTTTTACTTTATAAAATTGGGTTGATTTGTCAAGATTAGGAAAGTTGACATATTTTTTAGTTTTTATGACATTATGTAGTGTCATTTAAGGTTCAAATGGTTTTTGATATGAACAAGTAATCTTAAGCACATAGGAGGTTGTCAAATAGATCAAACATGGTGTTCCATATGTTAGGGACAAGGAAAGTCTCATCAATTGATCACAATAGATTGATCAAACACTCAGATAACCATCACATGGCATATGGATAGAGGAAGAATATATCAGGACTACTATTTGGAAGTAGATCGACTTCAAGAGCGTGTGAATAACCATCCTAGAAGCTAAAGATCAATAAAATGAATGATAATGTGTCTAACAAATCTTCATACTATTTGTTGATTCATCAACGAATTGTAGGAATTAAATCTTCAAAAGAAAATAGGACATGTAGTCATTGTTACATATTTAGAGTTATTGCAATAGTTTTCTTAGTTAGTTATTATAAACCATTATAAATAAGACTCTTTGAGAGGAAAACATCATCTTTTTATATCCTCTTATCAATGTAAAACAATATTATTGTGTGGGAAATACTTTTAATTGAAATATCACAACTATATCATGCTATCATGGAGCTTTAATGAGATAGTTACATCAATGATCATAATATTTTTATTTTTTATTTTTTATTTTTTATATTGTGCATTAACGTGACGCCCCCCTGTGGCATACAAGATTGTAATATAATCTTTTCACTTTACTTCTCTTTACTTTATTTCTCATGGTCTAGTTTCCTTCATAATCAACTTTCACATTTGTTCATTGTTTTATTCTCTATTATAGGTTTGTCAAGTTCTTGAATTATATTTTAAAAATAACAAAAGCATTGTCCAATTATTCATATATTTAGTTCTCTACATTCATATTAATTTTTTCTCTTGCACTGATTTCGAGTCTCGCATTCATAGGCACATTTACACAACATTTGTATACATATCATAGGTTCAATATGGATGAATTATATGCTATGAACACACACATTGAGGATTTTTTATTCAAGTTTTGTGAAGTTACTTTACAATGTAAAATCCTTTAGATAAGTTTCCCTTTCTTTCATAAATAGTTGTATTGCTTTCATAGGCAAATATATTTCTTATTTACGTAGTTTTCATTTCTTTCACAGAATAATTATCCTTTCTTTCATAGTGTAAAAACTATATTTTCCCTCCTTTATATTAGAAATTCAATAATTTCCTAGAATAAATTATTGTATTTGACTTCATTAGATTAGATTCCCTAATTTAGTTAGTTCATAGTTTATTTCTTTCCTAGAATTAATTGTCCATGCTTCCTTTAGTTTCATTTCATTAATAGTTTACATCATGAGAATCAAGTGTGCATGCTAATACTAAATTTCACCTCATTAATATAATTTTATTACATTCTTCGACACTCACATTTAATTTCTTTCTAGGATAATACTTCATTATCATTTTATAAATTAATATTTCAATTCATTTGGATCATTTAACCATTCATTTATAAATAAATTTGAATCTATTCCTTTATAATTTGAAAGATGATTTCCTCCCAAATATAGTATGGTGTACTTCACAAGTCTAGGAACCTAGATTGGCATTTTAATGAAAGTAATGTAACACGCATTTAAACTATCCATCATTTTTTGTGTTGTTACCAGTGAAATATACATCGAAATTCATTTTTAATTTAGAATATATTCTTATTTACACAACTCTAGATATGAAGAGTGGTAAGATGAGACGTAAGAACTTGTGCATCACAATTGAGAGCTTATTCCTAGCCAGAGTTATTAAATTGCAACTCATTCTTAGTTTCATTCATTATTGGATGCATACAAGTTCAAATTCATTCATTCTTGAATGCATGTATAGGGAAAGAGAATCTAGTGTATATTTGTTAGAGGAGAAACATCAATTTCATCATCGCCAACGACCCCCACTAGAACATGTTGTACAATAAGTGCCACATCACCATTCATGTCACAAATTCCAACTTTTGTAGGTAGAAAAAGAATCTCAGAGCTACAAGGATTTGAAATTTCAACCAGAGAAGAGCCAAATTCTTCCATAGAGGAAGTAGTAAATAAACCTACATTTTGAACTGAGGAAATCATCATTCTTGAATCACTAGGAGAACAACTTGTTGGACAAGAGTTAGAAGTACCTATTGAGGAAGAAGAAGAAGAAGGAAATTTCTCTTGAGGACCAGTAATAAAAGAACCAAAAGAGGAAAATATAGTTGAAGAACCTTGTTACATCAGCTCTAAAGGATAAATGGTAGAAGGTGAAGAAAGACCACTACTTGGAGGTGGAAAAGTAGGAAGAAGACCTTGTTAGGTCCCTATAATACTAGCTTATTCACCTTATTGTTATTATTATTGTAGGCCCCTTTTGTATTGTTATTATTGTTGTTCCATATACAATCCCATTACTGTTGTGCATTATTATTGTTACGTAGCCTCTCATTATATTTTGACCCTTAGACTCTTATATATACCAAGGAGGTCTTATCATTTGAATAATTCAATAATTGTTTATTTATGTGATGTAAAGAACGTTCCCCCTCAAAGAGGCTAATTTTTAAGTCGTTGATATGTCTTCTCTGTGATTTAGTTACATAACATTTGGTATCAAAGCTTTGGATTCTAGGATTTCACTGGTTCAAACAAGTCATCTTGAAATTTTATCTATAACATATTTTCTACAAGGCATCAGAAGTGGAAATTAAAACCACCTAGAGCTGAAATATTGGTGCACTTCGTGTAGGAATTTGAGATCTTGGTTCACTATATTTTTGAGATACGGGCCAAAGAAGTTAAGGTTTTTACATTCTCTATAATTCACTCTTAAACAAGAAATCGAGGGACAATCATCATAAATTTCTCTTCAAGCATCATATTTGAATTTCATAAAAAGTAAGAGAAATCGCATAGAGTGTTGTTTCTTGTATATCAATTTTAGGGACAAAAGCTAAAACAATGACTCATGGCATTCTATACATGTTCGCTCCATGGAACCAGTGCATAATCAGGTCATCACGGGATATTTTGCATGACTTTATCCTAAAGAATCCAATTTTGATATGAATTGTGGCATTGAAAATAAGACTCAAAGAGACACCCCAGGATGGAATTTCAAACCTTGAAGAGCTGAAATTGAAAGATACAATACTTTCAATATTGAGCTCCTAGAAAGAAAGAAAAAGGTGTATTTTTTAAAAAATTTCCATAAATTTTGTTTAAAAAATCATTGTGAAGTGATTTAGAGGACATAATGAAGCATATATTTCATTTTTTGATTCCAAAATACCTTGAGGAAAAGAAATAGACACACTTAGTAAGAAACTAGAAGGTTGTACTCTGACGCAAGAGGAAGAGGAAGAAATGCAACATGACATATCAAATTTCAAGACATAGTGCAACAAATTTCGTTCTCACAAAGAGTAATAAAATGGAAACAAATATGGATGGCTTGAATAATAGTTTAAAAGAAGAGATAGAAGATTTGAAGGATGGTTGTTACACTTCATTTTGTCACCATGACAAATAATCATCAAAATTGGATCTCTCACCATCCATCCAAGTGTCATGAAACACTCCCTTGCAAGTCAACAACTTATATACGTTAAATAAAGTGGAATTTTTGGATCTCATGGTATAAAACCCTATTTTTGAGCATCTGCGCAATTTTCCTGAACAAAAACTACACGTGTAGTTTCTTCCACTGTAAACTACGTAGGTTTGTGATTTGTTTCTAAACAAAAAATTTCTCAGGTCATTCAATAAAAAGTAAGAGTAAAAAGTGAGATCTAGAAGCATTGTTGGAAAAATCATTCCCAGCAGAAAGCTTCAAACTCATGTTTATTCAAGCCTAACCTCATTTTTGATGGAACTAATACCCATTCTTCAAGGATCCATCATCCCTCTTTTAGTGTATCTCATCCTTGGACTAAGGATCTAAAACTACTTCCTTTTGGCCTATTAATCAAGCCATAGGTGAGGGAATTGAGGGAGGTTGTTGAGAGTAAGTTTATGCTAGAGTAATCATGTTGGAGAGCTTATCATTCTTGGATAGGTTTAAGATCAATGGGAGGAGCTTCACAACATCAAGGCACATGTTTTGTAGCTGTTTTATGTTTCTAAAATTAATACAAACAAACATTTATTCTCACTTCATTGTTTAATGGATTAATTGATCAATTTCATGGATGGTTTATGTTATTTATATTTTTCCATTGGAATGATGTTTGTTACTAGTCTCCTTGATCATTGATTTGAATTATTGAATCATTTATGTTGAATATGCCTTTGATCCTTTGTTGTTTCCATGTCTGCAGGTCTAGATTCAATCATGGAGGAACTACACTCAAGCACAAAAATGGATCTTCATGAAGCATGTCGTAATAAGGTATGAATTTCTTTTTCTCACCTTCTTAGCTTATGATTCAAGAAAATATAGATTCAGGGAAAGAATTAGCTTGATTGTCTATTTTTGTGTAGTTTTCATCAAAGATCTAGGGAGATCACTCTTGTCATCAAGATGGAATTATGTGCCTAAGAAATTGGTGACCATGCTAGGGAACATCCTGTTCTCTTCCATCTCCTTGTTTTTTATACGTGAACCTATTTTGATAGCTTTATCTGAGTCTTGAGAAGTTAATGATCTTTCAGATTTTGTGATTTGTTTCGATACTTTTTTATTTTTTCTTTATGTTTCTCAACCTGCATTATTTATGTTCATACACAAAGTGCAGATATGTGTAATTTTTGTATTAAGAAATTGCACATGTGCACTGGTTTACATTGATTACGTGGGAATTCTCTGAGATTTTTTTGGAAAAAATAGCTTCTCTCATTAATATTTTTTTTTTAAGGTTTCATTATATTTATCTATGACTCAATTCAGTCTCCATGTGTTTGATTAAGAATTATGGAGTTTTCTTGAGATTTGTTCATTTTCAAGGATTTAAAGCTAAGGTTTCTCTAGAATTAGTGTTTTGATGAGATGTGCTTATTTTGCTGCATTAAAAACATAAGTCATCTTCATTCGAGTACTGAATTTTAATCAAAATTACACTTTAAACATTGATTTCATAACATTCATTCAAGCATTCTTATTTTAAGGATTTGTTTGGGTGTTTTGAATTTTAATTCCTTTTGTCAATGCTCAAAGACTTGTCTCAGTTTCTTAACATTTTTTGCATATTTTTTCTTTCGTTATCATTGAATTGTGTCTAAGTGTTAATCACATTTTAGTGTCTCTAATTTTTATCTTTGGAATTTTGTTATGAAACCAACTCACAAAAATATAGAAAATATAGATAAATGCCTTCAAAATCATGTTAGGTCCCTATAATACTAGTGATTCCCCCATTACTATTGTCATTGTATCCCTTATTGTTATTGTTGTGCCCCTATTGTCCCTATATTTTTATTATTGTGCCCCATAGAATCCCACTATTGTTATTTTTGTGCCTTAATATTATTATTGTTAGGTCGGCTTGGTCATATTGTGTCCCCTTAGAGTCCTATATATAGAAATGAGGTTTTTTCATTTGAATCGTCAAAGAATTATTCATTTGTGTAATGTAAAGGAGGTTACCCCCTCTAAGAGGCTTATTTCTAAGGTATTGATCTATCTTTTCTATCTTTTTGTGAGCTGGTTTCATAACATTTGGTATCAGAGCTTTGGATTCTAGGGTTTCGCTGCTCCAAACAATTCATCATGGTATTTTCGCTATAACTTTTTTCTGTGACATTTCATAAGCGAAAACAAAAACCCATTTGAAATGAAATCGTGCTAAACCTCGGGTCCAAATTTCAAAGCTTTTCTTGCTATATGTTCAGAGATATGATCTGAGGAAGTTAGGGTTTTTGCAAGCTCCAGAATTTAAGCTAAAACAGGGCATCGTGGGATTTTCACTATAACTCTTTCACTACAAAGTTTTATAAGCTAAAATAAAATACCATTTGAGAAGAAATCGGTCTAAACCACGGCTCTGAATTTCAGATACTGTCTCACTATATTTTTGGATATATAATCTAAGGAAGTTAGGGTTTTTGCAGACCCCCGAATTACATTCCAAACAAGTCACCGTGGGAAAATCATCATAATTGTCTCTCTGAGCATCAGATTGAAATTTCATAAAACGTTACAAAAATAGGACAGACTGTAGTTTCATGTATATATTTTTCAGATCCAAAGTACAAAACAATAACACGTGGCACTTCATGCAATTTCGCTCTTCTGAAAATGTATATAATCAGGTCACCATGGGAGATTTGGCATAACTCTTCCTTGGAGAATCCAATTTCAATCAGACTGGTGGCATTGGAAAGAGGACATAAAGGGCTACTGCAGATCACGAGTTCAGAATTGGGAGATCCAAAATTACGGAGGTACATCAGATTCAATATCGATCTCCTACAAAGTGAAAAAAAGGTGTGTATTTTTTTTAAATTTTTGCATAAGCTTGGTTTGAAAAATTAGTTTGAAGGAATTCAAAGGGAATAGTGAATCATTATTATCAGTAATTGATGCCCCAAAGAAAGAAAATGGAAATATCTACTAAGAAACCTGAAAGCTCTAGCATGACTCGTGAAGAAGAGGAAGGAATGCAGCATGATATATCAATATTACGAAACCAAGTGCAACAAATTTCACTCACACAAAAGGTAACAGAAAATAAGATGGATGGTTTAAAGAAAGACATAGAAGCTAAGATGGATGGTTTAAAGAAAGGCATAGAAGCTAAGATGAATGACTTGGAAGCTAAGATGGACAGCATGGAAGCTAAGATGGACGATTTGAAGACAAATTTGAAGACAGATTTGAAGATAGGCATGGAAGATTTGAAGACAGATTTGACAAGGTTTCTACAAGAAATGCTTACTAATGGCAAAAGAGTAGTAAAGGAAACTCATGATGAGAAAAAAATAAATGTTAATCATGACTTTATAGACTCTAACATTGGATCAAAGAACCACCATGTTCCAAAGATCGATATGAAGAAGTTTGATGGCAAGGATCCCGAAACATGGATACTACAGATGGAGTAATTTTGTGATCTCCATAATGTGCAAAACACACAAAAGGTATGCATTGCAACTTTATATTTGGAACCAAATCAGTTTGTATGGTATCGATGGCTTTGCTCTCGTAAACAAATTTTCACTTGGACTATTTTTACAGATGAAATGATAGCACATTATGAGGATACAAAAAGCAACACTTTTTTTAGCCAATTGATGAATCTCAAACAAAAGGGTTCAATGATGGAGCACATTGAGGACTTCCAAAAATTGAATATAAGGGTCAAAGACATTCCAGAGGAGCATAGGATTGATATGTTCATAGGGACTTTAAAAGATAACATCCAACATGAGGTTCGCCTTTGGGAACCAGATTCATTAGAGAAGGCATTCAAGTTGGCAAGAAAAATGGAAAGCAAAATTATGGCAACAAGGAAGCCTACCACTCACAATCATAAATATGGAAGTGTTGCTACCCCTAGCCATCCACAACCTACAAGGTTGACACCACATCAATTGGAAGAAAAAACAGCAAAAGGGCTTTGTTACAGTGGTGATAGCAAATACACTAAAGGTCATAAGTGTGCCGAGAAGAAATTATTTTACATAGATTGTGAAGAGGAGGAAGAAAAGGAATAGGAAACATCAAAAGAAGAGGATATACACCAGGAAAAAACCCTAAAAAAAGAAGAAATGAATCCGACCATATCTTGTAATGCATTGGCTGGAATTACCACTCCTTAAACTATCAAGATTAAAGGGCATATCTGTTACAGGGAAAAGTGTCTACTCAGAATTGCTTATCCCACTAAGGTGTGATAGCTACCTTAGAAACAAATAAAGTAAAGCTACTTTCTTTTTTCCTTTATAAAGTATAGATAGAGAGGAACAAAGAAGACCAACCTCTGTCTTGCGCTAATCTCCTAGTTTGATTCCTCTCTTCCTTGATAGTCTTTCGCTACTTGTTCCCTTGCACGCCTAGCTTCACAGAGTACCTGTAAGATCACAGTAGCATAGCACTATACAAAGACATGGATCTATAATCATAAACAATCTAGGATCAGATGTAAATTGACCATACAAATGCAGCAAACATAAATGACACAAGAGTATGGAGGAAAACTTGAATAGCTTTCATTGATAAACAAGAAAAAGCCAAGAGGAGTTACAACCAGTTGTTCTGACCCAGCATCAACCTCTCAACAAAGAAGCCCCTCTTCACCTCATACAAAGCTTAGATCACCCAACAATCTAATGTTTGTCTCAAGAAACCAACAGCAATTCCTTACAATATGCAAAATTCCAGCCTCTGGATCTCTAGGATGAGGGATCCATATATAGATATCTATAAGGGAGATGAGTCAGCTTGTGATTTGATTAGTGTCTTCCATCTGATAGTTCTTGCTTCCACTTGGAGATTGATGATCTCTTACTCATCCTTGGTTGAATTCAGAGAGGCAAGTGTCACAGGAGAAGTTTCTGGAAGCTTCCATTGCCTCTCCACCTCACGGAATGACACTGCCATTTGTCATTTCTCGCCCATTGCACCCCATAGAAGGGCTTTTTGAAATGCAACACACCCACACAGTGTATTTAGGTCAGATGCAACACACTTGGCCTGTGGAGCAGCTGAAATGATCCTATTTTGCCCAATTCTGAGCAGTTTTTCATGGAGAACTTCTAGGAGAATCTGTAATCATTTGACCTTGTTCCTTTAGGGGTTATAACAACACTTTTAGGGACTTAGGAGCCCTTGGTTTATGGACATTTCATGCTTGGGGTTGCAGTGCCCAAAAATGTCTATAACAGTTGCCCCCTAAAGCATGAGGTCGTTAATCTTTTGATGTCGAGTGAAATGCTTTATTATGAGGATCCGAAGTTCTTTCAAGCTGGGAGGAGACCTGTAATAAGATACAATACAATACATTATCTTCATAATATTTTCATGATCTAGCTGAGGCGGGCATTCCCATGCTCAGCTTTATAAATTCATTTTCATGTACATAGGACAGACAATCATCTGAGCGTAGATTGATGATTCTGATAGAGCCATCATCCCTTTGATTGGATGATTATCTGTGCAGCAATGATGTACATTTGATGTCTTTATTTTCCTGAATATATATCGCAGCCCGGATGGATGAAACTAGATCCGGGGTCTTCAATCTCATTCGATCTTCACTCGAAGTACAAGTCTATCCATGTGAGAGATGTTCTGGAGTCGAACATGGAAAGACATCGCTTGATTACCAGCCAATGATGTAAGTTGTTAACAAGCGCGAGAGGAATCACCGATAATGATAATGACCCTCAAGGTACTGTAGTACAATTCACGTGGTGTGAATAAAGGACTTGGCATCGAACACCACGCAAAATCTTTCAATCGAAGGTCATTGATGTAAACCTGTCGCTGACCTGTCGCTGGAAGTGAGAAACTTGCCATTGAGGCATGCAAGCTTCAAAATACTGAATGGGGTGTTCCTAGATCAGCTTCTTGGATAATGAGCTGATGTCGACAAGAAGTGATCCGTCACAGGAGGGCCTTAATGAATCCCACATCAATGACACGGAACGGAGCAAATGATTTAATGGAGGTGAAAACGATTTGGTGATATAAGGTTCAGGGTGGCGATCATGAAAGAATGGAGTATAATGTATGGTAGTGGGTGAGACACAGGTGAATTCTTTGAATGACTTCTCTTGAACATATCGGCGACACTGATGTGATGGATTGGTAGCATTAACCCCAAATGTGGATGGTATGGCGTGACCATGGTGATGTGACCGGTGAATGAAACAACCCAACCCGACTTGGATGCGGAGTGAAAGTGTCATGTTCAAGAGCGACTTGCTACCAACAAAGTTTCTTCAAGTTTTCTTCCCAATTTTTCCCCAGTCATTGCTAACCAGTACCTCTTTATTTTTATCAAGCTTGAGGAGGATAACATATGCTTGTTCTATAATTTTCCCTTCGGGCAAACCCATCGCTATGTTTTAACGAGCCTAGCGATAGTGAAACTTATTCTCGTCTATAGACAAGTTTGTCGCTATTAAAATTTTAACGAGTTTAACGACAAAGATAACTCAGTCCTTTTCAATTTTAGAGAGTCTGAAAAGGAACATAAAGGAAACTCCAAGGGAAAGCAAACTTTCTGAGGAGGTTCATTCCAAATTACGCCGAACTTGCTAAAGGTTATACGCGTCTTTTGAAAAAGGAAGTACCCTTTGTCTGGGATCAGGTTGCGCAAGCTTCCTTTGATGCTTTAAAAGAATCCCTAATGAAAGCATCATTAATGTACGCTCCTGATTATCAAGAATATTTTAACCTGTATCTGGCTACAGTGGATACGACCATCGCAATGGTTTTAGTTCAAGAAGACGACGGAATCGAACATCCTATATATTATTTAAGTAAGAACTTAAATGATACAGAAAGCAAATATTCTTATGTTGAAAAGCTAGCGCTCGCAGCTGTTCAAGCGATACAAAGATTTCGACACTGTGTCCTCTTTCGAGAAACTACCATTCTGTCAAATTTCAACCCCATGACTTATATATTGTCGCGACAGTTGCTGGGGGGCAAATATTCAAAATGGATAACAATCCTACAAGAGTTTGATCTGGAATTTGTAAAATCCAAGTCAAAGAAAGCTCTGGTTTTCGCATAATTATTATGCGATCTCCCATCATCGTCCAACGATGAAACCGAAGAAACGATCGTGGACGAAAGTTTGTTTCTGATATCTTCAAGCAATCATTGGTATGGGGATATAATAATTTATCTCCAAACCCAAAAATATAGGCCAAATACCTCTCGCTCCAAACAAAAATGTATTCGATACCAAGCAAAAGACTACATGATCGTCGGTGATACACTTTACCGTCGCGGTATCGATACAGTTCTGAGAAGGTGCCTCGCACATGAGGAGGCCGAAAAAGTCCTGAATGATTGCCATTTAGGCGCATGTGCGGGGCATCAATCTGGTTATGCTACAGTGCAAATAATCTTACGAGCAGGATACTTCTAGCCAACAATGTTTAAGGATTGCATAAACGCAGTCAGAAGTTGCCATGCTTGTCAAATTTTCGATAGCAAAACCAGAAGACCACCCACACCTCTGCAGCCAATAGTTGTTGTCGGGCCATTCGCCAAATGGGGCATCGATTTCATGACATGTAACCCCACCTCGACCGGGGGGCATGGGTATATCATAGTTGCAGTTGACTATTTTACCAAATGGGCCGAGGCGATGCCTACATTAGATAATACTAGTGAAACAGCTGCCCTCTTCTTTTTCAATCATGTAGTCACCAAATTCGGCGTACCACAAGCTATAGTCATAGATCATGGATCGCATTTTCGCAATCACATGATGGTCGAATTAGCTGCCAAACTAGGGTTGTCTCACGACAGCTCTACTCCATATTACCCACAAGCCAACGGACAAGTTGAAGCAATCAACAAGGTCCTGAAGTGCATGCTGCAAAGGATGATTGGAGTTCACAAAAGAAGGTGGCACCTAATCCTGTACTCAGCCTTGTGGGCTTACGAAACATCGGTAAGGAATGCAACCGGGTTTACACCTTTCCAACTGGTATATGGCCTGGAAGCAGTCTTACCAATCTAGTGCGAAATCTCGTCCCTCAAACTCGCAATTGATCTCCTCCCCGAAACTTCAGAAGGAGAAGCTCGTTTCTTGGAACTAATCCAATTGGATGAAACCCGTCGTGATGTTGCTTTGGCTAACGAAGCCCATAAGAAACGATTCAAAGCGTAGTTCGACAAAAATGTCAAACCCCGTGTCTTCTCAAAAGGTGACTTGGTCTTGCTTTATGACCAAGAATCCAATAAATTGGGAGCTGGTAAATTTAAGTCTTTATGGATGGGCCCCTATATTGTTAAGCGATTATTAGCGAAAGGAGCCTACGAGTTGATGGATTATGACGAAATTCCACTGGCGCAACCTCGTAACGGGTTGTACCTCAAGCGTTACTATGCGTAATTCGGTATGGTAACCTGTATGCTTTTGTTATGTTTTTGTTTTCACTAAAGTGTTTATTTTGGTCAAGTAATCCACTTTTTACATTTATTGCAGATGTCAAACCTATTAGAGTCATGCGTTGGATATGCCGATGGAGTGAGTCATAGTTCGCAGAACCTATCTTCCGCGGCCTGGGCCATTTTTGATCCAAGCGGCAAGTTAGTAAGTTTCATAGGGGTATGTATTGGTCGATCAACGAATAACATCGTTGAATATAGCGCGTTGATAGAAATTCTCTCTAATGCCATCACACATGGTATATGCCGACTGATTTTCAGGCTAGACTCACAACTCGTCATACTACAACTCACTGGTACCTATTCTGTCTGAAATCCAGCTATTTATCGCATGTTCCTAAGGGTTAAGATTTTGGAAAGGCAATTTGATTTTATTCAATATCAACATATTTCCAGAAACTTAAACACATTAACTAACTCATTGGCAAATTATGTGTTAGATAGACATTTGCAACATTTATAAAAAGAAGCATACCATCAATATTTGCATTTGGATCATGTAACTTAACCAAAATAAAACTCTGAAAATCAAAAATATATATAACTGTTTATGGTTTACACATAATGTTCTGTAACCAAGACAAAATTGGTCAAATGACCAAAAAACTCAAAACGCTAGGGGGCACCCTAGTCTAATGATGCTAGTGATAGCAAGTCACAGCCTGTGCAATCATGCGTAGGAGTCAAGTCCATCGTCTTGGCACACCAGTAGTATGCCGCTACAACCTCAAGGGCAGCTCTTCAGTCCTCACATCTGGAATACCAAGAGTGAGGCCCTCAACCTGCTCCTGTAATGTTGTAAGAGTCTTGGCCACATCGAGGTCGTGAAGGATAGCCCTTCCAACAGCCTCTCCTGCTGGGGCGGCAGCTAGCACTCTCAGGCATACTACTGGCCGAACGGGACCAACATCTGCATGAACACATGAGTTTTGATTAAGTCTTGATAGAATAAAGCACATGGAAATTATAAGAGAAAAACGATAAACAGGGATATGGTCAAAGAATTTACCAATGGTGCCCCACTGTTCGTCATCCGGCAGTACTAAATCTGGATCACCCCAGAAGTCCATGCCAGCATATGGATACTCGGAATAAACCATCTCCTGACAATCAAACCACCCGAAGAAGGTATCAGAAAATGAAATCTAAGACTGACTAGCATCTCTAGACATATGGTTGACCCATCTCTACATACGTGGTTCAGTCGGTGAAGGTAAATCGAGTGCAATATACTGCGGCTGCATCAGTGGTATCTTTTCCAAGGCAAAGGAGGTCAAAATAGAACCATACCCAAAGTTCTTCAACCTCCCACTCTTTACCTTGGTCAACTGTTCTTTCATCACAAGAAGTACTGCGTCGCACCAGTTGAACACCTTCAGTTGGAGGCATTCCAAGGCATACTGCATATAAGATCTGTTGGCTACATGAAGAGCCGCACCACCAGCCATCCTACCAAAAGTAAACAGAATAGTCCTGAGAGACCTGTCAGTGACATCACGGATGATGATATTGCCTTCTTTACTTGGCTGAGATCCCTCTCTGCAATACCGGCGAACATAATCTCTCACAGATTCACCTCCTTGGGCCGAACCTGATAAAGAGATGGGGGCACCCCGCCTCGACAATCCAGTCAAGAAATAGATGTCCACTACAGTCAAGGGGATGGATTTGCCCCTGATCTGGAACACCTGGTTGGTAGGATCCCAAGCATCGAGAAAATACTGCAGTAAGTTGATCTGTTGTCTCATGCTAGAGATGTGGAAAAACTTCAGCAAGCCACAGTTCCGCAGTGTGTTTACTATAACTGGATCATGTAGGGCAAGCATGTCCTCTTCTTCATGCTCACGTTCTCGCCATGTAATAGTCATCTTACTCCAAAGATCTCTGAAAAACAAACAAGAGAAGAGTTAGATCCTGATTTTAGTAAGAAATAGGCAAAATTTCCATCAAAAACTGTGCATAAAATTCCTTCTTTGTGCCCATCGCAGCTACAGTAGTGCTCTAGGTGCATTGCATGTCAGATGGCCAGTAGACATGCCAACATCCAACGCACCTTTCGATACACAGAGGGTGCGCTAAAGGCAGAGCGAGTTTTCAAACCCCAGAGGCTCAGAAAAACCAAGAATCAAGCTCAGAATGCAAAATGGAAAGCATGAAATGAAAGAGTTCAAGTTTAGCTCCTACCTGGTCCAGACGGTGTCGAGAATCGTCCACAGAATCTCCCGAAATCAGCTTATGAAAATCAAAGGGGGAAAGCACCTCCAAAGCTCCAACAAACCAAAGTTCAAATGAAATGGTAAAATGAGAGGTAAAAACACTTTTTCATTACTTTTTACGTAGTTCAAAGTAAAATATTAGTGTTCTAACTCATTTTTCAAGCATATACTGTTCATTTCTAACTAGTTTGATGAAGCAATTGAAAATACAGTACAATCTTTGAAAGAAAAAAGCTATTTATGGTAAAGTCAAAAAGAGACCATTTAATCGAGTAGTTTTAGTGCGGACCTCATGCTTGTTAAAAAATAAACATAAGCAATGAGCACATGTTCCTCCAGAGTTTAAGCTCATTAAAAAATGAACCAATTCCCGGTAAATAACCATCGTGAATGTAATACTTTAGCCTTTAAAGCCTTGGTCGTGTCTGCACCGTCACCTCCACTCTTGCATTGGCCGATCATTCACCTCCATTTCATTGTTTACCCATTTTGAGGAACAGCTGCGAAGAGTGATCTCACTAGCCATCCTTGTAACACTGCCGTGATTGGAAAATTCCAAACCTTACCTGGAATCAGTAGCTACCCATTTTATCACTCGTTCCTCAAAAGACGAGTCTCCTTTAAGCTCTTTTCAATTGACTCGTAAAATATGAAAAGATTGCCAAGCCATTGGCCTCTCCAACTCGTTAAAGGGACCGGAAGTGCTATCCCTCCTCTAAATTTTAATCTTTTTGGACCTAAGGGATTATCACACAAAAAGATCGAGCGCTTGTTTTGTTCAGCTCATTAAAAGTATCGAAAATTCATCCCTTCTGTATTGTTTTATACTTTTTTGGACTTAAGGGATTAGATGACGAAAAAGGAATTTTGGAGTTTCCTTTACGTTCCTTTTCAGACTCTCTAAAATTGAAAAGGACCGATTTATCTTTGTCGTTAAACTCGTTAAAATTTTAATAGCGACAAACTTGTCTATAGACGAGAACAAGTTTCACTATCGCTAGGCTCGTTAAAACATAGAGATGGGTTTGCCCGAAGGGCAAATTATAGAACAAGCATATGTTATCCTCCTCAAGCTTGATAAAAATAAAGAGGTACTCGTCAGCAATGACTGGGGAAAAATTGGGAAGAAAACTTGAAGAAAATTTGTTGGTAGCAAGTCACTCTTGAACATGACACTTTCACTCCGCACCCAAGTCGGGTTGGGTTGTTTCATTCACCGGTCACATCACCATGGTCCCATCATACCATCCACATTTGGGGTTAATGCTACCAATCCATCACGTCAGTGTCGCCAATATGTTTAAGAGAAGTCATTCAGAGAATTCACCTGTGTCTCACCCACTACAATACATTTATACTCCATTCTTTCATGACCGCCACCCTGAACCTTATATCACTAGATTGTTTTCACCTCCATTAATTCATTTGCTCTGTTCCGTGTCATTGATGTGGGATTCATTAAGGCCCTCCTGTGATGGATCACTTCTTGTCGACATCAGCTCATTATCCAAGAAGTTGATCTAGGAACACCCCATTCAGTACTTTGAAGCAAAAGTGTCTACTCAGAACTGCTTATCCCACTAAGGTGTGATAGCTACCTTAGAAACAAACAAAGTAAAGCTACTTTCATTTTTCCTTTATAAAGTATAGATAGCGAGGAACAAAGAACACCAACCTCTGTCTTGCGCTAATCTCCTGGTTTGATTCCTCTCTTCCTTGATAGTCTTTCGCTACTTGTTCCCTTGCACGCCTAGCTTCACAGAGTACCTGTAAGATCACAATAGCATGGCACTATACAAAGACATGGATCTATAATCATAAACAATCTAGGATCAGATGTAAATTGACCATACAAATGCAGAAAACATAAATGACACAAGAGTATGGAGGAAAACTTGAATAGCTTTCATTGATAAACAAGAAAAATCCAAGAGGAGTTACAACTAGTTGTTCTGACCCAGCATCAACCTCTCAGCAAGGAAGCCCCTCTTCACCTCATACAAAGCTTAGATCACCCAACAATCTGATGTTTGTCTCAAGAAACCAACAGCAATTCCTTACAATATGCAAAATTCCAGCCTCTGGATCTCTGGGATGAGGGATCCATATATAGATATCTGTAAGGGAGATGAGTCAGCTTGTGATTTGATTAGTGTCTTCCCTCTGATAGTTCTTGCTTCCACTTGGAGATTGATGATCTCTTACTCATCCTTGGTCAAATTCAGAGAGGCAAGTGTCACAAGAGAAGTTTCTGGAAGCTTCCATTGCCTCTCCACCTCGCGAAATGACACTTCCATTTGTCATTTCTCGCCCATCGCACCCCATAGAAGGGCTTTTTGAAATGCAATGCACCCACACAGTGTATTTAGGTGAGATGCAATGCACTTGGCCTGTGGAGCAGCTGAAATGATCCTGTTTTGACCAATTCTGAATAGTTTTTCATGGAGAACCTCTGGGAGAAGCTGTAATCATTTGACCTTGTTCCTTTAGGGGTTAGAACAACACTTTTAGGGACTTAGGAGCCCTTGGTTTATGGACATTTCATGCTTGGGGTTGCAGTGCCCAAAAATGTCTATAACAATTTCAAGAAGAAAAAGGTAATAGTGTTGATTGATTCGGGAAGTACCCTTGTAATTTTATTCATTATATGATAGCTAAAGAATTGAATTGCTTCCTATATCCAGCACTAGAGTGTCAAGTGATGGTTGCAAGTGGAGGAACCATAAATTGCTCAGGAAAGTGCCATAATACTAAGTTATCCATGGGAGAATATGTATTAAATAGCCCAATGCTTTCCATTCCAATGGGTGGTGCTGATGTTGTACTAGGAGTCCATTGGCTACAATCCTTGTGTACAATAGCTTTTAATTTTCAAGAACTTTTCATGAAATTCTTCTCATAAGGAAAGGAAATTGAATTAAGGGGTATCGCAGGGAAATCGAGAAAGATAATCAGCGCTAATGGAATGACAAAGCTTCTAAAGAAAGAACAACGAGGCATAATTTCACAATTATGTTCCCTAGAGGTTGCCATATTGAAATCATCCATTTCTCCATATCTCCAAAAAGTCTTGGAAAATCATTCCAAGGTATTTGAGACTCCCAAAGGCCTCCCACCTATTCGTGATAATGAGCATGTTATCAATTTGATTCTAGGAAGTGTTCCTCCAAACATCAGGCCTTATAGATATCCCTATGTCCAAAAGAGTGAAATTGAACGTATGGTTGCAGAAATGCTAGAGGCAGGTATAATTCAACCTAGTCAAAGCTCTTTCTCTACTCCATTAGTATTGGTTCACAAAGAGGACGGATCATGGCACATGTGTCCAGATTATAGGGAGCTCAACAAGCTCACTATTAAAGATAAATTTCCCATTCCTGTCATTGATGAATTATTGGATGAATTTACTTCACCAAGTTGGATCTTCATTTAGGATATCATCAAATCATAATGAAGATTGAAGACATTCCAAAAACAGCATTTAGAACTCATGAGGGTCATTATGAATTTTTGGTCATACCTTTTGGCCTTACTAATGCACCTTCTACATTTCAAGCTTTGATGAATTCCATTTTCAAACCCTTCCTTAGAAAATTTGTGTTAGTATTTTTTTATGATAGACTAATCCAAAGCAAGTCTTGGAAGGATCATGTCCAACATGTTGACATGGTGCTCAAACTATTGGAGGAGAAACAATTATATGCAAAAATGTCCAAATGTTTCTTTGGAGTACAAGAGGTGGAATATCTGGGTTATATTGTATCTCATGAAGGTGTTAAGGTAGACCCTATCAAAACTAAAACCATTAAGGAATGGAAAATCCCCACATCCATAAAGCATCTACGAGGATTTCTCGGGTTGACAGGGTATTATCGCAAGTTTTTTAAGAATTATGGGAGAATAGCAGCACCTCTAACAACATTATTGAAGAAAGATGCATTCTCATGGACTCTAGAAGCAACGAAGGCCTTTGAACATCTTAAAGAGGCAATGTGCCAAGCACCAGTCTTAGCTACACCAGACTTCACAAAAACCTTTATTGTGGAATGTGATGCCCCAAGCAATGGAATTGGTGTTGTTTTAATGCAAGAACAAAGACCCATTGCTTTCGAAAGTCATCTAATCAAAGGAAAGTATTTACAAAAAGCTATTTATGAGAAGGAAATGTTGGCAATACTACATGCACATAAGAAATGGAAACCCTACCTAATGGGAAGATAGTTCAAGGTAAAAAAAAAATCATGATAGTCTTAAATACTTTTTCGAACAAAGATTATCTTTAGAAGAGCAGCAAAAATGGGTCACAAAGATGTTGGGCTATCACTTTGAAATCATCTACAAAAAAGGGAAGCAAAATATTGTGGCAGATGCACTCTCAAGATAGGATGAGGATGTGGAAGCATTTCTTTGCGTAATTTCTATTATCCAACTAGATTGAATAAACGAAGCAAGGGATAAATGGAAGAATGACGATGAAGTGTCGGCACTCATTCAAAAGATACAACAAGATCCCAGTACATTTGATACATTTAGCTAGAAAAATGATTCGTTATGGTACAAGGATCGGTTATACCTATGTAAGAATTCCCAACTCAAACAAAATATTCTTAGGGAATTGCACACCTCTCCCTTAGGAGGGCACTCGGGATTTCTAAAAACATACCACAGGGTTAAGAAGGATTTTTTTGGGATGGCCTTAAATTAGATATTCAAAATTTTGTGGTGCAATGTTTGGTTTGCCAACAAAATAAAGTTGAAACAATTAAGACCCCAGGATTATTACAACCCTTATCCAATCCAAGCCAACATTGGGAGGAGGTTTCAATGGATTTTATCATAGGTTTACCCAAGTCCGAAGGAAAGAGTGTTATCATGGTGGTAGTTGACAGACTTACCAAGTATGCACACTTTTGTGCATCATCTCATCCATTTAAACCAAGTATAGTTTCTACTTCATTTACGGAAACAATTCAAAAGCTACATGGAAATCCAAAGATTATTGTAAGCGACAGAGATCCCATTTTCACTGGAAATTTTCGGACAGAATTCTTTTCTTCTCTTGGGACTCAATTAGCTCATAGCTCATCTTATCATCCTTAATCTGATGGGCAAACTAAGATAGTAAAAAAATGTTTGGAAGGATATCTTTGTTGCTTTGTATCTGATAAACAGACACAATGGGTCAAATGGTTGCGTCTGGCTGAATCGTGGTATAACACTTCCTTACATACTGCAACAAAAATGACCCCATTTATGGCACTTTATGGAGATCATCCACCATCCATCACATCATATTTAAGAGAAAATTCTAAGGTTCAAGTAGTGGAAGATCACATCGAGCATCAGCAACAAGTTCTCCAACTCTTAAAGGATAACCTTACCTTGGCACAGAATAGAATGAAATTGCAGGCAAATCAACATCGCAGCGAAAGAAGTTTTGATGTAGGTGATTAGGTATTCCTACGACTACAACCATATAAACAAATGTCCCTCAAGAAAGCTAAGAAGGATAATAAATTATCACCAAAGTATTATGGTATGTACAAGGTGTTGCAAAGATAGGTACTATGGCATACAAATTGGAACTTCCTGCAACTTCCCAAGTGAACCCAGTTTTCCATGTTTCAAGCTTAAAGAAGGTTATAGGTGACAAGGTTCCAGTTCAAACAATATTGCCAAAACTTGATGAGGAAGGAAAAATCATATTGGAACCTGAAGCAGTCAAAGAAACAGGAACTCGACAGCTACGAAATCGATCAATTTTAGAGTATCTCATCGAGTGGAAGAACTTACCCATTGAAGATTCCACATGGGAGGATGAGAATTTTATACAAAAGCAACCAGAACTACTCAAGCATTGATGACAACACTTTTTTGAAGGAGTGGCATGTTAAGTCCCTATAATACTAGTGATTCCCCCATTATTATTGTCATTGTATCCCTTATTGTTATTGTTGTTCCCCTATTGTCCCCATATTGTTATTATTGTGCCCCATAGAATCCCACTATTGTTATTTTTGTTCCTTTATATTATTTTTGTTAGGTCGGCTTGGTTATATTGTGTCCCCTTAGACTCCTATATATAGAAAGGAGGTTTTTTCATTTGAATCATCTAAGAATTATTCATTTGTGTAATGTAAAGGAGGTTGCCCCCTTGAAGAGGCTTATTTCTAAGGCATTGATCTATATTTTCTATCTTTTTGTGAGCTAGTTTCATGAAAAATCAACCTCTTCGAGGGGGCAACCTCCTTTACATTACACAAATGAACAATTACTTAATGATACAAATGATAAAACCTCCTTTCTATATAGGAGTCTAAGGGGTCACAATATAATCAAAGATGACATAACAATAATAATATAAGGGCACAAAAATAACAATACTGGGCTTCTATGGGGCATAATAATAAAAATATGGGGACAATAGGGGCACAACAATAATAATAAGGGATAAAATGAAAATAGTAATGTGGGAATCACTAGTATTATAGGGACCTAACATGCCCCTCTCCAAAAACGTTTTGTCCTGCTCACTTGAGTAGTTTTGGATTCTTCTGTATAAAATTCTTATCCTCCCATGTGGAATCTTCAGCAAGTAAGTTCTTCCACTTTATGAGATACTCTGAAATTGATCGATTTTCATAGCTATCAAGTTATTGTTTATGTGACTGCTTCGGGTTCAAATATGATTTTTCCTTCCTCATCAGGTTCTGGAAATATTTTTTGAACTGGGAGCTTGTCACCTATAACCTTCTTCAAGCATGAAACATGGAAAACTGGGTGCACTTGGGAAGCTCCAGGAAGCTCCAATTTGTATGCCATAGTACCTATATTTTAAAACACCTTCTATGGACCATAATACTTTGGTGATAATTTATTATCCTTCTTAGCTTGCTTGAGGGACATTTGTTTATATGGTTGTAGTTGTAGGAATACCCAATCACCTACATCAAAACTTCTTTCGCTGCGATGTTGATCTACCTATTTTTTCATTCTATTCTGCACCAAAGTGAGTTTATACTTTAAGAGTTGGAGAAATTTTTTTTGATGCTCAATGTGATCTTCCACTACTTGAACCATAGAATTTTCTCTTAAATATGATGTGATGGACGGTGGATGATATCCATAAAGTGCCATAAATTAATTCATTTTCGCTGCAGTATGGAAGGAATTGTTATACCACCATTCAGCCAAAGGCAACCATTTGACCCATTGTGTCTGTTTATCATGTATAAAGCAACGAAGATATCCTTTCAAACATTTGTTTATTATCTCAGTTTTCCCATCAGATTGAGGATGATAAGATGAGGTATGAGCTAAATGAGTAACAAGACAATAAAATGATTCTTGTCCAAAAATTTGCAATGAAAATGGGATCTATGTCGCTTACAATAATCTCTGGATTTCCATGCAGCTTTTGAATTTTTTCCATAAATGTGGTAGACATTATACTCGCTTTAAATGGGTGACATAATGCAAAGAAGTGTGCACACTTAGTAAGTCTGTCAACTACCACCATGATAACACTCTTCCCTTTGGACATGGGTAAAACTATGATAAAATCCATTGAAACCTCCTCCCAATGTTGGCTTGGAATGGATAAAGGTTGTGATAGACCTGGGGTCTTAATTGTTTCAACTTTATTTTGTTGGAAAACCAAACATTCTACCACAAAATTTTGAATATCCGATTTAAGGCCATCCCAAAAAGTTCCTTCTTAACCTTGTGGTAAGTTTTTAGAAATCCTGAGTGCCCTCATGAGGGAGAGGTGTGCAATTCCATAGGAATATTTTGTTTGAGTTGGGAATTATTACATAGGTATAAGCGATCTGTGTACCATAGCAAATCAATTTTCAAGCTAAATGTATCATATGTACTAGGATCTTATTGTAAGTTTTGAATGAGTGCCCACAGTTATTCGTCATTCTTCCATTCATCCCTTGCTTCATTTATCCAATCGGGTTGGATAATAGAAATCGCACAAAGAAATGATTCCACGTCCTCATCCTTTCTTGAGAGTGCATCTCCCACAACCTTTTTCTTCCCTTTTTGTAGATGATTTCAAAGTCATAACCTAACATATTTGTGACCCATTTTTGTTGCTCTTCTAAAGGTAATATTTGCTTTAAAATGTATTTAAGACTATCAATATCCATTTTTACCTTAAAGTGTCTTCCCGTTAGGTAGGGTCATGATTTCTTAAGTGCATGTACTATTGCCAACATTTCCTTCTCATAAATATCTTTTTGTAAATACTTTCCTTTGACTGGATGACTTTCAAAAGCAATGGGTCTTTCTTCTTGCATTAAAACAACACCAATTCCATTTCCTGAGGCATCACGTTCCACAATAAAGTTTTTTGTGAAGTCTGGCATAGCTAAGACTGATTCTTGGCACATTTCCTTTTTAAGATGTTCAAAATCATTCGTTGCTTCTGGAGTCCATGAAAATGCATCTTTCTTCAATAGTGTTGTTAGAGGTGCTGCTATTCTCCCATAATTCTTAACAAACTTGCGATAATACCCTGTCAACACAAGAAATGCTCACAGATGCTTTATCGATGTGGGGATTTTCCATTCCTTAATGGTTATAATTTTTCTAGGGTCTACCTTAACACCTTCATCAGATACAATAGGACCCAGATATTCCACCTCTTGTACTCCAAAGAAACATTTGGAGTTGTTTGCATATAAACGTTTCTCCTCCAATGCTTTGAGCACCCTGTCAACATGTTGAACATCATCCTTCCAATACTTGTTTTAGATTAGTATATCATCACAAAATAATAACACAAATTTTCTAAGTAAGGGTTTGAAAATGGAATTCATCAAACCTTGAAATGTAGAAGGAGGATTGGTAAGGCCAAAAGGTATGACCAAAATTTCATAATGACCCTCATGAGTTATAAATGTTGTTTTTTGAATATCTTCAGTCTTCATTCTAATTTGATGATATCCTGAATGAAGATCCAACTTGGTGAAGTAAATTGATCCATGCAATTCGTCAATGATAGGAATGGGAAATTTATCGTTAATAGTGATCTTGTTGAGATCCCTATAATCCAGACACATGCGCCATGATCCATCTTTCTTGTGAACAAATACTACTGGAGCAAAGAAAGAACTTTGACTAGGTTGAATTATATCAACCTCTAGAATTTCTGTAACCATACGTTCAATTTCACTCTTTTGTGCATAAGGATATCTCTAAGGCTTGATGTTTGGAGGAACACTTTTTGGAATCAAATGAATAGGATGATCATGATCATGAATAGGTGGGAGGCCTTTGGGAATCTCAAATACCTTGGAATGATTTTCCAATACTTTTTGGAGATCTAGAGAAATAGATGATTTTGATGTGTGAACCTCTAGCGAACATAATTGTGCAATTACGCCTCATTGTTATTTCTTTAGAATATTTGTCATTCTGTTAGAGCTGATTATCTTTCTCGGTTTCCCTGCGATACCCCTTAATTCAACTTCCTTTCCTTCTAAAGAAAATTTCATGAAAGGTTCTTGAAAATTAAAAGATTTTGCACCCAAGGATTGTAGCCATTCAACTCCTAGTACAACATCAACACCACCCATTGGAATGGAAAGCATTGGGATATTTAATACATATTATCCCATGGATAGCTTGATATTATGCCACTTTCGAGAGAAATTTATGGTTCCTCCACTTTCAACCATCACTTGACACTCTGGTGCTGGATATAGGAAGTAATTCAATTCCTTGGTTATCTTACAATGAATAAAATTATGGGTATTGCCCAAATCAATCAACACTATTACCTTTTTCTTCTTGATATGTCCTTCTATCTTGATAGTTTGAGGAGTGGTAATTCCGACCAATGCATTACAAGATATGGTCGGATTCATTTCTTCTTTCTCTAGTGTTTGTTCCTAGTGTATATCCTATTCTTTTGATGTTCCTTGTTCCTTTTCTTCCTCCTCTTCAAAATCTATGTAAAACAATTTCTTCTCAACACACTTAGGACCTTTAGTATATTTTCTGTCACAACTGTAACAAAGCCCTTTTGCTCTCTTTTCTTCCAACTGTTGTGGTGTCAACCTTATAGGTAGTGGAAGGCTAGGGGAAACAACACTTCCATCTTTATAATTGTGAGTGGTAGGCTTCTTTGTTGCCATAATTTTGCTTTCCATTTTTCTTGCCAACCTGAATGCCTTCTCCAATGAATCAGGTTCCCAAAGGCGAACCTCATGAGTGGTAGGCTTCTTTGTTCTCATGGAAACCAATACCTTCCTTTTGAGAATATCATTTTGCTACCAGTCTTTCTTTGTACTTCAAAACAATATCATCAACTCCTTTCTTCAATTTGTAAACACACATGTAACTAACAAATTTTGTGTCCTTAGGAAGTTCCACTAGATCCCATGTCTTCTTTCTTTATAAGGAATCCATTTCCTGTTTCATTACTTCTTTCCATTTATCGCTATCAAATATTTCCATTTCTTACTCATAACAACTATTTTTTCATCATTAGAAATTAAAGCAGCAGATGTAGCAAAATCACCATTGCTTTTAGGAAAAGATTTGATCCGTGTAGACCTTCATAGAATTTGCTACTGTCTTTCCTGAGTTTCCTGATAAATTTATGTATCCTCATATTCTTTTCTATGATTTTCTTGATGAACATCTTCATGATCCTGCTCCCTTGAAGATGATTGAGTTTCCAATTGAACTTGTTGAAACTATGGTACTTTTTCCTTTTTCATTTTTACGTCTACATCTCATTTCATGATTGATGATTCATCAAATATGACATTTTTGTTAATGATTATTTTGTGGGTAGTAGGATCCCACAATCTGTATCCCTTAAGTCCATCACCGTATCCAACAAAGCTTAGACTTTTTTATTTTTTATCTGACTTAGAATGTTGATTCTTTGGAATAATAGCATAGGACTCACAACCAAAAATTTTAAGATTCGAATAATCACAAGGTTGAACTGTCCATACCTCTTCCAGAATCTTACAGTTAATTGCAATCAATGGTGAGCGATTTACTAGATAGCACGTTGTAAGAATTTCTTTTGCGCATAATTCATGTTGCAACTTGGCATTACTAAGCATACTCCTTGCTCTTTCTAGAAAAGTCCTATTCATGCATTCAACAACACCATTTTGTTGAGGAGTATAAAACGTGGTTATATGTCTTTTGGTTTGAGCTCCCTTCGAATAATTTTTAAAGTCATTTGAAATAAACTCAGTTCCATTGTCAGTTGTCAAACATTTAATTGACTTGCTAGTGCTCTTTTAACCAAAGATCTATACTTCTTAATGGCATCAAATACGTGAGATTTTATTTTCCATAAAAACATCCACACTTTTCCAGTGTAATCATTTATAAATGTTACAAAATATGAATATCCTCCAAAAGAGACTTTAGGATATGGTCCCCAAAGATCTGAGCGGATAAAATCAAGGATACATTTACTAACATGTTTTCCTATTTTAAATTTCTATCTAGATTTCTTTCCATAAATACAATGCTTAGATAAATTCAAATTCAAAGATTTCAATCTTGAAAGTAACTTATGATTAACCAATCCCTTCAACTCTTTCTCGCTCATATGTCCCAAGCGTTGATGTCATAAATGAGTAGCGTTACTTGCACCTTGAGAAGATAATGTTACATGATCTGTTACTATCCTTCCTTCAAGCTTATAAAGGTTCCCAAACCTTTTAGCCTTCATGACTACCAAGACACCTTTTGTCACCTTCATAACTCCACCTTGAACTATACATTTATAACCAGCAGAATCTAACACTCCCAAGTATATTAAGTTCTTTCTAATCTCATGCACATGCCTCACCACTGTTAATTTTGTAATAGTACCATCATACATTTTAATCCTGATATTACCAATCCCAACAGTTTTTCATGTAACATCATTACCCATAAAAACCACACCTTTGTCAATAGATTGGTATGAAGAGAACCAATTCCTATGAAGATACATATGATGCGAAGCATCAGAATCTAGCAACCAATTATGATGATGTTGAGAAACGGGACAATACCTCATCAATAATACCTAGACTTATTTCAGTTTAATTAGCTTCCCTTGTAGAGTCACTTTTAGTAGCTTGTTCCTTTCTTTTCCAGCAATCCTTCTTAAGATGCCCTGATTTGTTATAGTACCAGCACTTTAACTTACTCTTTTTGCCTCTTGAATTCGATCTTGATGTGTCCTTGGAATTCTAATCTTTTTCTTTTAATAGACCTCTTCCCACCATTTCTTTTGATGTTGAGGTTTCAAGACTAGATTTCCGCCGATTTTCCTCATAAAATAAAGCTCCCACAATAGCATCAAAGTCAATGATATTGATAGAACTAAAGCTAATATAAGTTATAAATTGATCCCAAGGCTCGGGCAAAGAGAACAAATGTGTAATTTCTTTTTCTTCCCCTTTGAGATTTAAATATATACTAGAAAACTCACATAAAAGTGTATTGAAAGAATTCAAATGATCAGAGATATTTGTACCTTCCTTCATCTATAAATTGTATAACTACCACTTCAAGTAGATTTTGTTTGTCAAGGACATCGTCATATAAAGTATTTCTAACTTGGTCCATAAGGCTGCAACTATTTTCTCTCCAATGATGTTAAACAACACATCATCTACCAAGCACAGACGAATAACACTAATAGCTCTTGCATCCATGTCCTCCCTGTCATCATTATCCATGTCCATAGGTTTCTTTTCCCTGCCTAGAAATTCCTTTTCCACTCCTTGTTGCATGAGGATATCTTGCATCTTAATCTTCCATAGCTCAAAACTATTACTACCTTTGAAATTTTCAATTTCAAACTTTTCACTTTGCATTTTCACCAATAACGAAAACTTTTCCTGAACCTCTGATACCACTTGCTGAGTTGAGACACGAAACCACAACCTGCAATTAAATGGAAATTCCATAAAATAATGGAAAATGAACAAGATAATAGAATAATCAAACACAAATATTATCTTGAAGCGGCTGCAAAACCCTCCAAAGTTTTTGTTTGCATCTAATTTCAGAGCCTTCCTTGAGTTTTTCCTTGATGTTTGCAAGCACTTGAGCTCATTCCGTGAGCTCATGTTGAGTCTTTGCACCCTCATCGCTTAACCATCCAATGAACAATTTTTAGCATGTTAGTCATAATGCCATGCTTGCAGCCATATTCTGGCCATGCACAAGGTCCCACTTCATGTGTACAAGTTGTATCCACTATGTAAACATCCATCGTACCCACACATGAATTTGTATGCACTATCATGCAAGCATCATCACGGTCGTTCGGCAATCTATCACAAGTGTCGCGCTTGTCGCTCACACTGTCGGTCAGTCACACTGAGTGTATGTTGTCTTTTTGGTTCAAGGTGTATTTTCCTAAAGTCATGTTGAGTGTGTGTTTGCAAGGTCACTCATGTATGAAGTCACTCATTCACACACTTGGTCATTTTTTAATCTCTGTCAACCGAACCATCCTCCAACAACCTGACATATGTTGAGTGTTGGTTCCCTGTAATACTAGTGATTACCCCATTACTATTGTAGTTATACCCCTTATTTATATTGTTGTGGCCCTATTACCCCCATGTTGTTATTTCTGTGCCCCATAGAATCCCTCTATGGTTATTTTTGTGGCTTTATATTATTATTGTTAGGTCGGCTGGATTATATTGTGACTCCTTAGACTCCTATATATAGAAAGGAGGTTTTGTCATTTGTATCATCCAAGAATTGTTCATTTATGTAATGTAAAGGAGGTGCCCCCTCGAAGAGGCTGAATTCTAAGGCGTTGATCTATCTTTTCTATCTTCTCTTGAGCTGGTTTCATAACATTTGGTATCAGAGCTTTGGATTCTAGGGTTTCGCTGCTCCAAATAGGTCATCGTGGCATTTTCGCTATAACTTTTTTTTCTGTGACGTTTCAGAAGTTGCAAAAAAAACCCATTTGAGAAGAAATCGCGCTGAACCTTGGGTCTGAATTTCAGAGCTTTTCGCGCGATATTTGCGGAGATATGATCTGAGGAAGTTGGTCTTTTTGCAGACTCCTGAATTACATTCAAAACAGGTGACCTGGGGAAAATCGTCATAACTTTCTCTCTGGGGATTGGATTGAAATTTCGTAAGAAGGTACAGAAAGAGGACGGACTGTAGTTTCTTGTATGCGTGTTTTAGATCCAAAGGTTGAAACAGTGACTCGTGGCACGTCGTACAAGTTCGCTCTACTGAACTAGTCTAAAAGAAAGTCACTGTGGGAGATTTCACATAACTCTTCCTTGGAGAATCCAATTTGGGTCAGACTTGTGGCATTGGAAAGAGGACATAGAAGGCTACTACAGGTCATAATTTCAGAACTGGATGATCCGAAATTACAGAGATACATCAGATTCAATATCAGGCTTCTATAAAGTGAAAAAAGGTGTGTAGTTTTTTTAAAATTTTTGTGTAAGCTTGGTTTAACGGAATTCAAAGGGCATAGTAAAGCATTATTATCGGTAACTGATGCCCCGAGGAAAGAAAATGCAAACACCTAGTAAGGAACCTGAAAGCTCTAGCATGACTCATGAAGAAGAGGAAGAAATGCTACATGATATATCAAAATTACAAGAACAAGTGCAACAAATGTCACGCTCACAAAAGCTAACAGAAGCTAAGATAAATGGCGTGGAATCTAAGATAAATGGCGTGGAATCTAAGATAAATGGCATGGAATCTAAGATAAATGGCATGGAAGCTAAGATGGATGATTCGAAGACAGATTTGAAGAGAGACATGGCAGATTTGAAGACAGACATGGCAGATTTGAAGACAGATTTGACAAATTTTCTACAAGAAATACTTACTAATGGTGAAAAGGTTGTAAAGGAAACTCATGATGTGAACAAAAGTAATGTTAATCATGATTCCATAGACTCTAATGTTGGATCGAAGACCCACCATATTCCAAAAATCGATATGAGGAAGTTTGATGGCAAGGATCCCGCCACATGGATATTACAGATGGAGCAATTCTTCGATCTCAATAATGTGCAAAACACACAAAAGGTACGTATGGCAACTGTATATTTGGAACCAAATCAGTTTGTATGGTATCAATGGCTTTGCTCTCGTAAAAAATTTATCACTTGGGCAATTTTTACGGAAGAATTGATAGCACATTATGAGGATACAAAAAGCAACACTTTTTTTAGCCAATTGATAAGTCTCAAACAAAAGGGTTCAATAATGGAGCACATTGAGGAGTTCCAAAAATTGAACATAAGGGTAAAAGATATTCCAGAGGAGCATAGGATTGATGTGTTCATAGGGTCTTTAAAGGATAATATCCAACATGATGTTCGCCTTTGGGAACCTGATTCATTAGAGAAGGCATTCAGGTTAGCAAGAAAAATGGAAAGCAAAATTATGGCAACCAGGAAGCATACCACTCACAACTATAAAGACGGAAGTGTTGTTGCCCCTAGTCTTCCACAACCTATAAGGTTGACACCACAACAATTGGAAGAAAAAAGAGCAAAAGGGCTTTGTTACAGTTGTGATAGCAAATACACTAAAGGTCATAAGTGTGCTGAGAAGAAATTATTCTACATAGATTGTGAAGAGGAAGAAGAAAAGGAGCAAGAAAGGTCAAAAGAAGAAGATATACTCCAGGAACAAAGCCTAGATGAAGAACAAATAAATCCGACCATATCTTGTAATGCATTGGCGGGAATTACCACTCCTCAAACCATCAAGATAGAAGGACAAATCAAGAAGAAAAAGGTAATAGTGTTGATTGATTCAGGAAGCACCCACAATTTTATTCATTGTAGGGTAGCAAAAGAATTGAATTGCTTCCTATATCCAGCACCAGAGTGTCAAGTGATGATTGCAAATGGAGGAACAATAAATTGCTCTGGAAAGTGCCATAATATCAAGCTATCCATGGGAGAATATGTATTGACTAGCCCAATGCTTTCCATTCCAATGGGAGGTGCTGATGTTGTACTAGGAGTCCAATGGCTACAATCCTTGGGTACAATAGCTTTTAATTTTCAAGAACTTTTCATCAAATTTTCTACGGAAGGAAAGGAAGTTGAATTAAGGGGTATTGCAGGGAAACCAGGAAAGATAATCAGCTCTAATGGTATGACAAAGCTTCTAAAAAAGGAGCAAAGAGGTGTAATTGCACAATTATGTTCGCTAGATGTTTCCACATGGGAATCATCTATTTCTCCAGATCTCCAAAAAGTCCTGGACAATCATTCCAAGGTATTTGAGACTCCCAAAGGTCTCCCACCTATGCGTGATCATGATCATGCTATTCATCTGATTCCAGGAAGTGTTCCTCCAAACATCAGGCCGTACAGATATCCCTATGTCCAAAAAAGTGAAATTGAACGTATGGTTGCAGAAATGCTAGAGGCTGGTATAATTCAACCGAGTCAAAGTTCTTTCTCTGCTCCAGTAGTATTGGTGCACAAGAAGGATGGATCATGGCGCATGTGTCCGGATTATATGGAGCTCAACAAGCTCACTATTAAAGATAAGTTCCCCATTCCTGTCATTGATGAATTACTGGATGAATTGCATGGATCAATTTACTTCACCAAGTTGGATCTTCGTTCGGGATATCATCAAATCAGAATGAAGATTGAAGACATTCCGAAAACGGCATTTAGAACTCATGAGGGTCATTATGAATTTTTGGTCATGCCTTTTGGCCTTACCAATGCACCTTCAACATTTCAAGGTTTGATGAATTCAATTTTCAAACCATTCCTTAGAAAATTTGTGTTAGTATTTTTTGATGATATACTAATCTACAGCAAGTCTTGGAAGGATCATGTTGAACATGTTGACAGGGTGCTACAACTATTGGAGGAGAAACAATTATATGCAAAAAGATCCAAATGTTTCTTTGGAGTCCAGGAGGTGGAATATTTGGGTCATATTGTATCTCATGAAGGAGTTAAGGTAGACCCTAGCAAAATTAAAGCCATTAAGGAATGGAAAATCCCCACATCCATAAAGCATCTGCGAGGATTTCTTGGGTTGACAGGGTATTATCGCAAGTTTGTTAAGAATTATGGGAGAATAGCAGCACCTCTAACAACATTATTGAAGAAAGATGCATTTTCATGGACTCCGGAAGCAACAAAGGCCTTTGAACATCTTAAAGAGGCAATGTGCCAAGCACCGGTCTTAGCTACACCGGACTTCACAAAAACCTTTATTGTGGAATGTGATGCTTCAGGAAATGGAATTGGTGCTGTTCTAATGCAAGATGAAAGACCCATTGCTTTTGAAAGTCGTCCAATCAAGGGAAAGTTTTTAAGCAAAGCTATTTATGAGAAGGAAATGTTGGCAATACTCCATGCACTTAAGAAATGGCGACCCTACCTAATGGGAAGACACTTCAAGGTAAAAACGGATCATGATAGCCTTAAATACTTTTTAGAACAAAGATTATCCTCTGAAGAGCAACAAAAGTGGGTCACAAAGATGTTGGGTTATGACTTTGAAATCATCTACAAAAAAGGGAAGCAAAATGTGGTGGCAGATGCACTCTCAAGAAAGGATGAGGATGTGGAAGCATTGTTGTGCGCCATTTCTATTATCCAACCAGATTGGATAAACGAAGCAAGGGAGGAATGGAAGAATGACGAAGAAGTGTGGGCACTTATTCGAAAGCTACAACAAGATTCCAGTATCTGATACATTTAGCTGGAAAAATGATTCGTTATGGTACAAAGATCGCTTATACCTCTGTAAGAATTCCCAGCTAAAACAAAAGATTCTTATGGAATTGCACACTTCTCCCTTAGGAGGGCACTCAGGATTTTTAAAAACTTACCACAGGGTTAAGAAGGAATTTTTTTGGGATGGCCTTAAATCAGATATTCAAAAGTTTGTGGCAGAATGTTTGGTTTGCCAACAAAATAAAGTTGAAACAATTAAGACACCGGGTCTATTACAACCTTTATCCATTCCAAGCCAACGTTGGGAGGAGGTTTCAATGGATTTTATCACAGGTTTACCCAAGTCTGAGGGAAAGAGTGTCATCATGGTGGTAGTTGACAGACTTACCAAGTATGCACACTTTTGTGCATTATCACATCCATTTAAAGCCAGTACAGTTTCTACTGCATTTATGGAAACAATTCAAAAGCTACATGGAAACCCAAAGATTATTGTAAGTGACAGAGATCCCATTTTCACTGGAAATTTTTGGACAGAATTATTTTCTTGTCTTGGTACTCAGTTAGCTCATAGCTCATCTTATCATCCTCAATCTGATGGGCAAACTGAGATAGTAAACAAATGTTTGGAAGGATATCTTCGTTGCTTTGTATCTGATAAACAGACACAATGGGTCAAATGGTTGCCTCTGGCTGAATGGTGGTATAACACTTCCTTCCATACAGCAACAAAAATGACCCCATTTATGGCACTTTATGGGTATCAACCACCATCCATCACATCATATTTAAGAGAAAATTCTAAGGTTCAGGCAGTGGAACATCACATCGAACATCAACAACAAGTCCTCCAACTCTTAAAGGATAACCTCGTGTTGGCACAAAATAGAATGAAACAACAGGCAGATCAACATCGCAGTGAAAGAAGTTTTGATGTAGGTGATTGGGTATTCCTACGGCTACAACCATATAAGCAAATGTCCCTAAAGCAAGCTAAGAAGGATAATAAATTATCACCAAAGTATTATGGTCCGTACAAGGTGTTGCAAAAGATTGGTACTATGGCATACAAATTGGAGCTTCCTGCAGCTTCTCGATTGCACCCAGTTTTCCATGTTTCATGTTTAAAGAAGGTTATAGGTGACAAGCTCCCAGTTCAAACAATATTGCCAGAACTTGACGAGGAAGGAAAAATTATATTGGAACCGGAAGCAGTCACAGAAACAAGAACTCGACAGCTACGAAATCGATCAATTTCAGAGTATCTTATCAAGTGGAAGAACTTATCCGCTGAAGATTCCACATGGGAGGATGAGAATTTTATGCAGAAGTATCCAGAACTACTCAAGCGTTGAGGACAACACTTTTTTGAAGGAGAGGGGCATGTTGGGTCCCTATAATACTAGTGATTACCCCATTACTATTGTAGTTATACCCCTTATTTATATTGTTGTGCCCCTATTACCCCCATATTGTTATTTCTGTGCCCCATAGAATCCCTCTATGGTTATTTTTGTGGCTTTATATTATTATTGTAAGGTCGGCTGGATTATATTGTGACTCCTTAGACTCCTATATATAGAAAGGAGGTTTTGTCATTTGTATCATCCAAGAATTGTTCATTTATGTAATGTAAAGGAGGTGGCCCCCTCGAAGAGGCTGAATTCTAAGGCTTTGATCTATCTTTTCTTGAGCTGGTTTCATAACATTGAGCTACATTGTGCAGTTTCAACCCTCAATGGTCATGTATTTCTACCTATAATTGTGCAGAGCTTGAGGCTGTCCCCGAGGCAGCCTACCCTGTGTAATCTCGGAATCAACTGGACCGATTGTCCCCGAGAATAGTGTAGAAGTTGCTTGGTAAGCCATTTCAGTCTGTTCTACCCACAAGCACATCAACCACGCCTCTAGCTCAACCATAGAGTTTGACTAGGTACTGACCCTATGACTCACTCCCTTAAAAAGTTGTACAAAAGTTGCAAAGCATTCTTGCTCTGCTCACTGAAGAAACTACGCAGACATGCAAGACAAGCACACTGTGTCCGTCACTATCTCCCTCTAAAAATTGCACAGTTTTTCCAGCCATTCACCAAGTTAGTTGCCCTGCTGCTTTTCTAGAAATCTGTGTAATTTTCATCAGAAATCCCCTAGCTGCCCAGCATCTTGCTTAACTCAGAAACTATGCGAGGATGTCGCTAGCTACCCAACATTGCGTAGTTTTTTCCAGCATCCTCTTGCAACCTTCTACCATCTCCTCGGAGAAATTATGCAGCGTTCACTACAAGTCTCCCTCTGATGCCCGCAATGTCTCCGTCAAAAGTTTGGGCAAATATGCCCTCTAGCTGAGCTACAGCCCGTGGATAGTCACTGCTGATATGGATCCCCATCCTAGCATCCGAGTGACCTATGCACAATTTCCATGAACAATACCCAGAGCATGAATCCCAGCTTGAAATTTTCCTTGCAGAATTTCAGAGTCGTGTCCTCTCTCCCAATCACCTGCATTCGAGAGCAAACGACAATGCATCATGGTAAACTAGGAGATTTCTGGATTTAATGTCATCTCATCATGAATGGTTGCAGATACAGGTACATGGATGAGGCATGATGCAATGAGGAACGGAATGAACAAGGAGCGCATGTGAGGAGATTGCTTCACAAAAAAATGAACAAGGAATGCATTCGAGGAGATTTGTTCCTGAACGGATGAACACGTGGAGCATGCCAAAGTACAAGCGAAGGAGTGAAACACACATGCAACATCAAGTGAAGAAAAAGACCATCGAAGACTCTACACACCTTCTCGTGCAGAGTTGAATCTATGATACACCAACAACACATTCATCACTCAGTAGCACTGCAGCTCGACATGCACACAACCAACAACATGAACATATCGACTCTGTCATGTCAAGTCATGTCATGAGTCATCTCGTCCACATCACTACTATGGGCCACACTGTTGTAATCAATGTAATGTAATGTGGAAGTCTAAGAGACCGACATGTAAAGTTGAAGAGTCATGTAAGTCAAACGGTCATGAGGGAAGTCGAATAGTCACAAGGGCTAGTTTTAACCTTGTCTATAAATACCTCTCATTTGTACTTGCAAAATACATTTCACGTTGGCTCCTCCCACATAGCCTTGAGAGTCTGTAGTATTTTCTTTGAGGCGTGAGTAGCAGATCCAATGGCCTACTATTGGGATTAGTCATGTATGGTGTACCAATGTGTCTTGGAACTTTCGCTTAATTGAGAAGCTTGATAATGGGCCAGCATGTTTTCACACATGTATTGTGTTTGTTTGTAAAACTATTCTTTGGACACTTTTAATGCATGTTTCTTTAACCTATGTTAAAACTCTTTGAACTATTTCGGTTGTTCTAATACATATGCTTACGAAAATGTGTTGTATAAGTTGCTAATGTTGTCTCGCCCATGTGGGATTTCCCACCGAACACTCAAAAAAACCATTCCAAAAAACTTGTTATAAATACCGTCGTACTCAAGTGGACTACTCTGTTGGGTGTTGTATGTTCTATCCATTTACTGTGTGTCTATGACTACCTCATCCACGTGGACTACTCCACTAGAAGTTGCGCATGTCCTGTTGTGTTGTGTGTCTTTGATAGAGTTGGGGCCATTCCCTTTCGACTTGAGACTCACTTCCACCCTCTCCCTGTGCAATGAAAGAACCTTCACACAAGTAACACTAAGCACTCATGAGGCATATGAACCTCGATGTTAAAAAACAAAGCAGACCACTGTCATGTGCTAACAAGCAAGAGCTAAGGAAAACCTTTAAGACAATGGAAACCTGCCCACCATATCGAACAAGACTCCTACACCAAATGGTGTGAGGTCTAGTTTTGACATCATACTAGGGACATCCACTGAATGTTGGTGGATCCAGCACTGTCAACATTTATGGCACTAGAAAGAGGGCTGCTAGTTGTTTATGGCTGAATGTCCTCTCACACGGACTCACCAGTCATCTGGTCAAGGTAGTAACTCACACCCGCTCTCACCTGCACATGACTCTAAAGTTGGTTACTCCACACCTCCTAGACATGAACATGAGATTTCGTATCAACACCTCTACTCCATCCGTCCCATCACCCATCAGTTCGTGAAAGTAGTTAGACTAATCCTAGGAATACAATATCTTCCATATGCATCAATAAATCCAAAGACCACTCACATAGGAGTTGTTGTATCATCATTGGAAGAAGAACTTCTTGCCACACTCGAAGGTCTGCAGACGTTGTTGAGAACAGAGAGGAACCTCCGATCATTTGACAAGGAGAATGAGACACCCTCAATCTTAGGGTCATATTCTGGTATAGGAGGCAAAGGGAAAGGAAGTGGAGGAGGTGGAGGCAGAGATGAACCAACAGACTTGGATCTGGAACCGTTAGGTTTTGAAAAAGAGGAGGATGAAGAAGAGGAAGACATGGCTGACCAAATCTTGGAATGGATGACTCAGGGACCATTGGCTCTCATGGGTGCTTTGCACAGGATGCCAAAGAATTTGGAGAGAATTCTCAAAAAGTTTGACCCTAACAACACAGTGAAGGAAGAATATCACTTGGACAGCTTCTACCTACAGTTGGAGACAATCAAAGGTACTATGACGTTGCATGCATGTTATTTTTGTGTACCTTGGATGGTCGCACAACATTATGGTATCATAGCCTTCCTGTCAACTCCATCCATAACTAAGGTACATTCAAACACATGTTTATGGAAAAATTTAGTGATGACAAGACCCTGGCCATGTTCCTCAAAGAGTTGTGAAGCCTAAAGATGGAGGGGAAAGAAAAAGTAAAATATTTCAATTAGAGGTTTCTGCTCATATTGAATAATTTTTCAATGGACACAAAGCCTCATGACTCCATCACTATCGAGTACTACATGTCTGCACTGCCAACCAACATTTTGCAATTCGTCAAGTGAGTTGCGAAACCAACACTATTAGAAAATTACCAAGAGGAAAATTCCATATAGAATGACCGACAGGTGATTGGAGTCATCAAGGATGATGAACCAATGAAGGATGCGAGGGATATGAGTAGGAAGCCCTAGGCTACACCGAGCAAGGGTAAAAAGAATGAAAAAAATGATATTGAAACCCTTACTCTTCATGTCAAGAAATTGACAACAGAAGTGTATGAGCTCAAACAACAAACAATTGACAAATCTGTGAGCAGAAATCGCTTCCCGGCTAAAACTACATAGAGCTCTAGCTCTATGTTCCAAAAAGAACAATGCGTGGACCACAATCTTTTCTCATTCCATCAAGACGATCCCCTAGAAGGGTCTTGTTAAGATTGGAAATGAGTTGCAAGCTCAGTATGCAACCATGCACGAGACATAGTGAGTAGTATGCAAGGACAACTAAGTGATATGCATGATGACAAAGATGATGAGCTTGATTAGATATCAAGCATTGGGCAGATGATCAACATGTATCATTGCTTGCAAGTGGCACAAAATACAAACAATAAGAAACAACGCTAAACAAAAAATGGTCGTTACAATCTTTGAAGTCAAGCAGCTCCCCCTACAATTGTGGAAATGCAAGAAAGTATTGAACTGATGAGGAAGGTTGATACACCAGGTGTCCCAAAGCAGAAAATAAAAAGCAATAATGGGAAGACAATGGTAGAAAAGAGCATGTCCATGAGCAGCAAACTGCATAACACTCCATCGGATACAAGTCTAACCCTAGACACCTCGGTGAATCTACCCGCCCTTGATTACAATATTGTAGAAGATATCAATAAAACTCGTACAAACATTAGCTTGTTCGATTTGGCCAAGATTCAAGGTTAGCAGGACATCCTGCTATGTTCATTGTAGCATACATCTACATATAATTCAACCTCTACCAACAAGGGAGCAAGAACATCTCTCGAATCACTCACAACTATGCTAAACACACTCTGGATTGAAGAAGAAAACTATGTTTTCCCTCCATTCTTGCTTTCATTTGAAATTTTTAACTACAATGTTCACAACTGTTTGGTTGATTCTGGCACGTTAGCTAACGTAATGATGCTCTCCATTGCCAACAAGATCAATGCTCAATGGAGAAAGACATCTATGTAGATCATCCAACTCGATCATACATGCGTACCAGCCATTGGTGAACTTCATGATGTGATCATCCAACTATCTCATGATGGCTGAGTCCAATAGTGCATAAACATCATTGTTGAGGACATACCAGAAGCATATGGATTACTACTTAGTAGAGACTGATATAGCAAGTTGAATGGGTATTTTACTATAGGCTAGTCACACATGTGGCTTGCATATAAGGGAAAAAGTAATCAAATCTGGGTGTTATCCAAGAGATACATAATGCACAATGTCACTCCCATCAATGGAGAGAATGAACCGTTTGCCTTCACAGAACTCATGTTTGGAAACTGCCTCTTGGAAACAACACTGGGTGTTATCTCGCACAGTCAACTCTAACCCCACTAGACACATAGTTGGGTCTCGTTCCTTGCCCAACTGATGGAAATGAAACATGTACAACACATTGTAACATTAGTAGCAGTAGTACAAGTGCATCGAACGGTCTGCGTACAAATGAGTTGTGGACCATGTATTTTGATGGATCAAAGACACAATTTGGCTCTGGATTTTGGTGTATATTGATCAACCCAAACCATCGGAAACACATGATCTCGAGTCACTTGTATATCAAGTGCACAAAAAAAAAATTTGAATATGAAGCACTCATGTTGCACTTGCAAAAGACCATTAGCCTCGACGTTGTTGCGCTCAAAGTGGTAGGTGATCCAGGAATCATGATATGGCAAGTACATAACACCATAAACTATTTATCACCTGATCTCAAAAGTTACCAGCAAGAGTGATGGTTACTAATCTCTAACTTCCAAGCATTCAATATCATTATTGTGCCAAGAATGTGTAATGCAGTTGTCGATACCTTAGGAAACACAGTTGCTATCATGTCACCACTTAGGGATAGATTTATTGTTGAAATTCTGTATAAGACTTCTATCCTCGATAACATAACTAATCTATGCACTTTTGGTGATGATCAATAGATACTACACTTCATGTACAATGTTGATGCCTTCAAGGACATAACAACTAATGAAGATGAGCACGAGCAGTCCCTCCAAGCTACAATAGATGGCAAGAAAGGCAACCTCAACCCCAAGGATGCGGTTTCTCTCAACAAGATCTATTGCTTGCATAATCGCTTTCAATGGGAAAGAAACATCAAAAACCATAGTTCCACCATGAGGTACGAATAGATCAACCTGGGAACAAATCATGATCTGAGGTTCGTCAGTCCTGGTATGAGCTACACACTGCAGGAGCGACAAGTTTTTGTCCACTTATTCAAATAGTACCAGGATGTGTCCACATGGGCATATGATCACCTGAGTACATGCGACACATGTATAATCCAACACAGGATTCCAATCAAGGAAGGAGTCAAGCCATTGCAACAAGAACTGGGTAAAATACATATGTCACTTGAGTCCCCTTATACAGAAACAACTGACTAAGTTGTTGGATGCTCGGATCACTTACAAAGCTTGTTATGCTACATGGGTTTCTAATTTAAGTTATGTACGTAAGAAATCTAGGGAAATATGCTTACGCATTGATTTCCAAAATTTGAATCTCTCCCTGAAGAAAAACAACTACCCCGTGCCATCATCAGAACCTATGTTACACACAATATTTGGAGCAGGAATGTCATCTTCACCTAATGGTCTTTCAGGATACCACAAGGTTCCGATAGTGGAAACTAATAGTCTGAGAATGGTTCAAAAGAAGCTTGGCCCTCACACGTACCATCAGCAATCACTTAACAGGAGGATTGATAACCTGCCTCTCAACGGTCAATATCTAACACATTATTTTCAGTAGATTGGACTAAGCCCCATGCCATGTACATAGTTTGTTTATTGCTTGTTGTTTTTCTTTCTCGCTTTTATTACTATTTTTGTTTCATTTTGTTTTATTTCTTTAGTATCATGCTATTTTTTGTTTTGTAAATAAGTATTTCTCTCTAATGAGTTATGGCTTTTGAATGAGTATGTGGCTAAGATCTAAAGAGTCTTATGACACTGCAGCTCTTGGCCATTCTTGCGTTTGTCTTCTTTGTGCATGGTTATAACCATTAGCTGATGAAGTCTTGACAGGAAATACAAGTCGTCCAGAAGGGAAGCTTGGGGAAAACCATGAACTTGTGTGCACACTGGGAAACCCTAGTCTTGTACTCATCCTTCTACTTTGTGTGATCAAGCTCATCCAACTAGTAGAAACTGAGAACAGGAAAATCTAAATGAGAAAACCTATGTCAGAGATCATACATGCATCTCTAAAGGAACAACCTCTTCTGCTCTCAATAAGTGGGGATCCCTCTTCCACCCCAAAAATAAATAAGTGCCTATGCACACTCCACTTTAAAAAATACAAAGGTGAAAGAGGAGAAAGGCTTCCTGCGAAGAGAGGTGAAGCATGCAACTCGACCGGCATACAAGCTAAGCTCACTAGCAGTGTAGCAATGCGTGTGTTATTGCATGACTCCGTCGGGGTACTGTCTAGGCTTGCTGGTAGTGGAACAACACGAGAGATGAAAATTTATACTCTGGAAGTTTTTAACTCGCAAGCCAAACTACCCTTCCCGATTTCGAAAGACTGTGATCAAGCTAAAAATTATTGTTGTGTTTGACTGAGCTAGTGAAAGGTGAACCATGTCTATCCATGGTGTAACTAGGGAAGCTGAAGTAATCCACACAACGATCGAATACTCCTGAAAGACCAAGGCCCTACGCTATTAATGGACTGAGACAGAGAAGTTGGATTCATCTAGTGTGTCGCCAAGTGTTGTAATGGTTGTAACACCCTCCAAAATTTTGGCCTGCATCCAATTTTAGAGCATTCCTTGAGTTTTTCCTTGATTTCTGCAAGCACTTGATTTCATACCATGAGCTCGTGTTAAGAATTTGCACCCTTCTCACTTGACCGAACAACGAATATCTTTTAGCATGTTGGTCACAATGCCATGCTTGCAGCCATATTATGGCCATGCACAAGGTCCCACTTCATGTGTACAAGGTGTATCCACTAAGTAAACATCCATCACACTCACACAAGAAGTTGTAGGAACTATTTTACAAGTGTCATCGCAATCGTTCAACGATCTACCATAAGTGTTGTGCTTGTCGCTCACACCGTCGCTCAGTCACACTAGGTATATGTTGTCTTGTTGGTTTAAGATGTCTTATGGTCAAGTCATGTTGACTGTGTGTTCGTAAGGTCATGCATGTATGAAGTTACTTGCTCACACACTTTGTCATTTTGTTGAAGTTCTGCCAACCAGACCATCCTCCAACAGCCAGAAATCTATTGAGCTCCATTGTGCAGTTTCATCCCTCAATGATCATATATTGCTCCCCAGAATTGTGCAAAGCTTTAGGTTGCCCCCTAGGCAGCTTGCACCGTGTAATCCTAGAATCAGTCAGACTCATTGTCATCCAGAATAGTGCAGAAGTTTCTCAACAAATCATCTCAATCTTCACTACCCGCGAGCACATCAACGAAGCCTCCAGTTGGTAAACAAGGGAGTTTGACTCGGGAGTGACCTCGGGACTCACTCCCCTAAAAACATTATGCAAAATATACAAATCATTCTCGCTCTACTCACTAAAGAAACTATGTAGACATGTCTGATAGGCACCATGTGTCCATCACTATCTCTATCTAAAAATTATACAGTTTTTCCAGCCAATCACCCAGTCAACCAGCTTGTTGCGCGCCCGGAAAACTGCTCACTTTTCATGAGCAATCCCCGAGCTAGCCAAGATCCCACTCAGCTCAGAAAGCATGCAAGGATATCGACAAGGCCAGCCTCCCATCATTGTGCATTTTTTGCTACAAGCCTCCTGTAGCCTGCTGCCATCTCCCTGAAGAAATTGTGTAGTTTTCAGTACTAGTCTCCCTCTGCTTCCTGCATTGTCTCCCTCAAAAAATTGTGCAGATCTACCCTGCAGTGGAGCCAGATCCCACCGACAACCAATTCTAATCTAGATTGCCCATCTCATCCTCCAAGTGACCTCTACACAATTTCCATGAATAGTACCTGGAGCCCGCATCCAGGGTTGAAATCTACCTTGCGTAGTTTGAGAGCCTTGTTCTCTCTCCCGATCATCTGCATCCAAAAGAGAATGATAATGCATCATGGTAGACTAGGCGATTTATGGATTTGATGTCATCTCATCATGAGTGGTTGCAGATATAAGTACGTGGATGAGACATGATGCAATGACGAACGGGATGAATAAGGAGCACTCGTGAGGAGATTGTTTCATGAATGGATGAATAAGGATTGCATGGAAGGAGATTTGTTCGTGAATGAACAAACACATGGAGCATGCCAAAGTAGAAGTGACGGAAAAACATGTGCGTGCAACATAAAGCAAACACCAAGACCATCGAAGACTCTGTACACCATTCCATGCATAGGTGAATCTGTCATACACCAAGAGCACATTTGTCACTCAGCAGCATTGCATCTCGACATGCACACTAGCAGTAACATGAACATACTAGCTCTGTCATGTCGAGTCATGTCATGAGTCATTTCTGCCACATCACTAATGTGTGCCACACTATTGTAATCGATGTAATGTAATGTGGAAGTCCAAGAGACCCACATGTAAATCTAAAGATTAATGTAAAGTTGAAAATTCATGTAAGTCGAATAGTCACAAGGGCTAGTTTTACCCTTCGCTATCAATACCCCTCACTTGTACATGCAAAAGACTTTTCACCTTGGCTCCTCCCACATAGCCTTCAGAGTCTGTATTATTTTCTTTGAGGAGTAAGAAGGAGCTTTGATGCCATGTTATCGGAGTTAGTGACGTATGGTGTACTAATGTGTCTTGGAACTTTCACTTAATTTAGAATCCTAATAACAAGGCAGCACATTTTCACACATGTATTATATTTGTTTTTAAGACTATTCTTTGGAATGTGGTAATAAGTGTTGCTTTAACCTCTTTTAAAATAGTTAAACTATTTCAGTTATTCTAATACATATGCTTACGAAAATTTGTTGTACGTGTGGGCTATGCCACCAAACACTCGACAAAACCATTCCCAAAAACCTTTTACAATGACCATCACACTCGAGTGGACTACTCCGCTAGGTGTTGTATGTGCTATCCATTTACTATGTGTTTGTGACTACTACATCCATGTGGACTATTCCGCCAGAAGTTGCACATTTCCTGTTGTGTTGTGTGTCTCTGACAGAGTTGGGACTATTCCCTTTTGACTTGAGACTCACTTCCACCCTCTCCCTCTGCGGTGAAAGAAACTTGACACAAGTAAAACTAAGCACTCACCAGGCATGCAAAGCTCATTGTTCGAAGACAAAGCATACCACTCTCATGTGCTGATGAGCAAGAGCTAAGGAAAAACATTAATACAATGGCAACCAGGCCATCATACCAGATGAGACTCCTACAACAAACGTTGTGAGGTCTAGTTGGGACTTCATACCACTGAGATCCCCTGAATGTTGGCGGGTCTAGTACCGTCAACAGATTGACAAAATGTTTTATGTGGTAAAACCCTCCTTGTGAGGGAAACATCCATAGGGAAATGATAATCAGTATTCTTATTATTCAAGGGAGATTTACAACAGCCAAATCACAGGCATACATTATCCAACCATTCAACCCACTCTCCATTTGCTTTATGTTTTTCATATTCCCTTTATAGGCTTACATGGATAAATAAAAACCTGTCATATTTTTTCTAAATCCATCCACATCTTTTAAAGTAGTTACATAAGAAACTTTTTACATAAAACAAAAAATTTCCTTTTATATGTGTTTTCCAAAAACTTAGATTAGGAAAAACAAACTAAGCCAAAGGAACCAATCTTGGGTATTATCCCAATAAAATATGGAAATTGTTGGCAACTTCTAACAGATATAATTGTTGACTATAGACAAATTTTGGATGAGAACCAAATGAAGAAACTTCTTTACATGTTGCGCAATTCTGTAATTTCAAAGATAAGGATACGTGAAAATTAGTGTTGTGATACAGTGTGGAAGAATATTAATCTCATAATCATGTATTGGAATTTAATAAAAATAATATAAAATTATTTAGATGTTTGCATGGCTACATATATTCTGACCAGATCATTACCAAAGTTCCCTTATACCTTTGTCATGAAAACAATATAGAGGACAACAACCATAGTGGTTTATTGGATATCTATAAAGAAATTCTAAGGACAGTGGTTTATTGGGAACTAAGATACCAATCAAAGGTCACAGTTGGAATAAAATATTATCAAGTTAAGAAAAGTGACATTAGCCTATATATTGACAAAGTCAAAATTTGGATCTCATTGGTTTTATAATTTGCCTTGAAACATATAATTTGGATAGTAGGGATTTTTTTTTAATAGTAGTGAGTTCATTTTATAAGACATAATAAGTAATGGCTATCACTATTCTACTTGGTAGAACCAATAATTCATAAATTCCACAAGGGTCAGCATGTCTCTAGAGACTTGAACCCACACTACTTGGTACACAAATATTGAAACACACCACTTTAGCGAAGTTCATTTGACTGGATAGTAGGGATCTTTACTAAATTTATGTGCCCCCAAATTAAATGGATTTTTTGTAGTGCCTTCATAGATATGTTTCATTTTTGTTGGAAATAGTCTGACTTAGTTGAGTTAAGTGTGTGTCAGTTCAAGTTCATTTTATATTTGGAAAAGTCAAATATAGTGAGTGGTTGTATTTTGAAGCTAGCAGTAGTTGAGTCCTTAGTTAAAGAATATAAATGCCTCACACTGAGGTCATTGTAATCAATTAAAATTTTCGTAATCAATAGAATACTAGCTATTCATAATGTTTTGTGTGTATGAAATTTTGTGCCTCCTCTGCCTTTCCATCATTTTCCTTCCATTTGTCTTGTTTCGTTAAAACACAATGATGAAAATTACAAATTAGTTTCCTACCAGTATTTTATCTTTGGCATGCAGAAGTTGTATTAAGCTAAAAATGGCTAAAACTTTGACAATAGAGATTTGAGGAAATTGAATCTTAGAAACCTACTATTAGATGAGACTACTATAATACATGTATAAATAGGATAGTTGTTCTTGTGATTTTTTATTGCGCACGTCATGGGTTGGTGGCATTCTATGTGTCGCGTTTTTGTTACATCCTTGTACGATGAACATAATGCTAGGATTTAAAAAATGTAGCATGTTTTGAGCCAATTTATAAAGTGTAGGTCAAGGAGCGGGTTTACGATAGACGTCATTTTTGGGAGAATTAACTTATTCTAAAAGAAATATTAGGTTTACCACATTCTTAATATAATAATTTAAAAAATAGTATTATAAATTAAATTATTAATAATTAAATTATTTAAAAATAGTAATATAGATGTAATTTATTAATTGTGTTGGTAAGTATAATATAGCTTTAAAATTTCAATTTAGCGATAATAATTATTAGATAGATGGTAGGGATTTCATCTCCACATAATATTTTAGAATATTCTGAATGTTATACGTAAATGAAAGGATGATATCTATTTTCAAAGTAGTTACATATTTTTTTGGTGTCATTTCACAAGTAGAGTTGGATTGGTTAACAATCTTGTGACATGTTTTTTCAAAATGTATGTATGTTTAAGTTATATATTAATTATTTTTACATTAGTAATTATTATGGAAGACATGTTTTATTTCTTATTATGAATTGATGACTCTCCAACCATTTAATCTATATGGTTGTGTAAATAATACTAATACATAAATATTTTATTTATTTATTTGACATTAAAACTATCACAACTAAAAATCCAAAAAACAATGTTGTAATATACCCGCATTAGTAGCCCAAAATACATACAGTATATGGTCAGAAGGTGTTTTTTTCAACCACATTAGTAGCCCATAAGGGATAGAGTAGATGGTGACAAGATGTTTTGTTAAGGCATTTTGTAGTATAAAGGTCACTAGTTTGAAACTCTATGTGGAAAAATCTAGCCATGCTAAGGGTTGGTGTGGCATAGGGTGGGTGTGATCCTCATGTGATTGACGGCTTAGATGATCATAACTCGTAGCTACTCAAGTCATAGATTAAGTATGGTAGTAATCTCAAAACTCACATAACATAATATCTAAATAAATAAAATTACCCACATCACTATATAAAAATGATGCAATCTTAAAATACATTATAATTGCGCCTACAACTCACTTTCAAAAAAATCTAAAATTCCACTAATCAATTTATATTATAACAATAATCTATTTATGGATATTTGGGACCTGTCTCAATTTTAATGTGATTCACAAATTTGAAACTCAATAATTTACTATAATAACAAATACTTATCTCTTTGTGAAGAAAATGCTATGTTGGTGTTTTAGTCATACCAAAACCTTAATAACAAGCTTTAAATTATTATTTTTTGTATAGTATGCATGACTCAGTAGGAAAATGATTTTTTCCAAACTATATATAGTGTTTTCTTCTCGGTTATATCTTTATTTGTCATTTGATACAACCACATTGTTTAAATTCATTGGCATTATGTTTAAATAATGTTTGAATTATTAAAAAATGTATTCATAGATATGTTAAATTTGATTGTATAACATTTTAAAAGACATTTCATTGCTTCAACATAAATAAACAAATAATTATTTGGAAATTCATTTTGAATCAATAAAGTAAGGAAAACAAACAAAATGCATTAATTTCTGATGATCTATTGGTTAATTAGTAAAATAATTTAATTTATCTGAGAAAGAATGCTACACTTAACATATATCGAACAGAAATTGGTGTTGTAATGTGAAATAAAAATGGACATGCAGAAAATAACATTCCAATCTAATCGACATTAATAGACATCACATTCTATCAAACAAATACCAAAATCATAATATGATGAAAAAAATTGATGTCACATTGTGACAAACAAAAATTCGATGTTGCATTGTGCAAAACCAAAATTCATGTTCAATGAGACAAATTAAAAATGAAAATCTGCATATCAATGTCATGAACATAAATTATTGTCACCTAGTGATGAATAAAAGTCGATGTTCACATGTGAAAAACAAAAAAACAATGTCAAAACCTGATAAAAAAAACGACATCGCATTGATATGAACAATATTTTTTCCATCTGCATACAGTGTCTTTTTCCTAGTTAGATGTCTATTTGTATTTTGACACAACCAAATTTCTTATAAATTCATTGACATTATTTTTAAAGAATGGTTGGATTATAAAAAAATTTCCTTTATAGATATGTTATATTTCATTGTACAATATTTTAAAACACATTGCATTTCTTCGTCAAGTTAGATTTAATTATACAATATTATAAAATACATTTCATTACTTGAACTTTCATAAGAAAATAATCATTTTGACATTACATTTTTGATGTAGGACGTTCTAGCTCCCAAAACAATCAGTGCTTTTTGGAGACAAAGATCCAAAAAGGGTGTTTCAACATGGAGAACGAATTCTAATTGCTTATTGTAAATAATTTTAGTTTCTTTAACTATCACAAGAAGCATGAGACATTTAAGGTTGATTATGAAGTGATTTTAGGGATAGCTAGAGTGATTTTATGATTTATAAAATCTTATTCATGGAGTAATTTATGGAGTAATTTTAGGATATAGTAAATCTGTGATATTTCTAAATTCTATCTATTGTAAGCTGATGAGAAATAAAAAGACAGTAATTGTGAGGAAAACAGATGATATCTTATGAATGTAGAATCAAGGCATACAGAAAAAATGGCGAGAAATGAATGTTCTATGAGGCTATGTGAATGTAGATATTTGATTTAATGAAATATAGTTTCATATATCTATTGTGTTCATGTATTGTGTGTATATGAATGGAATAATTCTAAAGACTAGAATTACCATAATCTTAGTGTTTTGTCAGGTTGAGATTCATATAGTTTTGACATCTTTATGAGGCTGGAACTATTGATATATAAGCATGTTAATATGTTGTATGAGGAAATTAATAATGTGAAAATATTAGAGATAATTTATGGTTATGTGGTGTTGGTTTGAGGAAATCGTATCTTTTTGGAATCTTCTTACTTTAGTTTTCCACCTATATTTCATATAAACACTCATAAGCTACTCGTTTTTGTATCATCCTACTTCCTTTCCATGAATAATAAGACATAAAGGCTACAAAAGACACAAAGAGGTAAAATTATAATATATGTTTAGCTCTATATGTTTTACTTCATAAAATTGGGTTAATTTGCAAATATTTCGAAAGTTGACATATTTTGTAGCTCTGATCACATTTTGTAGCTACCTTTAAGGTTGAAATGGTTTTTGAAGTGAACATGTCAACGTAAGCACATAGGAGGTTGTCAATTAAATTAAGCATTATGTTCCATATGTTAAGCACACAAAAAATATCATCAATTGAATAAAATAGCTCGATCAAACACTTAGATAACCATGATGTGGAATATGGGACAGAGGAAGAATCTATCAGGACTACTATTTGGAAGTAGATCGAATTCAAGAGGGACTGAATCATCATCTTCAAAGCTAAACATTAGTAAAATGAATGATAATGTGTCAAAGAAATCTTCATACAATTTGTTGACTTATCAACAAATTTTAGTAATCAAATCTTCAAAAGAGAATAGGACATGTAGTCATCATTACCTATTCAGATTTATTGCATTGGTTTTCTAAGTTAGTTATTATAAAACATTAGAAATGAGACTCATTGAGAGGAAAAAATCATCCTTTTGTGTCATGTTATCAATGTAGAACAATATTACTATGTGTGCACTACTTCTAATTTAAATGTTGTTGAAAAATGCAACAAGAAATTCTCAATTTCATTATTCCTTGATTAAATTGGGAAAAAATGAATTTCCACATAAGCGGACAACTTGGATGATGTTAGATTGTGTGAGATGGCTTATGTGACCTAGTTTACTTAGTAACTTCGAGTTGGATGTGTTAAAGTTTAATTCTTCATGTGTGATTACTAATTTGTAGAAATCAAGGTTAGTTATCTCAAGTTGTTTTCTATTAAACTAGTTTCAACTTTTGGAGGAACTAGTGGAAGGTCAATGAAGTAGTGGGACTTTAATCAAACTAAGTGATCATCCAGTTATTAGATAATTCAACCCAAAATAGCTAGTGGATGCAGAGAATTTGAGTTACCTAGTTGAGGTGGAGATTCCAGGAAGTGTAACATCAATTGTAGACTAGTCTTGAGATTACAGGTGTTGCATGCAGTCAGATGATCAACCTAAAGGAACATCATGAATTTCCTAAATAATAGGGACTAATTCCTCAAGGAGTATCGCAAGAAAATAGGAGCTCAAGCCGAGGAAAATTTTTACTATGTCTGGGTCACAAGGCTGCAGTGAGTAGAGAGATAAGTTGTGCACTTGCAGGGTGAGTTCAATTTAGAAAAGAAATTGTTGTACATCTCTATTTCATTTTATTAATGCAAAAGGCATTGGGGTTTTTAGCATATTTTTTTCCCTAGATAAAGATACTTGTTGCATGTCTTTTGTTTCTCCTTACATGTCTAAAATATTTGTTCTAAATTGTGAATTAATTTCCATGGAGAAGTAATGTAATTTTTTGTATTGTGATTTTGATTAAAACTTCATGAGGAGTTGCCAATATAAAACCTAATTTATACATGGTATAAAAGAAGGATTCACATTCGAGAAGGAAATTTGAATTTGTATATCAGATGTTCCAATTTGAATATCAATGTAGCAATATTTCTTTAGAATTGAGAATATCACCTTCAATGGGCCAAGGCTAGAGTATGCTTTGGAAGGAACCTCTAATTTTGTTGAATGGAAGGACTGCATGGAGGAAATATTGGATGATAATGGGTTGCTATAATACATCAATATAGATGTTACAAAACCATAAGCATGTGATGTCCAAAACCTTCCTTAGTGGAAGAAAGATGTCTCCAAGGCAAGGAGAATAATCTTAGAGGGAGTACGAGATCATATTGTCTCGAATATTCATAGAAAAAAAACTCTTCATTCACGATGTGGAAAGAACTGAAACAATTTCTGAAGAATAGTAGTGACTACAAGAATATGGCACTATGGGATAAACTTTGAAGTATCAAGATGAAGAAGAATGACATAATTCCATAGTATCTGAACAAGTTTACAAAGTCTTATGATGATCTTGGTGTGTTGTATGTTAACATCCCTAAAGAAGACTTGGTAACCTTAGCCCTTTTGGGCCTTCCCAAGAGCTGGCATAGATATGAATTTTCACTGAATACGAGGATGAAACTATCGAGTTGGGAGCACTTACGGTCTAGCTTGGTACAAGAGGAAATAAGGTAGAATAGCAGAGATGGGACTTCATCCAAGGGTGAGGATGAAGAAAAGAATGCTTTGGATGGAAAGGAAAAAAAGAAAAAAGGAAAGAAATACCAATAGAAGTTAGAATCTAGTCAAGGGGCTAAGAAGAAATATTTTTCAAAGATTAAATACTTTCATTGCCATGAATTCAGGAACTATGCCACAAAGTGTGTGCACAATAGGGAATGCAAGAATACCTTAGGAGGAGAAGTATATGAAGCCTTAGATTCACATTTCAAGCTTGACTTTACCCTCATCATGGTTAGCACAATGACGGGAGCACGATTGGGATTGGTACTGTTACCTTTCACAAGGAGTCTAGCTCCCCCTTCAAGCTCAAGGATGTCATGTTTTTTCTAGGCCTAAAGAAAAATATCGTCTCTGTTGCAGTTTTGGAAGACAGTGGTTATGATGCAATATTAAAAAAATTAAATGAATTTCTAAGACACATAGCCATGGGATAGGTGAAGAGTATTGGGGTTTGTGTGAAGAACCGATGAAAATTAGATGTGGAGGATTCTGCTACATTGAGCATAAAGGAGGAGAAGGTGCAGAGCCATGATGTCGATGAACTTTGGCATAGAATACTTGGCCATTTGCATCATGGCACTTTTAGGATCATGCAGAAGATAGCCACAAACCTCACCAAAGGAGCACCTGGGAAAGAAGATGTATGCAAAGGATGTGCTTTAGCAAAGTACATAAAAGCCACCTTCCATGATAGAGACAATAAAGCACATGAAGTCCTTAAAAGGATCGACTCTGATGTCTATGGACCTTTCTCAGAAACCTCCATTGTGAAGCAAAAATATTTTGTCACTTTTTTGTGACTTCTCATGGGAGTGTTGGATCTTCTTCATGTGGAAGAAGGACGAGACATTCTCCAAGTTCATAGAATTCAAGGCACTAGTTGAGAAAGAAATGGGAAAGAAGTTGAATGCTCTTGGGAGTGATAATGGAGGTGAGTGTGTCTCGAATGAATTTAAAAAATTATGTGCAAAAGAAGCCATTGGATGAGATTTGATAACACCCCACGACCCATAATAAAATGTGGTGGGTGAGAGGAAGAACCATAGAATTGTGGGAGGATCAAGTGTGATGTTACATGATCTTGTCCTACCTCTACATTTGTGGGTCGAGGCATGCAACAGAATAGTCTATTTGCAAAACCATAGTCCTCATCATATTATTGGCATGATTACACCGAATGAGGATTTCTCAAGGAGAAATTTGTATGTGTCGCAATTGAGGACTTTTGGAGCCTCTATTTACTAACATGTCTCCAAATAATCAAGTAAGAAGCTAGATCCCATAGCATAATTGGGCATATTTGTGGGTTACATAGGAACTCCCCACAACTACCATGTGTACTTTCCATCCCTCAGAATGATAGTTGTGCGAAGGGATGTAAAATTTGATGAACACAAAGCGATGCAATTCCCTCTTGAGAGTGAGCTTCAGATCCAACTAGAGGAGGACATTTTAGCTTAAAACGAGGAGCCTCAGTGTTAGAAAATCATAAAGGAAGAAATATTTTATTTATGTTAATAATCACTTGTGATATTCTTGTGTTCTCATTAACTTTCTTGTGTTCTTTCTTTATCTTGGTTCATCAAGAAATTACCAAAATCATAACACGAAGATCAAATTCACCAGATGTAGGTGGACTGATCCAAAATGGATTTTGGATAGACTCCTAAGTCTAAGTTTTCCTCACAGAGGAAAATGAAAGTCCAAGGAAGTTCCTGGAAATAACCCCATGGCAGAGATCTTTTCATTATGAATCTACTGCAACTTGAATGGGAAAAAATGGACTTAGCATGCAGAAGTTATCGCAGAAAGAAGATGCCCTTTGTTCTTTGGAAAAAGAGGCAAAATCCCCTAAAAATGGCAAAAAAAACCCTTATAAAGGGAAATTGCATCAGTGATGGTCCAAGAGGCGAACTTAAGCGAAGGTGGAAGAGACCCCGATTGCCGATCGCCAACATATCAGGTCGGAGGCAGGCACATGCACATGACATAAGGTAAGGACCCAGGGCTGATGTGATATTGCAATCACTGATATCAACGGATCGGCATCGCTGATGGCATGAGACAAGGGATGGACCCCCAGGCCAATGCGACTTGCAATTGTAATACATCGCATCGCAACATCGCATCACAACGATATAAAGGGGCGATAACATGCCGGACCCGACGGATTTATATGCATAATGTTATAACATTTGAGTTCCGCCATAAAGGGACTTTTCTATGTATTAATGCTTTTCAGTGTAAAAACCGAAATACAAAGGAAAGACGCTCAAAGCAATAAAGTCGGACTCTAAGGGGAATTATAGGCGTGATTTATAAAATTTGAGTTCTGTAAGCGGGATTTCAAGCGGGCCTCGAGCGATAAATGGTATTGGGCTGCCTCCACCAGATTCGATACAATGAACGACGCGTGGCTCACAGAGGAGAGAGGAAAACTACCTTTTCGAGCAAGTAACCTCCATACCCTTAAGCCACCTGAAATCGCATATTGACTGTTGGATCAAGGATCCCGTAGATCGATGGTGGGGCTTGTGAAAGCGACCCAAGGTGGACACGATATGATTATAGGGTGGATGCGATAAATTTTCAAGTTTGATAGAAAGAGTTGTGTCGGGTTTTTCACATATTTCCCATGTATTTGGGAATTTATCGAAAACGCTTATGTGATGAGATATGCTGCTTAATGGCGGACCTGATAGGGACTTTAGGGGCAATTGAATGGAATTTCATGTCCATATTTCACGTCTAATAGTGTATTTTCCAAAAATCTCTGCGTAATGAAATTTTCTCCGTTTTCGGGTTTTTGTCCAAGAGAAGACCCTGAAACCTCTGTAACCATTCTAGATCCTCATGCCACGTTACGAACGAGTGTTTTTATAGGAAATGATGCATTTTGAAGCCATAGAGCCACAGAGCCAAATGGCCAGTCGAACTGACAAGGAGTAGGGAAGCCACTGAGGCATAGAGAGATGATGATATGTAGAGAAATGGTTGGGGTAGCTGAAAAGCCAGAAAGGTACCTCAAAGGAGGCAAAGAGCTCAATTGAGAAACAAGAGAGCAAGGCTAACAAGAGCTAATGCATAGAGCAGCTGAGGGAGTTGCTTGGAGGTCAAGCGGATTACCGAGGCACGCAGAGGCCGAGATAGAGAGCTCACAGAAATCAAAGCCATAGCCAGAGCTAGAGCTAGAGCTGAGAGCTAGAGCAAGAGTCAAAGCCACAAGCTAGAGCCACAAGCCAAAGCTAGAGCGAGAGCCAGAGCTAGAGCCGAGAGCCAAAGCCAGAGCCAGAGCCAGAGCCAGAAAGCCTGAGAGCTTCATAGCCAGGGGAAAAGATGGTGTTCTGAACCCATTATGTTCTATGTAAACCAATGGAGTTGAGGGTGGAGCTTGTAAAATAACTTAGACCATAATCCCAGAGAGCCTAGTTGAGTTGACTAGATCTCAAGGAGATGTAACCCAAGAGTTTTGGGTGAACTCCATATTAAACTTGCTATCTTATGTGTGATGCTCATTTTCTGCATTGTTTCACTATTATATGTTTTATATCAGTTTAAGCAAGTTAATTTACAACACATAAATAGTTTAAAACAACCATAAGCATGCACCTTATTTTCAAGCACATATTTAATTCCACATTGGTTAATCATAAAGACTTGGGAATATTTAATCTTTGGAAGTGGATGAGGTTCTTGTAAGTTAGACAAGAAGCTTTAGCGCCCCATTATTAGATCATGGATAGCTAGGGAAAACCCCTATCCAAGGGTTAACCCAATCAACAACTCTTCCTTCAATAGTTTCATGAGGTGATCAAAGATTGCTTGAGCTAGACACTAACATGTCATCCCTCCCCTTATTCTTTAGATGATAACCTTCCAGCAACAACTTCAACCTAGACACAACAACAAATCTTCGACCTAGTAGCAACAACAAAAACTTTGACCCAGTAACAACAACAGAGACTTTAACCTTGATGCAACACTTCTATCTTCCAGTAGTAACCGAGTAAATTCACACGTGTGAGACAGAGGTAACCCCAAAACTTCAATTTTCTTCTCTGGAAAATATCCTTCTATTTCTTGTGCAATTTCATATTCTTCTGGCTCCTTCTATTTCATATCAAACTTGTGTGAGTGATCCTCCAAATGAATCTAAATTCCCTTATTTATAGCCTCTTCTATGGGTATAATTACCTCAATGTAGGCCGACTTGATCAGGTGAGGGCCAACTTGGTGTGGAGGTGACAAAAGTGTTATTTCGCTCAATAAAAAATCTTTTTACATGATTCAAAATCCCAAAAATGGTCTCATAAAATGGACATTGATTCTAATGACTCAAGAAAAAACCTGTAAGTCCTCAATGGGGACTTTGACCTATAACATGATGGCCCAATCATGAAACCCATTGTTCAATAATTCATAATAATATTAATAATAATTTAATTTTCTTTCTTTTGAATCCTTCGACATATTCCTCGCTCAATTTTCATTAAGTGATGGGTTTTCTCAGAAGTGCTTCACACCTATAAACTTTACCAAAGTTTTTCTTGAGTATTTGGAGGTGGTTAGCTTTTCAAATCACACAAGTACAAGAAGACGAGAAATAATATGCCCGACCAATTTGAAGTTATCTTCTTGCGAATAGGGTGTTCCCATTCATTAACTTGACGAATCACTCTACTTCTTTCTAGTGAACAACTTTGGGACTTTCCATGAATCATGAGACAATTCCAACCCCATAACTAGAAATTTCTTATTCAAATCTAAACCCACTAGATTAAAATCTGCACTAGGAGAACTCCATTCTTGTTTCGAAATAACTTACAAATGACTTGGACCGTGGTATTTAATATTTTCTGTATTTATTCGCATCCTTGGTCTGTGACATAAAGATGCAACAAGCTACCCTGCATTTTCTATACTAACACTCCTAAAAAATAATAAAGTATGCCCAAATCTATCATTTCAAATGATTTATGTAGCTCACCTTTTGGTTTTTCAATTATTGAAGTTGTTACCTATATTGATGAGATCTTCTGCAACTAATACCACAGTGACGATATATGTTATACTTTTATCTGTGTTTCTCTGAAGGTGTTTCTCCTTCAGTAGAGCAACAATACACTGCAATTTCCATTTAGGGGAGAAGTGTACCCAGTAGCAACCTTCGCTTATGTGCAGATGGGTTGAATGCACATTAGACTCTATCTGTTGTTTTGAAGGTGTTTCTCCTTCAACAATACTTCATTGTAGTAGATCCTTTCAGTCTACACCTTTAGTAGATGCATCTAGCCTTGGGATACATGTTGTAGATTATATTTTTCCTATGAGGGTGTAGTAGCGATGAATGCATTGATTTTAGGCATCTTCTCGTTGTTGTATGCAAGCATGCTTGTTTAGTGTTTCCCAAACATAGATAGAGCCATATTCAGTATGCTTTTATATTTTGACTTAAATGCTCACTTTCTTAATTTAGGTGCTTCTTTTAGTTATGTTTTATGCACAGATTTATCTTTAAGAAAAGTGCACAGTAGAGAAGGGTTCTATATTTTGATCAGGGGACACAATTCTAGGTAGGAGGTACTCTATTCTAGGAAGATTTTTCCATGCAGGTTCGGTGCTTTATCTAATAATCCCAAAAATGGTGCTATTGTAGCAATAAGAAATTTGTTTATTTTGGGTTCTTCATTAGTGCATTAATAGTATATTGTTTATTCCATGAAATACCTCAATAGTGTATGATCAAATTACAGTTAATATTGTCATAATATTTTGACTTACCATCTATTAGAGGGAAACTAGAGCGTGTGTCAAGCTTGCACATCACAATTGTATCATGAAGAGTTTACTTGGCATGAGTTTCGTGGATCTAATTAGCTAGATAACTTTTGGAATTCAAGAGGCAACAATACTACAAACTGGGAAAGAGGTTTCACAGTTAACTTGCTTTTCTCATTATGGTTGGATTCGGTTTGTTGGAAAGATGTTGGATACCCCAACTTGATTTTTATGACTGAGTGCAAGATTGAATCCTTCGACATATTCCTCTCTCAATTGTCATTAAACGATGGGTTTTCTCAGAAGTGCTTCACATCTATAAACTTTACCAGAGTTGTTATTGAGTCTTTGGGTGTGGTTATCTTTTCAAATCACACACATACAAGAAGACGACAAATGATATGCCCGATTAATTTCAAGTTATCTTCTTGCGAATAGGGTGTTCCCTTCCGTTTACTTGACGACTCGCTCAGCTTATTTCTAGTGAACAAATTTTGGACTTTTCATGAATTGTGAGACAATTCCAACCCCACAACTATCAATTTCTTATTTAAAGTTCTACCTACTAGATTAGAACCTGCACAAGGAGAATTCCATTTGTGTTTCAAAAGAACCTGCAATCGACTTATACCATGCTATTTAATATTTTATGTATTTCTTCACATCCTTGGCCTGTGACATAAAGACGCAACATGTTACCTTGCATTTTCTATACTAACACACCTAAACAATAATAAAGTATGCCCAAATCTGTCATGTCAAATTTTCTATGCATCTCACCTTTTAGTTTTTCAATTATCGAAGTTATTACCTATACTTATGAGATCATCTACAACCGAGGCCAGAGTGACAATATATGTTAGAGTTTTATCTATGTTGTACTAAAGGTGTTTTTTCTTCAACAACACTACAATACATTTTAGTTTCCATTCAGTGTAGAAGTGTACCCAGTAGCAGCCTTGGTTCGTGTGCAAAAGGGTTGAATTAAAATATACTTTATCTATTGTTTTGAAGGTGTTTATCCTTCAATAGTACTTCATCTCAGCAGATCCTTTCAATCTACACCTTCAACAAATTCATACAACCTTGGGGTACATGGTATAGGTTCCAGTTTTGTTATGAGGGTATAGCAACAATGAAAGAATCACATCGATTTTAAGCATATTATGGTTGTTGTATGCGACATGCTTGTCTAGTGTTTCCCAAACTTATATAGAGCCATATTTAGTATACTTTTATAGATTGACTTAGATGATCACTTTTCTTAATTTAGGTGTTTTTCTTAGTACTATTTTATGCACAAATTTATCTTTAAGAAAAGTGCATAGTAGAGAAGGGTTCTATATTTTGAGTAGGGGACACTCTTCTAGGTAGGAGGTGCTTTATCATAGATAGAGTTCCAAGTCCCTGCCTCTTTGACAAATGCCCTGCCAGACAAGACACCAGTGTACAGAGTTCCAAGTCCCTAAAATTTCCAGAAACCCACCAGAGCCTATCTATCTACCCTAAAATCCCTTACATTCCAGTCATCTCTTGCCTGTGATTCATAGAGAAATCCCTCTCTATTTTGGTAGGGCTAGCTACCAAAATAAAATATTGGTCTATGGTTACCTCCATCGATCTCCTCATGAGTCTGGGACATTATGGAGGATAACAAAGGGCATGACAACTAGGGATTGCTAAGGTGTTCTAGTGAATGTAAGGTTCCTAAGTCATGGAGAAATGTAATGCTAGTTGTGAGGTCATGACTACCAAGGTGCATTAGGGAATGCTAGGGCATGCTAACATGTCCCAAATAGTATGAATACATGTCAAACAAGCTAAGATGAGCCAAGTGTTAAGGCAAGCCAAGATGTATAAGGGTTCCAAGTCCCTGCCTCCTCTTCTTCCATATGTTATCCGCTTATGACATTTCCTTTGAAATATTTGGTGCATTTTCTAGTTATAGGTCATTTATAGGTTATAAATGTCTTCAAAGTTTCACTTCTAATTGAGTAGTCAACTGAACATATTGATTCTCTTATACAAAAATATTTTTCCCTCCACCCACTTTTCATAACTTCAATAACCATTAGGTAGCGACCTGCAGCTTCAATGTTAGTTTTCTTGTTTAGTATAATATTTTCATGACATTAATCTATTGAAAGTTATAGAATTTACAATTTATGAAGTTTCAAGGTCTAATTTTAAAAGTATAATTCTTTAAAGGGTTCTAGCTCAATGGAAGAGCACCTTCTTTACAACCAGGAGGTTGGTGGTTTGTTTCCATCGTGCCCTGACATCCATATGGAATGGTGACAATCATTTTATGGTGACGAAAGCTCTTTTGACAATCACCAATGAGCTTTGGTGACATTTTTCGAGCCTCACCAAAAATATGAAATGGTGACGGTCAACGAACGCCATCATATATACTCATCAATAGTGATGACCCTCAAAGGTCCATAACCATAAATTGTTGTTGTTGATATGAAATAGTGATGGTCATTGTCTGTCATTATAGTCATTATTCATGATGGACCTTGAATGTCCCCACAACGCCTATACTTCTAGCAATGTGGCTTTTGGTGACGGTCAACAAACGTCACAATATATATGCACCAATAGTGACGGCCATTAAAGATCCATCACAATAAATCATTGTTGTTCATATGAAATGGTGACGGTCACTATCCATCATTATATTCAATATTCGTGATGAACCTTGAATGTCACGATAACGTCTATAATTTTGGTGACACCACTGTTCATGACATTGAGTTTTTGGTGACCGAGGCTATGGTCCATCACCATTTCTCATATGCAATGGTGATGGTCACTATCCATCATTATTAATAATTATAGGTGATGAACTTTGAATGTCACTACAACACCTATACTTTTGGCGATGCCACCTTTGATGACATTCATTTTTTGGTTATGGAGGCTATGGTCCATCACCATTGCTCATATGAAATGTTGACGGTCGCTATCCATCATTATAAATCATTATTAGTGATGAAATTTGTATGTCACTACAACACCTATACTTTTGGCGATGCCACCTTTGGTGACGTTCAGTTTTTGGTGACAAATGCTCTTTTGATCGTCACCAATGAGCTTATGGTGACATTTTTCAGCCATCACCAATGTCCTTTTTTCTTGTAGTGAATTTTTTAGTGCTATGTTAATGACTCTGAGATTTGAGCCACATTTCCAGGCCCAGAGCCCAGGTCACTACCCATAACTGAACCATCTATTTAAATCAATAAAATAACATGGAAATGATAGTACTAAAGCAAATACTTGTTCAAGACCTTAATGAGACCCCTACTAGCCATAATAGACATTTTGTGAAACACCCGGTGAATATGAAACCTACAGGTGTAAATAAGAGATATGAGAATAGGGGTCTCATACTTATCTAATATTCACTATGAAGCATTGCCTCCTTATCACATTAGTTGCCATTTCATCGAATAGGTCATAGCTATAGTGATCATTCAATAACAAGTAAGAACATGATGAGATCCACTCATGGATGTTATCATAAAAAATGTAAATAACCAACATAATAGGGACAAAAATATGAATAAGATCATAGCCATATAAACTACATATAGTCCATCATAATTCTCATAGAGATACAAGGATAAATAACCTTTCATTACTGATGTAAAATCCAAACCCAGGATGGGACTTCTACGTTCCACCCCGCTGTAGAATGGTTGAGCCAAATGTTTCTTTAGTCATTCACCCTCGTTCCATATTCCAAGAATGAGGGTACCATAGTGCCTTCTCCTCAACAAGGTACCCTCGTTCCATATTCCAAGAATGAGGGTGTGCCATAGTGCCTTCTCCTCAACAAGGTACCCATGTACATAGTGTGCATCACACACATACAACCACACACAACATACAACTCCATGCCATACATGCAGCTACACGTCACATACAGCATATACAACTAAACTTAGTGTATACAATACAATACATACGCCAACATCTAGTGCATAACACAAGACATACACCTACACCTAGCAAACAACACAACAAAATACATCTATACCCGATGTAAAACACCACACAATACATACACGTACATAATGCACATACATAGTACAACATTCCCTCAACACAACATGTATGCTATGCACACAATACCATATGTGCACTAGTACCATATGCTCAACATGTACACAGTACCACCTATGCACCGCACCACCTGCACACTGTGTGCACAAAATCACATGTGCATGGTGCCACCCTCACAACATGTACACAATGCCACATGTACACTACACCACTTGTACAACGTGTACACAATACCACATGTACATAGTACCACATGCACGACATGTACATGAAACCACATGTGCACAACGCCACGTGCATGACATGTATGCAACACCACCTGCACAGAGTGCCACTTGTACAACATGTACATAGCACCACATGCACACACCACCACTTGTACAATCATACACACCACACCACATGTACAACATGCACAAAACACCCACATGGGATTCACTGGGGGAGCAATACTATACCACGTGGGTTCATATTGGGAGATATATATTGAGGAAAAAATGACATAATATATTTGGGGATATATAAGGGTTATATTGCGGGTATAAAAAATGGAGCTCAAAGTTAATGAAAAATTATAAAGGGGTATAAAAAATGTTAATGAAAAAATGGATACCTACAATATCTATTAAAAGTAGGGGTTTTTAAAATTAGGAAGGTGTATTTGGTTTGTATGGGTAAGGGGATAAATAACGTGATGTTTAGAGGTATTTTCCAATATGTAGTCAAATTAGAGGTATTGTTTAGTACGCCATGAATGCACGTGATATAAAAAATGTTTATTCAATGAAGTCCTAGTGGCAATACCACATGTTCATAGCACTGCATATCCAACATCCACATAGCATAATCTATACACAACACTACATATCCAACACATGCAAAGCAGCATATGCATACAACACTACATATCCATCATGCACACAGTACAATGTGTACACAACATCGTATATCCAACATGTACATAGCACCATATATACCCAATACTGAATATGCAACATTCATATAACATTATCTGTACTAACACCCTATACATAATATTTCATAAACAACATGTACACACACTACATATGCACAATATTGCATGTGCACAATCATCACAGATGAAACATGTACAACATATACAACATATGCACAATAGTAATACCACACATCCAAAACCAAATTGTCCTTACAAAGAAACCTTGCTTCCAGTGTCTTATTAATGCTTATCCTAGTATGTCACAGACCACACTACTTTAATTTCACTGATGTATCCCTTGGTATAACATGTCCATAACATAGATATAATATAAATAGATAATGTAAACTCATAACCACATGATATTGACCTTATATTTTTGTCATTGCCACTCTTTCCAATTGATTCCTCATAAGACCAGGAACCTCTTCATGTCATTTTCCTATGTAAGAAACAATTTCTCCACTAGAATGATTCCTGGTGACCCTGTTAGACAGTGACATAGATACATGGACACATACATACACATAAAAATTAGCATAAAAAAATCATCATCCTATCAGACAATGACATGCATACATGTATACATATACAAACATCAACATAATTATGATCATAACATAATTATAGGATATGAAGGTCAAGGTTAAGAGAACTTCCTTTATTCATGCACAACATGCATAAAATTGAGAAGAATCAGTCCCAACATAACCAAGGAATCTGACACCTCATATCCATTTATTTTACCTTTTTTGGTTACCTTTCTCATGATTGTTCTGCCATCGTCCATTTACACCAATGGACCCAACGAGTCCAAATGGTTACCATAGGATTTCCTTTTGTTGCTCTTACTCATGCACAAAACTTCATCTAAGTCCTACATTACCTATTGGGTTCCACACAACTCCTCAAGATTCATCAACTTTCTTCTTCCCCAACCAATTCCCAAACCACTCAAAACATAAAATGAAAGACAAGAAACAACCAAAAAGGAAACCATGAAACCAATAACAACACCACAACCCAAATGGCATGGGCATGCCCAAGACATAAACAGAACCGCAATCAAGCACAACCAAGCACCAAAATACTAAAAGCACAAGACTAGAAACAAACACCATGACTCAATCCACATGGTTCCCAAGGAGTGCTCAACCCGAGCCTTCTTCAAGATTTCGTGGTAATCTTTTTTACATGCAATCCCCTATATCATACTATCATCAACACATAATTTTCAATGCATAAAAAAACATGACAATACACTAGTTACTATACCTTTTTGTGCCAAGCACATTTCTTGCAATTGAACATATCCACGCCATCCCTCAAGGGACTCCATTTCCCTTGATGTGTCCTCCTACAACTAGAGACTGGCTAATATACTTGTCAAGTAAATGTTCATGACTATAGCACATATCTACATAATGTCACACAAAATCAAGGTTAAGAAGACTCCCTATATGAAAGGTACTCATTCGTTTGGAATTAGGGTTTCCAAACATATCCAAAGGAATTATTGCTCAATTCTTTCTCTTTTTTCTTTACCTTGTTTTAGTTGACTCTTATTATGTGCTATCACATCATACAACTTCTAGTTATATAAACAAATCGATCATTACCTCATCATGCTAATACCAATCATGTTCCCCCGCAATTGCTGACAAATGTCAGCCACATGTTCCAATATCAGGGCAATCATATATATCAATTTGAAATCAACATTTACCAAGACTAACAATCATATCATAATTCATAGTCAACTCATAGTCCTTAGACACAATGCTACAACTTTCACCTACTATACTCAAGTAGATATCAACTGTCTCCACACATATGTGTTAGTACAATCCTCTTAAAATAAGATCATTTCAGCAAGAAACCTTATAAACACATACTCATATTATGGAATTCATCAAACGTTCAAAAAAATATAAATGTACCATGTTAGATAAATCAGGGGAGACTATCTTGTCTGCATAATCAATTTATTTAACATGGTATAACTTCACAACATATGAAATCAAACATAAATAATATCATGATATCCAAAATAGTCACTAGCTAACATGTTTACAACATACCTCATACAAAATTATCACTCACAGATATGCCAATTCAATATAGATTTGTACAACACCATATCAAAAATATGTCGTCTTGTACTTGAATATCCTCACCATAACCATATGCATAGGCCAATCCAACTTAGTATGATACATATAAAATCAAGATCTTAATGTAATAAACCTAATATTCAAGTTACTCACATATAACAACCATAAGCTATATATCATGCTCATTAACAACATATAACCTAATCATCAAGATAACTGTCATATAACAACAATAAGTTAACCTATAACATGCTCATCAACAACATATAACATAATAATCAGGTTATCTGATATAAAAAAGCAATAACAATTCATACAACTACAAGTTAATATTATTCTTGACTATCTGACACATGTGCATATAGCTACACTAATCAACTAACATATATCATGAATCTAACCATAACATCAAAATACATCTAAATAAACCTAATGTATATAAACCTAATGCGTATGAAAATCCTTAACTTACATACTTGCATTCGAAACATACAATACCTTTATGATGATCATATCTTACCTCAAAGTCTAATGTTGCAACCTGATTATGATGATCTGCATCTCTAGCTCTATCTCAGCCAACACATTAGCATCATAACAATTCATAACATCATGATGACCTAAATTGCATACAATGACTTCACAAGGCATGTTTAACCTACTATTCATGCATAACTATAACCAAGACCATACATGCATAACAACTTCATTTAAACATATAACACATGACTGCAAAACAATATACACATCATTCTAGCTAGAGTCCAGTCATCAAGGCATGACCATAACAACTACAAAAACCATGACCTCATTCATGAAAACAACAACCACATCACGTGCACTTGATAACATGTGAACACTGACATGAATAACAATGCATAGTCAACCATACACACATGAATACATACTCCACAACAACACCTTCAACCTTCACATGGTGACATCACTAAAACCATGATCAACATAATGCAAATGTGACAAGAACATGAACTACAAGCATAAGGAACACATATGAAACCAACATGAATGCATGACCAACACACAACCCAAGGAGAGTGCAACCACACTTTTCTACCACTTTGGAACACCCTCCTCCAAGATTTACCCAAGCAACCAGCCACCCGAGGTAAACATGTGACGATAGGCTACTATGATATGATTCAACCTCCTAAGTGACATTAAGTAAATAGAATCGATGGAAACACAATACATAGACCTCCCTCAGGTGCTTCAGGACCCCCAAGAACTAATCCACGAGTCTAGGTGCCCAACCACTACGTTAAGATAAAATTCAGATGAATTTAACCAAAATTCACGCCCACAACAAGGCATGCTTTCGACAGCAAGCCCATGGTTTCCCTGACAAGCTTGCTTGCGAGCGACCAGAGACCCTATTTGTTAATGCTATGCCAGTGAATCCAGGATTTGAGCCACTTTTTCAAGCCAAGAACATAGGTCACTGCCGAGAATTGAACCATCTCTTCAAATCACTAAAATAACATGGAAATTAAAATACTAAAGAAAATACTTGTTCAAGACCTTGACTTGACCCCTACTAGCCATAACAGACATTTTGTAAAACACTTAGTAAATATGCAACCTACATGTGTAAATAATAGATCTTCGCATATGGGTCTCATACTTGTCTTAGATTCATTATGAAGCATTGCCTCTTTATCACATTAGCTTCCATTTCATCCATTAGGTCAGAGATACATTGATCATTCAATAACAAGTAAGAACATGATGAGAGCCACTCATGGCTACCGTCGTAAAACATGTAAATAACCATCATAATAGGTATAGAAATACCAATTGAATTGTATCCATATAAACCACATATAATCCATCACAATTATCATAGAGATACAAGGGGAAATAACCTTTTATTAATGATGCAAAATCCAAACTGAGGATGGGACTTCCACATTCCAACTGATCATAGAATGGTTAAGCCAAATCACTCTAGAGCCATTGAGCCTCATGCCATATTCCAAGCATGAATGTGGGATCTTATAGAACACATAAAACAAGACCCATCCAGGGCTTCCAGAGGCCATCGACCTGAACCCATCAAACAATGATTCCACCTCATGATTGGACATCACCAAAACCATCATCTAATCGGTCTCTATCACAACTTTCTAGGGCTCCAAAATGTTTGTTCCAACCTCCATCCTATGACTAGTAACTCAACCCACATCTTTCATTGTGCTCAAGAGAATTTGTCAAACTAAGGATTCCAGGACTAGTAACTCAACCCACAACATTTTTCGGGCTTCCAGAGAGTTTGTCCAACCAAGGCTTCCAAAACTAGTAACTAAACCCACCAAGGGCTTTGAGAGAATTTGTCCAACCAAGGCTTCCAAGACTAGTAACTCAACCCAAGTTTTTACAAGGCTTCCAAAATGTTTGTCCAACTATGGCTTCCGAGACTAGTAAGTCAACCCAAGACATTACTGGGCTTCTAGAGCGTTTGTCCAACCAAGTCTTCGCGGAACTAATAACTCAACCCAAGCTAAGGGAAACATGAGAACCAACTGAAACATGTACTAAAAGTAAACCCACAATCACCATGGCTATCCAGCAAATGGTAAGGCTTGGAAAATCCACTATCAATCAAGGAAATCATGAATTCCAGTGAAAAATCATAACCAAGAAACCACATGTATTTTCCACGCATGCCAAAACTAGTGAGGAAAACGTACATGCAACTCAATACCTGCAAGAAAAAATTTTGTAGATGCTAATATCGATGCCCTCTTGCACTTTCCTGTTGTTCCTTTTCCTTCTTGCTCCAAGAATCCAAGTATGCCACACCCTCCAAGAGTGCTCGAAGGAAACTCTAAGTCTCCAAGAATATGAGAGAGAGAGAACAAAATAGATGAGAGCTCGACCAAAACGTATCAAAAGCTTAGTCATTGATCGTCAAAAGCCTTTTTATCAATGAGGCCTCTATTTTCTTCATTTTCCATTATTTTCCTTCATTTTCCTCCTCGCATGAAACTTGTGACCTTTCACCTTCCTTTTCTCCTAATTTCCTTTATTTTCCTAAATAAAATGCCAATTAATGCCTCATGGCTTTCCAAAGATTTAGCCATTTCTTTTTCCAATTTCCTTAGCCATAATAAATTGAATCAACACCCACTAGGATGTTTCCACCATCATTCAGCTTCGAATATGTGTTCCAACATGTGGCCTTATATATTTTTACATGGATTTTTAATAAGGGTTTTTACACATGCATAAGTGTGCACGAGAGCAACTAGGGAAGAGCATATGGAAAAACAAAATATACTCAACCTAGAACCCCTACCACATATTGGATCACCTTCTTAATCATCTAAACTCACCTCCAAGCCTTTGTAACAAGTCTTGAACTGATGACATAGGAAACAAACTTCTGCACCAAGTCAATGACATGCAATTCCTAGTCTGCCAAACTCCTCATTAAGACCAACACCTCTATCTCTTCAAATAGAAATAACAACTTGTCTAAATACCTCCAACACCTCTAACAACATCTCTAGCACTTGTATCATCCTCTTCAACTCATGCAACAACAACATCAAGTTATCCAACTCCCTCCAACACTAGTAAAGGCACCTCCAACACATTTAGAATCATATGGAACACTTTTCACAATAATCCAATAATTTGCAGAAACAACACCTATAACAAACCAACACAACATGTCCTGAATCCATCTCTACTCAACCTCCAAATATCCTCCACTACTCATTCCATAGTTATGTTGACATCAATGCTAACCAACAGGGTAGAGAAACCAAACACTCATCACACATAATTATAGGATTGACATAAGTATATCAAAAGTAGCACTATGACCTTTTTTACATCAATGTCAACATTACAATGGAAACAACAATGGTGAATGCTAGGAGTTGGGCTAGTGTCTCTAGTCATGATAATGATGAGATGCTTCCAAGTTGTGGAAGTGCCTCCATTTCTAAGAGGGACTATTTATTTTAGTAGTTTTGGAGTTACTCCAACACCTTGGGTTACACGGTTTTGGAGAATGTTTACCCACATGGGCTTTGTGGGAAAGTGTACCCAAGTAGTGGGTTTTTCACCCAAAGTTGTGGGCAAAAAACGAAGTGTGATTTTTTATGTTTTGTTTATTGAGTGCATGTGGTGCATCATTAAATAACTAAGGGGAACCTATGGCATCGATGACATGGTGTTGGTTGGATGAGAAAAAATTTTGTCTTATGTTTTATTGAGGTCAAAATGATTGTTTAGGTTGGCTTGGAGTTCAGTGATGACCCTCGATACTAAAGTGAAAGCCACAAAGGCCTCTACAAATAGAAGGAATGTGAGTTCATTCAAACTATCAATCCAAGTGAAATCAATCAAGTGGAAAGACAATATGAGGTATCCATATCTCATGAATCCCTAATCACATTGGAGAGAATGTCTAAGTTTGAGGTATTTTTCTTATGTTCTGATCTAGGATGCATGGAGTTGCTAGCTGAGTCCTTGAGGTTTATTTTTGGGAATAAGAAGGAGCATAAATCTCTATGATTTTAGATGATGTCTTACTTTCTATTTGTAGAGGATCGAGATCCCTATGACACATTCTAAGGAGGGACATACTGTGGAGGAGAAATGACCATATATAATCAAGAATTAATGTTATATTTTTAGGGTCTAGAAAGTAAGGTTTGCACTTGTAACACTAAGGATTTGAGGTTGACATAGGGCTAGAGTAAAGTAGCTACAAGTTTTCTAACCAGAATGGAAAAAGCAGTCATTTTCTACCTGAACGAGGTCAAGTAAAGTGGAGTGGAATTCCATTTTTAGGTATGTTGTTTTTCCTTTCAAGTTGATTGAATGTTAAGGATTGAGGGTTGTTCTATTATTTATTCAACGACTGCGTTAAAGAAACCTAAGTATATCATGTTAGAGGATCATTTGTGACTTGTTTGAAGCCCTAAGAGTAGAGGAATAGTGAAATATTTTTCTTTGCGTGTGGGAAATCCTATGGATCCCTAAGACAAGACATTTATCACTGTGGTGAAGGACTATTGGTGGGTTAGTTATTTTTCCCTATTTCAGTGAGTTGCACAAGGAGAAATTTAGTGATAAGAGGGGAGCTTACAAGCCTTATTTTAGGTCAAATTTGGAGTAAAATAGAGGAAAGAAGTGGCATTGGTGAAGACCCTAAGAGTTGGAACTCTTAGAGGAGAAAGAGAGAAACTAGTGGGCATATTTGTTTGGGTCGATGTTCATACACTCTTGGATCAGCAAGAGGGTTGATACTAGATGATTTTTGAGCTAGAGATGAATGCTTTTTGAGGGAGGAAAAGATTTGTGATACAAAATTGAGGAGGAAAATTACCTGCCAAATGTGTTCAAGGTACGTGCATTAAAGGGACTGTGGATGGACACCATCAATAAGTAGGTCAAGTGTACTTTTTTTAGGGAAATATTGTAAGTCATAAACTTTGTTGATTCAAAGCCCTAGTTTTTTTCTTGTATTAGGCTTGATTTTAAGAGCCATAATCCTTAGACAACGACCGCTACTATTGTTGTATTAAAGTTTTGTAAGATAACATGTATTGGGTTAAAATTTGTCTTTTGTACTAGTTAATTCAAAGTTGTGTATTTTCAATTGTTCAAAGTAGACGTTTTGTGGCATTTGAGTTTGTTTGTGATCGTGATCTTAGAATCAAACTTGATTCTCGAGTGATGTGGAAAAATAAACAAGAACAAGATGTGGGATCCAAGAAGATAGGTTTATCAAAGGCTTGTGATAAAGGATTATCTAGGAGGATAGGCTTATCAAAGGCTTTTTTCTACTTTGGGAGTATAATGGAGGAGCATTTTCACTCCCAAAAATATCAAAACTTTTTGGAGAAAAAGCTCCAAATGGGGTTTTGATATTGATAAGGAATTCTAATTCATTATTGTAAACAATTTTAGTTTCTTTAGTTTCCAGAGAAGGCATGAGATATTTAAGGGTGATTTATGGATTGATTTTGTGGATAGCTTGAGTGATTTCAGGATTTAGAAAAGCTAATTTGTGGAGTGATTTTAAAATTTAAAAAATCAGCAATGTTTCTAAATTCTATAATTTTTTAAGCCTACGGACAACAGAAAGAGAGTAACCATGAGGAAAAGAGATGGTGGCCAATTAATTTAGAATATTTCCATAGAGATTGAATGTAGAGAAATGAGAGTTTTATGAGTGTATGTGTATGTATACATTTTATTTAATGAACTAGATTTTCATATATCTATTATGTTCATAGATTGTCTCTATATGAATGGAATAATTCTCATCGATGTGAAATATAGAATTAGTAGAATCTCAATGTTTATGTGAAGTTGAAATTAATAGAGTTTTGATATTTGTGGGATGCATAAATTTGTTGATATTATAGATAATTTAAGGTTATGTCACCGAAGAGAAGAATCTTGTTCATGTTGTAGAATTCATTTTGCATGGATTAGAAGATATTTTGTGTGATAAATCTTGTATAATAAATATAAGAATATGTTGACGAATATCTCTGTGATTAATTGAAATAACAAAACTCTATTGAGTATATGTTGAAGCCCTGTTGAAAATGGAAGTTGTCTCAGCATAAAACCTATGCACGCAGATCATATGGAATCAATGCTTTTTGTGCATATGTATGAATTTAACCCTATAGAATGAGGAGTACTTTTTATTCAACATATGTGTGTGTGTCTATAAATAGTCATACAAGTATTGTTAAAGACTTAGAGGAAACAATTTATCATTGTTAATGAGAAATCACTTAGATAATTTGTGAGATTGTTTAGGGACAAAAGAATTGTGTTGTGGGGTTAATTCTAGATTTCACATTAGACTTGTGTTTAAGGTTAACAATTAAGGATGTATGAAAACCCTCAGTTGGTAGAATGCTGACAATTGTAAGCCATAAGTGAATAAGTTAGAACATATAAGAAAATTATGATTTTGTTGCATTAGTTTTGAATCACAAAAGTACGAGAAATAGGCGTAATGCATTAAATATTGATGAACTCCAATAGCTAATTAGTAAAATAATATAATTTATTCCAAAAATAAGATTACACTTAAGAATATCTTGAACAAAAATGAGTGTTGCAATGTGACAAACAAAAATGGACATATAAAATGGCATTGCAATCTAATAACCATTAATGGACATGATATTATTTCAAACTAATATCAACATCCTAATGTATTGAAAAAAATTGGTGTTGTAATGTGACAAATGAAATATGCATGCAAAAAATGACATTGCAATTTAATGAATATTATTCAACATCACATTCTATCAAATAAATGCTAACATCATAATGTGTTATGACAAAAAATATGTCACATTATGACAAACACAAAGCAAGGTCCCAATGTGACAAACAAAAATCATCATCACAACATGACAAATAAAAATCAATGTCGCAATGTCATGAACTAAAATTAACATTGCAATAACATAAACAAAAGTTGACGACACATTTTGAAATGCAAAAACTAATGTTGCAATGAGGTAAATAAAAAGAAAAATAAAAATTTCATATCAATGTCATGAATAAAACTTACCATCACATAGTGACGAAAATAAGTTTATTTTCGAATACAAAAGACAAAAAAATCAATGTCACAATGTGATGAAAAAAATCAACATTGTAATGCAATGAAGAAAAATTGACATCATAATGTGACAAACAAAAGTAAAAAATTCTATATGATGATGAAAAAATGATGTCAAATTATGACAAGAAAAATTCTATGTCAAAATTTAATGGACACAAATTACATGAAAATGCATATAACAAAAATTTATGTTGCAATGTAACGAAAAAAAATTCTATGTGCAATGCAACAGACAAAAATATGTCATAATCCTTTGAATTGTTGTCACAACATTGTTACCATAACTGACTATACAAATTTGATGAATATAAATTACTTGTGAATTGTGATGAAAATAACCTTATGTTACAATGTGACAAACAATACCCAACATTGCAATGCATGAACCATAACTTAAACATTATTATGTGATGATGAATTCATGATGTTGACCAATGTTAACCATAATTAACATGGTAAAACTGTGGTCTTCTGTTGGTTTGTTGGGACCTGACTGTAGTATACCTAGGGGGGATAATATGGGGTACAAAGGGAGGTATCCAAGGGAACAATGTAATAATGAGATGGGCCATAGTAATAAATAAAGTGGTTAACCTGTATCATGTAAGGGACCAGAAGTATTTAGTAATAATGTAATGGGCCCATGGTATTAGATAGATGGTATTGAGGGAACCATGGTAATGACCCATGGTATTGTATGTATAAGGCCTATATAGAGGCTAGAGACTCCACATTGAGAGGTGTCAAGGATTATTGTATGAACAAGCATATGGCTTGTGGAGTGTTCTCCTTCCTTAAGGAGTGAATGTATGATGTTGGCCTACCTTAAGGGTTTGATAAATAAAGTGAAGCATTTCTATATTTAGATCTTGTTCTTTCTTGGGTTTATTTGCATTGTCTTATATTTTCAGATCAGATCTATAACAATTGGAATGTTATGTACCTAGGGGGGATAATATGGGGTACAAAGGGAGGTACCCAAGGGAATAATGTAATAATGGGATGAGCCATAGTAATAAATAAGGTGGTTAACCTGTATCATGTAAGGGACCACAAGTAGTTAGTAATAATGTAATGGGCCCATGGTATTAGTTCGATGGCATGAGGGAACCATGGTAATGACCCATGGTATTATATATATGAGGCCTATATAGAGGCTAGAGACTCCACATGGAGAGAGGTCAAGGAATATTGTATGAATAGGCATATGGCTTGTGGAGTGTTCTCCTTCCTTAAGGAGTGAATGTATGGTGTTGCCCTACCTTAAGGGTTTGATCAATAAAGATAAGCATTTCTATCTATTTCTATCTTATTAACTCTTGGGTTTATTTATATTATCTTATATTTCCAGATTAGATCTATAACATCCAAGAAGACCATGCAAACCTATTCAACATGTTATGCTGCAAGAACCCAATTCAAAATTTGAAGTTTATGCAAAACCATCACAAAGTAATTGGAACACACCCTTTCCTTGATAACCTTGACCATCTCAACCCCAAAACCAATCTTGGCAACAAGGTTGGTAAGGACCTTATGGAAAAAATCCACAATATCCTCAATATCCTTCATACCTAACTCAATGTTATCCATATCATCGATCTCCACCACAACCAAAACATCAACCACATCCATATCAAAGATCAACATCCGCTCAACTAGCTATACAACCATTTATGAGCCCAAGCAATAAAGTAACTCAACCCACTTACCATGCTAAGGTAGAACACTTCCAAACAAATCCTCTTGTTCTAAATGGTATCCATCTTAGAGTAGGAAGAGTATTGCAAAATAGAGATTATCCTTATTCCATTGAAGAAAAAAGTCTAGAAAAATAAGATCCAAAAGAATCATGTACTACATTTGAGGCAGAGCAGTCATTGGAGCTTGATATTCAATAACTTATGCTATGCTTATCATTGGACCGTTTATGTGTTCAATGGACTAATCAGAAAAGATTAGAACATTTGAATGGAATGGAAGAATAAGGAATACAAAATGATCGATATGAGCAAGTGATCCAAGGGAATCACAACTATCTTGAACTTTGGTTCCTAGAAATTACTAAGCAGGAGCACCACTTTCTTCAACAACGTTTGGCATCATCAAAGTCAAAGAAATTGGTCTCTCATATTTAGTTACATGTCAAACCATATGTTTTGAGCCTATACATAATTTTATTCGTGATCTTGTTATGCACATGGCTCCATTACATAATTTTATTTATCATCTTGTTATTTGTCATCTTGTCATCTTTTTAAGCATTTTCACTCCTAAAACCATCAAATCATTTTGGAGAAAAATATCTGAATGGAGTTTCGATATGCATAAGGAATTCTAATTCCTTATTGTAAATAATTTTAGGTTCTTTAATGGAAAACATGCTCAAACCATAGACAACCATTGTCTACCATAGGAAGCATGGTCAACCATGATCAATCATAATCTTTCATAGTTAATTATAGTTAAATATGGACCACGAAGGTTAACCATGGGCCACATCATCAACATGGCCAACATGGGCATCCTAGTAAACCAAGTGCCAACCATATTTGACATGGTCAACCCTTGGTCATCCATAGTCAACATTATTAAGCAAGGTGAACCACGGTCTACCATATGCAACATGGTAAACCATATGTGACCATAGTAAACCCTTGTCAACCATATATTGAACATATTTAACCATAGTCAACCAAATTCAATAATAATGTTTCAAAATAATAATCTTTCAAGGTCAACCATTCTGGATCATAATATTGCATAGTCACTCGTAATATTTTATAGCTCCAATCATAATATTTCACAGTTACCTAGTTTAAAAAAATACCATGTTTTAAAAAATTATAAAATGAACTAATTATAACTTTATTATTATTATTATTATAAGGAGAATTTATATATGAATGGAACATATATAAATTTAAAATATGTAACAAGAAGAGCACACTAAAGGTACTATAAGGAATAAGAATTTGATGACACTTGTGAATATGGATTTTTTCAAACTAAATTGAAAAGTAGAAAATGCATAATTAAGGTGGAAGTGAATCTCAAATCGTTATTTTATTAGACTATTATTGAGGATATTATGGCACTATTCCATGATTTAACCTAATAATTATTAATAATTAAATTTCAATTCCAAAAATCTTCTTTCAAAATGGTCACCAACAACCCTCTAAATATTATACAACCCTCTAAATATAATAATAAAAATTTTATTGTAGAACTAAAACCAAACAATAAACAATAACAAATGGATGTATAAATATCATAATAAAAAATTAATTTTAAAACTAAAACCAAACAATATTCCAAATAGATGTATAAATATCATTAAGAGCATGCAACCTTATTTATGAAGCAAGACACACAATCATAATATGCGATCTTTTTTTAATATCTTGCTCGTTATAAAACAAAAATGAAACAATACACCAAATAGATGTATAAATATCATTAAGAGCATGCTCCCTTATTTATTTAGCAAGACACCCACTCATAACCAGAAATCTTTATCTTTTTTTTAAGTGAAAATGACTGAAATAGATATTACTCTAGTTTTTACCCGTACTTAACCCTCTTATAGATACTCATAAAGGGTAGGCTCAAAAATTATTACCAATAATATAACGATAATCTATAATACATAAGATATTTAATTATCGCAAATTGAACATGAATCAAGCTAGATTCAATGCAATAGTGACATCTAGTCTGTCTCTTAAAAGTACTGTGTGCATCTAGTCTGTCTCTTAGTTATAAAATTTATCTTTCGAACTCAGTGATCACTGTTGAAGAATAATAAGAAAAGAAAACTAATCTGGAAAGGGTGCCTGATAGATATATGGACATAATTAGTGGCGAATTTCTCTACGACCCACTTCGATTAACACCTGAAAAAGATTCCACTCAAGGTGTCTACAACAGAAATACATTAGAGACCATTTGGGAAACTACACATAGAGCTCTAAACCCTTACCCCAGACAATGGTTCCATGTGAAAGATGCCATCCCTAAGACAGAACTGAGGGAACAGATGAAGAACTGAGGGAAGCGATGAAGGATTATATCAATCTTCACAGTGGCCAGAATTCGATATAATTGCTAACCATACAAAGACTTTGCGGCATTGCCATAAGAAGTGGACATGAAATCGCTCACCTCTTAATAGTTGTGGCTACAGGTCTCACAAGAACACGATTGTTGCAAAGTTTGGCTCAAGTTTCTATTCTCACAAGATTGGACAGTGGATGCATTTGAAGTGCTTCGAAATGGAGCACTCGGTTTTAGGAACTTAGAGTACTGATACTCGATATCATGCGAGACAGAGACTCGAAGATCCGATATGCAGACATCCTTCAAAGAGGGTTCCATTTGGTTGTTTACTCAGTAACCATTTAATAAGTCAGGAATTGGGGAGTACAAGGATTTTACCTTACTGTTCATATTCAAACCCAACATGAAATTAGATTGGTTTGCAGGCATGATATCTAGAATAATGGCACCTCCACACATCCTTTTATTTTAAAAACAGTTGTTGTTGCGTTAGCAGAACACAAAACAATGGCTTGATCAAGAAAATACTAGTGATGAGTCAGAATGAAACTGTTGTGTCCTTCTATCATTCCTCTTCTACCAAAGCATATATAGATTGGTAGAAATGTTGGAGTGTTGTGTTACAACACGCAAATTTAATTATTTAAAAAAATCAAATTATATTGGCTGATAACAACAATATCCCTCCCGATAACAACAACGATCTCTACGGCGGCCTCAATGGTAGTGTTAGCCCATCCTCCACCATTATCCTCTTCGTGGGCTCTTCAAGAACCTGATATTGTCTAGCAAAGCCTTTAGCTGTTAGGCAAATCACTGCAAATAGACCTATGAGGAACTTTTAGCTTCAGGTATAGCCATGAAACGCTGGCTCAGTCTGCCTAAATTTTGAGCTACCATAGTTTTGGAAAAATAGAAAAATGACAGTTGTGAGTGTAGAACAGAAAAATATTGATAGCCATGAAACGCTGCCTAACTCTACCTAACTTTTGAGCTACCATAGCTTTGGAAAACCAAAAAATGACTGTGGGAGTGTAAAAGACAAAAAATATCCACTTTTATTCACCAAATCAATACCTTTTCCATGTTGAATGTCAATTAGATTAATCAATACCTTAAGCATTGCTTCCAAGAAACCAAGGATAGTTTCTACAAGAACACGTAGATGAAAAAAAGAGGAAGGATCGTTTCTACAACCAGACACTTCAGAAGCAGAGGTAGACGAAAAGAAATGAAATGAACCAGATGCTTCAGAAGCTGCAGAGAATAGTAATTGAATGGATGGTATCATGGTAGTTGCAAGATGTTCAACATGAAGAATTATTGCATTCGCTTTCTAAGAATGGAAGAAACAGTTAGGGAAGTTTACGCATCATAAAATAAACTGAGCCTAAGCCATTTCTCCTACCAAGTATATACTCCTACCAAGTATATACGAATGGCCATGAATTAGATGTGACACAGTTATGGCTTCATCTGATGGAAGGCCCGTGAGATGGTTATGGCCTCATCCGCGCATGAGACGATGGTATAGGATAGCTTAATTGTCTAACAACATATCCACGATGTAGAGTGGTGAAAAGTGGCACTTAGGGGAGTTCTTTTCAAGGGAAGGGGGTCTTACTGTGTAAATATTTTGTACATATTCACTAAAAGTTAAATCTATACAATCTACTTATTAATTATTAATAATTGAATTAATATTTTGAAATCTCTTTTCAGAAAAACACTCTATTAACATAATAATAAAAATATAATTTTAAAATTATAGAAAAATTATCTATAAACCGCACATAATTAGAGTGAAGAAAACACATCATTAACATCACTTTTCTGAGAGTGGAAAATTACTCAAATAGATGTGCTGGTTTTAAAAAGTATTTAACCCTCTTACCAATACTCATCAATCATCGACCCAAATCTTCTCACCAAATAGAAAATCCTATCTCATATATATATATATATATATATATAATAGAAAATTAAACATAAATCCAACTCGCATTTAAATGCAATCGTGCTCATAGACATATAGTGTCTCTGATAAAAGTATTGTAGAATATAGATAGAGGCGCATTGTTGCCCTACTTTTCTCAAAATAGAACATTTTTCTTTCAAATTCAGGGGTCACTTTTAAGGAATAAAAAGAAAATCCAAACGAATATGGACAGGGTGTTTGATAGATATGTTAACATAATCAATGGTGAGTTTCCTTATGACCCACTTCGATTTGACTCAGGTTGTCTACAACCTAAAGCCATTAGATACTGTCTAGGAAATTACACAAAAAGCACTAAACCCTTACACCAGACAATGGTTCAATGTGAAAGATGCTATCCCTGAAACAGAATTGAGGGAAGAGATGAAGGATTACATCAATCTTCACAAGTTTCTCACCAATACCCATTATGCAAAGTTCGATATAATTGCTGACTATACACAAATTTTGCATGAGAATGCGATTAAGCAGCTTCTGACCATGTTGCACAATTCTGCAATTTCAGCGAAAAGGTCAAGTGAAAAGGAGTGTTTGGATACAGTGTGGAAGAATATTAATCTCATAAGTTTGTATTGCAATTTAAGTCTGTATTCACAAATTAATCTACTATAATAATAAATACTTTTATTTGGATGAAGAAAATGTATTGTTGGTATTTTAATCATAGAAATAACCTTAATGAAGCTTTAAATTATTTTTTTCATAATATGCATGGTTTAATAGGAGAATGATTATTTCCAAACTACATATAGTGCTTTTTCTAGGTTATATCTCTATTTGTCATTTGATACAGAATTTTTTTTTTTTAAATTCATTGGCTTTATGCCTAAAGGATGGTTGCAAAAATAAAAAAACGCTTTTATAGATATGTTAAATTTGATTGTATAATATTTTAAAACAAATTTCATTGTTTCAACATGCCATAAGCATTTTGACATTCATTTTGAATCACAAAAGTAAGGAAAATAGAAAAAATGCATTAATTTATGATGTTCTAATTATTAATTAGTAACACAATTAATTTATTCTGAAAATAATATTATACTTAGTGTTCTTGAACAAAAATGGGTGTTGCAATGTGATAAATAAAAATAGACATGCAAAAAATGACAATGGAATCTAATGAAGTTTAATAGACATCACATTCTATTAAACAAATACCATGATGAACAAAAATTGATGTCACATTGTAAGAAACAAAAATCAATGTCACAATTTGAAAAACAAGAAACGATGTTGCAATGTCATGAACCAAAATTGACATTGGAGTATCATAAACAAAATTTGATGTTGAATTGTGCAAAAAAAAAAAAAAATTGATGTTAAATGAGGCAAATTAAAAAAATAAAATGGGCATATCTATTTCGAACAAAAATTATCATTAGATAGGTACAAATAAAAGTCAATGTTGAAATGTGAAAACAAAAAAATCATTGTCATAACATGATAAACAAAAACTTGACATCATAATACAACAACAAAAATTGACATCACATTGCAATGAAGAATATTTTGCCATATATATACATTATTTTTCTCCTTGTTACATGTCTACTTGTCTTTTGACATAACAAAATTTCTTCTAAACTCATTGGCATTATTTTCAAAGAATGGTTGGACTAAAAAAAATGTCCTTTATAGATATGTTAGATTTCATTGGACAATATTTTAAAACATGTTCCATTGCTTCAACAAGTTAGATTGGATTATACAATATTTTTAAATACTTTTTAGTACTTCAACTTTGATAAGAAAATAATCATTTTGACATTAGATTTTGATGCAAGACCATTATATCTCCCCAACAAATCAATGCTTTTTGTAGACAAAGCTGTAAAAAGGGCGTTTTAATATGGAGAAGGAATTATGATTGCTTATTGTAAATTATTTTAGTTTCTTAAAATATCATTGGAAGCATGAGAGATTTAAGGGTGATTATGGAGTGATTTTGGCAATAGCTAGAGTGATTTTGGCGATAGCTAGAGTGATTTTACGATTTATAAAATCTAATTTGTGGAGTAATTTATGGTTAATTTATGGAGTGGTTTTAGGATCTAGTAAATTTGTGACGTTTCTAAATTATATCTTTTGTAATCCTATGGGAAATAAAAAGAGAGTAACTGTGAGGAAAAGAGATGATGGCCAATGAAAGTAGAGTCACAACATGGAGAATGAGTGGAGAGAAATTAAAGTTGTGTGAATGTATATGAATGTTGAGATTTGATTTAATACAATATAGTTTCATATATCTATTGTGTTCATGTACTCTCTCTATATGAATGGAAGAATTCTAAAGACTATAATTACCATAATCTTTGTGTTGTGTGAAGTTGAGATTCATAGAGTTTTGGTATCTTTACGAGGCCTAAACTGTTGATATATAAGCCTATTAATATGTTGTATGAGGAAATTAATCATGTGAAAATATTGGATATAATTTATGGTTATGTGGTGTTGTTTCAAAGAAATCGTATCTTTTTTTTCATCTTGTTAATTTAGTTTTCCACTTATATATCATACAAACATTGATAACCTACTCATTTTTGTATCATTCTACTATTTTTCCATGAATAATAAGCCATAAGGCAACAAGTGATACAATGAGGTAAAAGTATAATATATTTTTAGTTCTATATTTTTTACTTTATAAAATTGGGTTGATTTGTAAAGATTAGGAAAGTTGACATATTTTTTATTTTTTATGACATTATGTAGCGACATTTAAGGTTCGAATGGTTTTTGATATGAACAATTAATCTTAAGCACATAGGAGGTTGTCAAATAGATCAAACATGGTGTTCCCTATGTTAGGGACAAGGAAAGTCTCATCAATTTATCACAATAGATCGATCAAACACTCAAACAACCATCACATGGCATATGGACAGAGGAAGAATATATCAGGACTACTATTTGGAAGTAGATCGACTTCAAGAGCGTGTGAATAACCATCCTGGAAGCTAAAGATCAGTAAAATGAATGATAATGCGTCTAACAAATCTTCATACTATTTGTTGATTCATCAACGAATTGTAGGAATTAAATCTTCAAAAGAAAATAGGACATGTAGTCATCGTTACATATTTAGAATTATTGCAATAGTTTTCTTAGTTAGTTATTATAAACCATTATAAATAAGACTCGTTGAGAGGAAAACATCATCTTTTTATATTCTCTTATCAATGTTAAACAATATTATTGTGTGGGAACTAATTTTAATTGAAATATCACAACTATATCATGTTATCATGGAGCTTTAATGAGATAGTTACATCAATGATCATAATATTTTTATTTTCTATTTTTTATATTGTGCATTAACGTGAGGCCTCCCTGTGGCATACGTGATTGTAATATAATCTTTTCACTTTACTTCTCTCTACTTTATTTCTCATGCTCTAGTTTCCTTCCTAATCAACTTTCACATTTGTTCGTTGTTTTATTCTCTACTACAAGTTTGTCAAGTTCTTGAATTATATTTTAAAAATAACAAAAGCATTGTCCAATTATTCATATATTTAGTTCTCTACATTCATATTAACTTTTTCTCTTGCACTGATTTCGAGTCTCGCATTCATAGGCACATTTACACAACATTCGTATACATATCATAGGCTCAATATGGATGAATTATATGCTATGAACACACACATTGAGGATATTTTATTCAAGTTTTGTGAAGTTACTTTACAATCTAAAATCCTTTAGATAAGTTTCCCTTTCTTTCATAAATAATTGTATTGCTTTCGTAGACAAATATATTTCTTATTTAGGTAGTTTTCATTCCTTTCATAGAATAATTATCCTTTCTTTCATAGTGTAAAAACTATATTTTCCCTCCTTTATATCAGAAATTCAATAATTTCCTCGAATAGATTATTGTCTTTGACTTCGTTAGATTAGATTCCCTAATTTAATTAGTTCATAGTTTATTTCTTTCCTAGAATTAATTGTCCATGCTTCCTTTAGTTTCATTTCATTAATATTTTACATCATGAGAATCAAGTGTGCGTGCTAATACTAAATTTCACCTCATTAATATAATTTTATTGCATTCTTCGACACTCACATTTAATTTCCTTCTAGGATAATACTTCATTATCATTTTATAAATTAATATTTCAATTCATTTGGATCATTTAACCATTCATTTATAAATAAATTTGAATCTCTTCCTTTATAATTTGAAATATCATTTCCTATCAGATATAGTATGGTGTACTTCACAAATTTAAGAACCTAGATTGGCATTTTAATGAAAGTAATGTAACACACATTTAAACTATCCATCATTTTTGGTGTTGTTACCAGCGAAGTATACATTGAAATTCATTTTTAATTTAGAATATCTTCTTATTTACACAACTCTAGATAGGAAGAGTGGTAAGATGAGAGGTAAGAACTTGTGCATCACAATTGAGAGCTTATTCCTAGCCATAGTTATTAAATTGCAACTCATTCTTAGTTTCATTCATTATTGGATGCATACAAGTTTAAATTCATTCACTCTTGAATGCATGTATAGGGAAAGAGAATCTAGTGTATATTTGTTAGAGGAGAAACATCAATTTCATCATCGCCAATGACCCCCACTAGAACATGTTGTACAATAAGTGCCACTTCACCATCTGATGGGGCCAGCCCATGTGGTCCCGCCATCGATGTGCTGAGGTGTTATGCGACCGTAATAAATATAATAATGTTTTGGATTTTTGGATATTTATGTTGGTTGATTTGCAATTGGCGCCGTATTGATTTTGGTTTATGAAGGTCTGTACCTTAGTGGCTTACCTGTTGAACACCTGTCCCTCCTCGGGATCCCACGAATCCGCCCAGGTTTGGGGTTTTTACTCCTTCGCGCTCATTTCTTTCTCGTTGTTTCGCCTGGTCTTTTGCTCTGCGAGCTCTGCAACTTCGGTGGTTTGTTTGTTTTGGATGTGGGTTCCTGTGACTTGTCTGCACGGTTTGCTGGTTGTGGCTCCTGGTTACCCTTTCGACTTCGGTCGTTGGTTCCCGGCCTGGTATGCCTCTGCTCTTCCGGCGTTTTATGAATGCTTTGGTAAGTTTTGCATGGCACTATTCCTCGGCTTGCATGTCGATTACTATTGTGATTTGGGGTTTTGTTTTTCTTTCAAGGGTTCCCGACTCTGTGTGTGCTATTTGTATCCTGCGAGTGGTTACAATTGCTCTGTTAATAGTTTCCGCCTCTGTGTGTTGTTGTTTGCATCTCGTGAGGGTTTAAGCTATACGACAGTTGTGTAATGCTTGATATTTATTCCAATACTGGTTCAGCTCTTTCCACAGTCTTCAGCAATCCGATGGCGGCGTCCTCCGTTGGGGTCTCTGCAAACTCGTTCGGTAAGTTTTTGTTTTATGCCGGAATTTTTGCAGTCCTCCTTTACCTGTACCTGATGTCTTGGCTCCTTCGTGAGCAGGGGTCTTCTCGGGGTCGAATGGAGGCTATGGTTCACCGAACAGGTATGGTGCCATTTCCTTTCGTTTTCTCGTCCCCTTCAAGTTCTCTTTAACTCAGTTGATGCTGTTGCTTGGCCTAACCACTCCTGTTCATTCTCTTGCAGGTGTGACCATTCGAGGGTTCCGGTGTTTGAGCTCTCGGCTGTTCGGGCAAACACGGGTAGTTTCTCTGTTGTTTGGTAGCTTGTTTATAGGGGTGTTTCGACTTTATTTGCTGAACTTGGTTTGCTGGCCTTAGGCTGCTCTCTGTCTGTACTTAACTCTTCTTTAGTCGCTGGGCACGACGTGGGTTGTGATTCTGGGTCATACGGGAAGTTGGTTTCTTGTTTGCTGTTAGAGTTAATGTCTCACGACTGTGGATTTAGTCCAGTCTTCTATTTCGGACAGTATGTAAACATATATGGAATTTTGGTCGACTGTATTATGTAATCATATGAATTTAATGATCAATAGTTGAGACTTCCGTTTGTATTTTCCACATACCTGTTATGAGGTCTTTCTTTTATTGTCTGGTTATATGGACTCGTGCTGTTACTTGTCGTCCAACTGGTTTATCTTCTCCTCTGGGTCCAGAACCTGTAGCAGTACATTCGACAGTATTTGTATAATAACTTACTAGTGAAATCATACAATCATTGAGGACACGATAGGATTATATGTGCACAGAATTGTTTTATATTAATCTCTCTGTTCTTTTTCCATACAAAGTCGAACCCCTGTAATGGTTTGTTTCACCCCTTTTGTAACACTGTTTTCAAACAGTTTTGTAACTGCTGTTAGTTGTGTTGTTGGTTATATCAGTTATTTCATATACGGGACTTCTCCATAGCTAGTTAGCACATTTTGTTTTACATGCATTTACAACAGTAATATAGCTATTTGGGAAACAAACGATTCTAACTAATTACTACTGCTCCTAATTAAAAGTCATTACATTATTCTTAGGCAATTTAAAAAGAAAAGTAAAATAAAAATAAAGACAGATATATTGTCCATCCAGCGAACTGTGTTCTCTGTCCTTTTCAGAAACCATTGCCCTGTTAGCCAGATGCTCCTGCATTAGGCTCCCAGGGTAAAAGAAATTCATGGTTCCGTTCCATGAGTTCCTCCACCAAATAGCCAGCCTTTTGTATCTGCGCCGCGTCGAGCCATGAGTTGTCCTCCATTGGACGGTCTCTCCACTTGACGAGGTAATGTAGATATTCTTTCCTATGTGTCTTCTTGGCTACCTGGGTACTGAGGATCCCTTCAATCTCACGGGACTGGGCCGAAGGCAATTGTTTCTTCCAAGAACTATCTCCAAGTTGGGTGTCCTGTTCTGGCCATACCACACTATCATCCTCTGCTTGGGCATTATATGGGAACAGATCTGCCACATTGAAAATCGGTGATATGCCTATGTCAAGTGGCAGCTGAATCTTGTAAGCGTTGGCTGAAAATTTACGTAAGATCTTGCATGGACCAATTTTCTTATATTTTAACTTATTATACGTGCCCTTAGGAAACCGTTCCCGACGCAGGTGTGCAAGGACCTCATCCCCAACATTAAAATGCACCTCTCGTCGCTTTGAATCTGCTTGCTGCTTGTATTTCTGTACGCTGTCCTGCAACCTTACTTTGACTTTTTCATGAAGTTTGCTCATTGCTTCAGCAAAGTCTTCCCCATCCACGCTTCTCTGTTCCAACTTTCCCAAATCTCATAGTTTATGTATTCCCTGAGGATGCATGCCATACAAAATCTGAAATGGGCTGTGTCCGGTGCTACGATTAGGCGAATCGTTATAAGCGAATTCTGCCTGGGCGAGAGCTCGATCCCATAATCATGAATTTTCTCCAGTTAAACTTCGTAATAAATTCCCCAAGCTCCTGTTCACCACTTTCGTTTGTCCATCAGTCTGCGGATGATACGCAGAGCTGAAATTCAGTTGCGTGCCCAACTTTTTCCACAGGGTGCGCCAAAAATGTCCTGTGAATTTTACATCCCTGTCTGAAATGATAGATCTCGGTAGGCCATGTAGTCTAACAACTTCCGTGAAAAATAGGTGTGCCACATACGTGGCATCACTAGTTTTCCGGCAAGGAATAAAATGAGCCATTTTCGAAAATCTGTCTACCACCACCATTACTGAATCATATCCCCGCTGCATTCTAGGCAGTCCTAGGACAAAGTCAATGCTGACTGAGTCCCATGGCCTGCTTGGAACAGGTAGTGGTGTGTAAAGTCCAGTATTTTGACTGTGTCCTTTCGACAGTTGGCAGACTTTACACATGTTTACATATCTCTGTACATCCCTGCTCATTTTAGGCCAATAATAAAAATGTCCGAGTTTCTCCAAAGTTTTGTTGATGCCAAAATGTCCCGCTAATCCACCACTATGCTTCTCCCGTACAATATTCTCCCTCATTGAACAGTCCGAGATACATAACTGCCCACCTCTGAACAATAATCCTTCCTGTAAATTATAGTCCAACCATGGGCTTGCATTCCTTAATACGGGATTTTGGCAGGCTTCAAAAGCTTCCTTGAAATATGTGTCGGTTTGGTACAAATCTTTCAAATGTTCAAATCCCAGTACCTGTATGCTACTCTCCTATAAGAGCAAGGCTCTTCTGCTCAAGGCATGCGCCACTTTGTTGGCTTGCCCACTTATGTGTTTTAACATGAAAGTGAAACTCTACAAGTATTCTACCCATTTGGCATGCTTATGGTTTAACTTGTACTGCTGCATTACATATTGTAATGCCGAATTATCAGAAAATAAGACGAACTCATTGCCCAGCAAGTATTGCCTCCAATGTTTTAAATCTTGGACCACTGCATAAAATTCCTTGTCATACGAGGAATATTTTTCCGGCTCTCGTTTAGTTTTTCGCTAAAAAATGCCACTGGTTTGTCTTCCTGACTGAGCACAGCGCCAATAGCTGTTCCACTTACATCACACCGAACTTGAAATTGAAATTGGGTAGCCTCAAGATTGGCCTCTCCGTGATCTTCCGCTTCAAAAGCTGAAAACTGTCTTCTACCATCTTGGTCCAACAAAAAGGCTGACTGGACTTTTTGATGGTCTCTAACATTGGTGCGTAGATTTCACTGAAATTTCTAATAAATTTTCGATAAAAACTTGCCAGTCCGTGGAAACTATGTACCTCAAATAAGCTCTTCGGTGGCTGCCAATTTATAATTGCTGCAATCTTCTCGGGCTCCATTTTCAATTCATTTTCTGCAACTACAAACCCCAGATAGACCAGCTCCTTCTGCAGGAAAGTGCATTTCTTTAAGTTTATCAACAGTTTGTTTTGCTGTAACTTCTCTAACACCCTTCGAACATGTTGAAGATGCTCTCTTTTCGTTCTGCTGAAAATTAAGATATCATCAAGATAGACTATCATGAACTTGCCAATAAATTCCTTTAACATCTCATTCATCAATCTCATAAGGGTACTAGGAGCGTTTCTCAATCCAAATGGCATGACTAGCCATTCGTATAGCCCTTCATTAGTCTTGAAAGTTGTTTTCCACTCATCTCCTTCCCTAATCCTGATCTGATGATAACCACTCTTTAGATCAATCTTTGTAAAATAAGCTGCTCTGCTAAGACAATCCATCATGTCGTCCATCCTGGGTAAGGGAAATCTATATCGAATAGTGATTTTATTAATAGCCCGCGAATCTGTACACATTCGCCACTCTCCACCCTTCTTAGGTGCAAGTACTATTGGTACTGCACAAGGGCTCAAACTTTCTTTGATCAGTCCCTTATCCAGCAACTCCTGCACTTGTTTACGAATTTCTTCATTGTCTTTCGGACTCATCCTATACGCTGCCTTGTTTGGCAAGCTTGCTCCAGGTATAAAATCAATGTGATGGCTAATACTCCTCTTGGGAGGAAACTTATCTGGTAGATCGTCAACTACAATGTCTTGAAATTCTTTTAACAACTCCTGAATTTCTACAAGCAGTTCTGATTTTTTTGTGTTTAGCAACATCTGTTTTGTCCTCCTTACAATCGCATAATTGACCTCATTTTCCTCAATCTGCTTCACAAACTATTTTCCTCCAATTAACAATGCTTTTGTTCCACTTGATTCTGCTGCATCCTCCTCTTTGATGGGTACAAGCGTATGTTTGACCCCATCTTTCACAAATTTATAACAATTCGTCCGTCCATCGTGCGTCACCTTCCGATCATACTGCCACGGTCTCCCTAGTAGTATATGGCACACGTCCATTGGCATAATATCGCAGACCACCGTGTCTTGATATTTTCCAATGTGAAATTCAACCTCGCACTGTTCATCAACTAGTAGCTGGTGGCCTTTCTGTAGCCACGACACCTTGTAAGGCGTGGGGTGTTTAAGCCGCTTCAATCCCAGCTTTTCCACCATTTCGGTGGCAACCAAATTGTCTGTACTCCCGCTGTCTATAATCAATTTACAACACTTCCCATGTGATTTGCAAACTGTTCGAAACAGCGCCTTTCGTTGGGTCTGTTCAGCCATCTCCTTGGCTGGCTTCAACAGTACTTTGTTCAAAATTAAAGCTTCCCCTGTTTCTGCCACGTTTTCTATCTCCCGGGGTTGTGCTTCAGCTTCCTCAAGCTGCGCAACAAATGCTCCCCTCTGGCCAGCATGCTCAGCTTCCGGGCATTCGAAGGATCTGTGCCCCCACTTATGGCACCTGTAGCACTGGACATTAGTCCCTCTTCCGCGACCATTTGCTCTTCCCCGCTGATATGGCCAACCTCCTCTAGTGCTATCTCCCTTCTCTGCTATCCCTGAAGCCCTGGAACTGCTGCCTTCTTCGTTGTTAGTGGCAGTTCTCCCTCTGCCATAGGACTGTCCTCATCCTCTGCCATTTCCTCTCCCTCTCATGTTGTTCTGTTTCCTGTTAATTTTCTCTTCAGCCTTTACAGCACTTTGAAAGACTTCTTCAATATTTCGGGGAGAGAGAATACTGATCTCGTCCAATATTTCCAACCTCAAGCCATTTACGTACCTCGCTGTTTTTTCTGGAGTATCATCAGTATAGCCAGCACGTAAATTTACTCGATAAAATTCCTTGGTGTACTCCTTTACAGTCATACCTTTCTACCTTAAATTTTGTACTCGTCGATAAAGTTCAACCTGGTAGTCTTTAGGCAAAAACCTGCCCTTCAATTTTGTCACCATCCTTGGCCACTTTCTTATTGGCAACTTGTTCATCCGTCTTCTGTCTGCTTGGACACTATCCCACCAGAGGACAGCATGTCCTTTTAACTTAGTCGCAACAAATCTAACTCTTTTGTCCTCACTGATCTCCTCATTTTCAAAATACTTGTCTAACTCACTCACCCAATCCAGCAAAACATCGGCGGACAGACTGCCATCATAGTTAGGGATCTCAGGTTTGGGTTTGTTGCTGGCTAACAGTACTGATCTCAACAGTATTAACTCCGGGGCTTCTTCCTCTGACCCGTCTGTAACAGTTGCTACCTCGTCTTCACTATCATCCCCAAGTTCTGGGTCCCTTCACCTACTTGCCTCTACTGCTTCCAAGTGAGCAGTAAGGATTCTCAACTGTTCTCTCAAGCCCTCATCTGCTACTCTGCATGCACCTCTTCCTCGTCCTCGTCTTTGTACTTCCATCTTCCCCTGTTTCCTTAAAATGCTGCTCTGATACCACTTGATGGGGCCAGCCCACGTGGTCCCGCCGTCGATGTGCTGAGGTGTTATGCGACCGTAATGAATATAATAATGTTTTGGATTTTTGGATATTTATGTTGGTTGATTTGCAATCAGCGCCGTATTGATTTTGGTTTATCAAGGTCTGTACCTTAGTGGCTTACTTGTTGAACACTTTTCCCTCCTCGGGATCCCACGAATCCACCCAAGTTTGGGGTTTTTACTCCTTCGCGCTCATTTCTTTCTCGTTGTTTCGCCTGGTCTTTTGCTCTGCGAGCTCTGCAACTTCGGTGCTTTGTTTGTTTTGGATGTGGGTTCCTGCGACTTGTCTACATGGCTTGCTAGTTGTGGCTCCTGGTTACCCTTTCGACTTCGGTCGTTGGTTCCCAGCCTGGTATGCCTCTGCTCTTCCGGCGTTTTATGAATGCTTTGGTAAGTTTTTCATGGCACTATTCCTCGGCTTGCATGTCGATTGCTATTGTGATTTGGGGTTTTGTTTTTCTTTCAAGGGTTCCCGACTCTATGTGTGCTATTTGCATCCGGCGAGTGGTTACAATTGCTCTGTTAATAGTTTCTGCCTCTGTGTGTTGTTGTTTGCATCTCGTGAGGGTTTAAGCTATACAACAGTTGTGTAATGCTTGCTATTTATTCCAATACTAGTTTAGCTCTTTCCACAGTCTTCAACAATCCGATGGAGGCATCCTCTGTTGGGGTCTCTGCAAACTCGTTCGGTAAGTTTTTGTTTTATGCCGGAATTTTTGCAGTCCTCCTTTACCTGTACCTGATGTCTTGGCTCCTTCGTGAGCAGGGGTCTTCTCGGGGTCGGATGGAGGCTATGGTTCACCGAACTGGTAGGGTGCCATTTCCTTTCGTTTTACTCGTCCCTTTCAAGTTCTCTTTAACTCAGTTGATGTTGTTGCTTGGCCTAACCACTCCTATTCATTCTCTTGCAGATGTGACCATTCGAGGGTTCCAGTGTTTGAGCTCTCGGCTGTTCAGGCAACCACGGGTTGTTTCTCTGTTGTTTGGTAGCTTGTTTATAGGGGTGTTTCGACTTTATTTGCTGAACTTGGTTTGCTGGCCTTAGGCTGCTCTCTGTCTGTACTTAACTCTTCTTTAGTCACTGGGCATGACGTGGGTTGTGATTCTGGGTCATACGGGAAGTTGGTTTCTTGTTTGTTGTTAGAGTTAATGTCTCACGACTGTGGATTTAGTCCAGTCTTCTATTTCGGACAGTATGTAAACATATATGGAATTTTGGCCAACTGTATTATGTAATCATATGAATTTAATGATGAATAGTTGAGACTTGCGTTTGTATTTTCCACATACCTGTTACGAGGTCTTTCTTTTATTGTTTGGTTATATGGACTCGTGTTGTTACTTGTCGTCCAAATGGTTTATCTTCTCCTCTGGGTCCAGAACCTGTAGCAGTACATTCGACAATATTTGTATAATAACTTACTAGTGAAATCATACAATCATTGAGGACACAATAGGATTATATGTGCACAGAATTGTTTTATATTAATCTCTCTGTTCTTTTTCCATACAAAGTCGAACCCCTGTAATGGTTTGTTTCACCCCTTTTGTAACACTGTATTCAAATAGTTTTGTAACTGCTGTTAGTTGTGTTGTTGGTTATATCAGTTATTTTATATACGGGACCTCTCCATAGCTAGTTAGCACATTTTTGTTTTACATGCATTTTCAACAGTAATATAGCTATTTGGGAAACAAATGATTCTAACTAATTACTACTGCTCCTAATTAAAAGTCATTACATTATTCTTAGGCAATTTAAAAAGAAAAGTAAAATAAAAATAAAGACAGATATACTGTCCATCCAGCGAACTGTGTTCTCTGTCCTTTTCAGAAACCATTGCCCTGTTAGCCAGATGCTCCTGCATCACCATCCATGTCACAAATTCCAACTTTTGTAGGTAGAAAAAGAATCCCAAAGCTACAAGGATTTGAAATTTCAACCAGATAAGAGCCAAATTCTTCCATAGAGAAAGTAGTAAGTAAACCTACATTTTGAACTGAGGAAATCATCATTCTTGAATCAATAGGAGAACAACTTGTTGGACAAGAATTAGAAGTACCTATTAAGGAAGAAGAAGAAGAAGAAGGAACTTTCTCTTGAGGACCATTAATAAAAGAACCAAAAGAGGAAAATATAGTTGAAGAACCTTATTACATCAGCTCTAAAGGATAAATGGTAGAAGGTGAAGAAAGACCACTACTTGGAGGTGGAAAAGTAGGAAGAAGACCTTGTCAGGTCCCTATAATACTATCTTATTCACCTTATTGTTATTATTATTGTAGGCCCCTTTTGTATTGCTATTATTGTTGTTCCATATACAATCCCATTACTATTGTGCATTATTATTATTATGTAGCCTCGCATTATATTTTGACCCTTAGACTCTTATATATACCAAGGAGGTCTTATCATTTGAATAATTCAATAATTGTTTATTTATGTGATGTAAAGAACTTTCCCCCTCAAAGAGGCTAATTTTTAAGTCGTTGATATGTCTTCTTTGTGATTTAGTTACAAAACATTTGGTATCAAAGCTTTGGATTCTAGGATTTCACTGGTTCAAACAAGTCATCTTGAAATTTTGTCTATAACATATTTTCTACAAGGCATCAAAAGTGGAAATTAAAACCACGTGGAGCTGAAATATTGGTGCACTTCGTGTAGGAATTTGAGATCTTGGTTCACTATATTTTTTGAGATACAGGCCAAATAAGTTAAGGTTTTTACATTCTCTATAATTCATACTTAAACAAGAAATCGAGGGACAATTGTCATAAATTTCTCTTCAAGCATCATATTTGAATTTCATAAAAAGTAAGAGAAATCGCACAGAGTGTTGTTTCTTGTGTATCAATTTTAGGGACAAAGGCTAAAACAATGACTCATGGCATTCTATACATGTTCGCTCCATGGAACCAGTGCATAATCAGGTCATCGTGGGATATTTTGCATGACTTTATCCTAAAGAATCCAATTTTGATATGAATTGTGGCATTGAAAATAAGACTCAAAGAGACACCCCAGGATGGAATTTCAAACCTTGAAGAGCTGAAATTGAAAGATATAATACTTTCAATATTGAGCTCCTAGAAAGAAAGAAAAAGGTGTGTATTTTTTAAAAATTTTGCATAACTTTTGTTTAAAAAATCATTGTCAAGTGATTTATAGGGCACAATGAAGCATATATTTCATTTTTTTATTCCAAAATACCTCGAGGAAAAAAAATAGACACACTTAGTAAGAAACCAGAAGGTTTTACTCTGACGCAAGAGGAAGAGGAAGAAATGCAACATGATATATCAAATTTCAAGACATAGTGCAACAAATTTTGTTCTCACAAAGAGTAACCAAAAATAAAATGGAAACGAATATGGATGGCTTGAAGAATAGTTTAAAAGCAGAGATAGAAGATTTGAAGGATGGTTGTTACACTTCATTTTGTCACCATGACAAATAATCATCAAAATTGGATCTCTCACCATCCATCCAAGTGTCATGAAACACTCCCTTACAAGTCAACAACTTATATACATTAAATAAAGTGGAATTTTTTGATCTCATGGTATAAAACCTTGTTTTTGAGCATCTGCGCAGTTTTCCTAAAAAAAACTGCATATGTGTAGTTTCTTCCATTGTAAACTGCTCAGGTTTGTGCTTCGTTTCTGAACAAAATTTTCTTAGGTCATTCAATAAAAAGTAATAGTAAAAAGTGAGATCTAGAAGCATTTTTGGGCGAATCATTCCCAGCAGAAAGCTTTGAACTCATGTTTATTCAAGCCTAACCTCATTTTTGATGGAACTAATTCCCATTATTCAAGGATCCATCATCCCTCTTTTATTGGATCTCATCCTTGGACTAAGGATCTCAAACTACTTCCTTTTGGCCTATTAATCAAGCCATAGGTGAGGGAATCGAGGGAGGCTACTGAGAGTAAGTTTATGCTAAAGCAATCATGTTGGAGAGCTTATCATTCTTGGATAGGTTTAAGATCAATGGGAGGAGCTTCACAACATCAAGGCACATGTTTTGTAGTTGCTTTATGTTTCTAAAATTAATACAAACCAACATTTATTCTCACTTCATTGTTTAATGGATTAATTGATCAATTTCATGGATGGTTTATGTTATTTATATTTTTCCATTGGAATGATGTTTGTTACTAGTCTCCTTGATCATTGATTTGAATTATTGAATCATTTATGTTGAATATGCCTTTGATCCTTTGTTGTTTCCATGTCTGCAGGTCTAGATTCAATCATGGAGGAGCTGCACTCAAGCACAAAAAGGGATCTTCATCAAGCATGTCGTAATAAGGTATGAATTTCCTTTTCTCACCTTCTTAGCTTATGATTCAAGAAAATATAGATTCAGGGAAAGAATTAGCTTGCTTGTCTATTTGTTTGTAGTTTTTCGTCTAAGATCTAGGGAGATCACTCTTGTCATCAAGATGGATTTATCTGCCTAAGAAATTGGTGACCATGCTAGGGAACATCCTGTTCTCTTCCATCTCCTTGTTTTTTATACTTGAACCTATTTTGATAGCTTTATCTGAGTCTTGAGAAGTTAATGATCTTTCAGATTTTGTGATTTGTTTCGATGATTTTTTATTTTTTCTTTATGTTTCTCAACCTGCATTATTTATGTTCATACACAGAGTGCAAAAATGCGCAATTTTTGTATTAAGAAAATTGCACATGTGCACTGGTTTACACTGATTACATGGGCATTCTCGGAGTTTTTTTTGGAAAAAATAGCTTCTCTCATTAATATTTTTTTTTAAGGTTTCATTATATTTATCTATGACTCGAGTCAGTCTCCATGTGTTTGATTAAGAATTATGGAGTTTTCTTGAGATTTGTTTGTTTTCAAGGATTGAAAGCTAAGGTTTCTCTAGAATTAGTGTTTTGATGAGATGTGCTTATTTTGCTGCATTAAAAACATAAGTCACTTTTATTCGAGTACTGAATTTTAATCAAAATTACACTTTAAACATTGATTTCATAACATTCATTCAAGCATTCTCATTTTAAGGATTTGTTTGGGTGTTTTGAATTTTAATTCCTTTTATCAATGCTCAAAGACTTGTCTCAGTTTCTTAACCTTTTTTACATATTTTTTCTTTCGTTATCATTGAATTGTGTCTAAGTGTTAATCACCTTTTAGTGTCTCTATTTTTTATCTTTGGAATTTTGTTATGAAACCAGCTCACAAAAATATAGAAAATATAGATCAACACCTTAGAAATCATGTTAGGTCCCTATAATACTAGTGATTCCCCCATTACTATTGTCATTGTATCCCTTATTGTTATTGTTGTGCCCCTATTGTCCCCATATTTTTATTATTGTGCCCCATAGAATCCCACTATTGTTATTCTTGTGCCTTAATATTATTATTGTTAGGTCGGTTTGGTTATATTGTGTCCCCTTAGACTCCCATATATAGAAATGAGGTTTTGTCATTTGAATCATCAAGGAATTATTCATTTGTGTAATGTAAAGGAGGTTTCCCACTTGAAGAGGCTTATTTCTAAGGTATTCATCTATATTTTCTATCTTTTTGTGAGCTGGTTTCATAACATTTGGTATCAGAGCTTTGGATTCTAGGGTTTCGCTGCTCCAAACAGGTCATCATGGTATTTTCACTATAAATTTTTTTTTGCGACGTTTCAGAAGCGAAAACCAAAACCTATTTGAAATGAAATCGTGCTAAACCTCGGATCCAAATTTCAAATCTTTTCTCGCTATATTTTCAGAGATATGATCTGAGGAAGGTAGGGTTTTTGCAAGCTCTAGAATTTAAGCTAAAATAGGGCATCGTGGGAATTTCACTATAACTCTTTCGCTACAAAGTTTTAGAAGCTAAAACAAAAACCCATTTGAGAAGAAATCGGTCTAAACTACGGTTCCAAATTTCAGATCCCGTCTCACTATATTTTCAGAGATATAGTCTGAGGAAGTTAGGGTTTTTGCAGACCCCTGAATTACATTCCAAACAGGTCACCGTGGGAAAATCATCATAATTGTCTCTCTGAGCATCAGATTGAAATTTCGTAAAAAGTTACAGAAATAGGATGGACTATAGTGTCACATATATATTTTTCAGATCCAAAGTACAAAACAATAACACGTGGCACTTCATACAAGTTCTCTCTTCTAAAAAGGTATATAATTAGGTCACCATGGGAGATTTTGCATAACTCTTCCTTGGAGAATCCAATTTCGATCAGACTGGTGGCATTGGAAAGAGGACACAGAGGGCTACTGCAAGTCATGAGTTCAGAACTAGGAGATCCAAAATTACAAAGGTACATTAGATTCAATATCGATCTCCTACAAAAGGAAAAAAAGGTGTGTATTTTTTTTAAATTTTTGCATAAGCTTGGTTTGAAAAATTAGTTTGAAGGAATTCAAAGGGCATAGTGAATCATTATTATCGGTAATTGATGCCCCAAAGAAAGAAAATAGAAATACCTAGTAAGCAACTTGAAAGCTCTAGCATGATTCGTGAATAAGAGGAAGAAATGCAACATGATATATCGATATTACGAAACCAAATGCAACAAATTTCACTCACACAAAAAGTAACAGAAAATAAGATGGATGGTTTAAAGAAAGACGTAGAAGCTAAGATGGATGGTTTAAAAAAAGGCATAGAAGCTAAGATGAATGACTTGGAAGCTAAGATGGACAGCATGGAAGCTAAGATGGACGATTTGAAGACAGATTTGAAGATAGGCATGGAAGATTTGAAGACAGATTTGACAAGGTTTCTACAAGAAATGCTTACTAATGGTGAAAGGGTAGTAAAGGAAACTCATGATGAGAACAAAATAAATGTTAATCATGATTTTATAGACTCTAACATTGGATCAAAGAACCACCATGTTCCAAAGATCGATATGAGGAAGTTTTATGGCAAGGATACCGGAACATGGATACTACAGATGGAGTAATTTTTCGATCTCCATAATGTGAAAAACACACAAAAGGTATGCATTGAAACTTTATATTTGGAACCAAATCAGTTTGTATGGTATCGATGGCTTTTCTCTCGTAAACAAAATGTCACTTGGGCTATTTTTATAGATGAAATGATAGCACATTATGAGGATACAAAAAGCAACACTTTTTTTAGCCAATTGATGAATCTCAAACAAAAGGGTTCAATGATGGAGCACATTGAGGACTTCCAAAAATTGAATATAAGGGTAAAAGATATTCCAGAGGAGCATAGGATTGATATGTTTATAGGGACTTTAAAAGATAACATCCAACATGAGGTTCACCTTTGGGAACCAGATTCATTGGAGAAGGCATTCAAGTTGGCAAGAAAAATGGAAAGCAAAATTATGGCAACAAGGAAGCCTACCACTCAAAATCATAAAGATGGAAGTGTTGCTACCCCTAGCCATCCACAACCTACAAGGTTGACACCACAACAATTGGAAGAAAAAAGAGCAAAAGGGCTTTGTTATAGTGGTGATAGCAGATACACTAAAGGTCATAAGTGTGCCGAGATAAATTATTTTACATAGATTATGAAGAGGAGGAAGAAAAGGAACAAGAAACATCAAAATAAGAGGATATACACCAGGAAAAAACCCTAGAAAAAGAATAAATGAATCTGACCATATCTTGTAATGCATTGGTTGGAATTACCACTCCTCAAACTATTAATATTGAAGGGCATATCAAGAAGAAAAAGGTAATAGTGTTGATTCATTCGGGAAGTACCCATAATTTTATTCATTATAAGATAGCCAAAGAATTGAATTGCTTCCTATATCCAGCACTAGAGTGTCAAGTGATGGTTGCAAGTGGAAGAACCATAAATTTCTCAGGAAAGTTCCATAATATCAAACTATCCATGGGAGAATATGTATTGAATAGCCCAATGCTTTCCATTCCAATGGGTGGTGTTGATGTTGTACTAGGAGTCCAATGGCTACAATCTTTGGGTGCAATAGCTTTTAATTTTCAAGAACCTTTCATGAAATTCTCTTCAAAAGGAAAGCAAATTGAATTAAGGGGTATCACAGGGAAACCGAGAAAGATAATCGTCTCTAATGGAATGACAAAGCTTCTAAAGAAAGAAAAACGAGGCATGATTTCACAATTATGTTCACTAGCGGTTCCCACATTGAAATCATCCATTTCTCCAAATCTCCAAAAAGTCTTGGAAAATCATTCCAAGGTATTTTAGACTACCAAAGGCCTCCTACCTATTCGTGATAATGATCATGCTATCAATTTGATTCTAGGAAGTGTTCCTCCAAACATTAGGCCTTACAGATATCCCTATGTCCAAAGGAGTGAAATTGAATGTATGGTTGCAGAAATGCTAGAGGCTGGTATAATTCAACCTAGCCAAAGTTCTTTCTCTGCTCCATTAGTAATGGTTCACAAGAAGGATGGATCATGTCACATGTGTCTAGATTATAGGGAGCTCAACAAGCTCACTATTAAAGATAAATTTCCCATTCCTGTCATTGATGAATTATTTGATGAATTTACTTCACCAAGTTGGATATTCATTTAGGATATAGTCAAATCAGAATGAAGACTGAAGACATTCCAAAAACAGAATTTAGAACTCATCAGGGTCATTATGAATTTTTGGGCATGCCTTTTGGCCTTACTAATGCACCTTCTACATTTCAAGGTTTCATGAATTCCATTTTCAAACCCTTCCTTAGAAAATTTGTGTTAGTATTTTTTGATGATATACTAATCCACAGCAAGTCTTGGAAGGATCGTGTCCAACATGTTGACATGGTGCTAAAACTATTGGAGGAGAAACAATTATATGCAAAAAAGTCCAAATGTTTCTTTGGAGTACAAGAGGTGGAATATCTAGGTCATATTGTATCTCATGAAGGTGTTAAGGTAGACACTAGCAAAACCAAAACCATTAAGGAATGGAAAATCCCCACATCCATAAAGCATCTACGAGGATTTCTCGGGTTGACAGGGTATTATCACAAGTTTGTTAAGAATTATGGGAGAATAACAACACCTCTAACAACATTATTGAAGAAAGATGCATTCTCATGGACTCTAGAAGCAACATAGGCCTTTGAACATCTTAAAGAGGCAATGTGCCAAGAACCAGTCTTAGCTACACCAGACATCACAAAAACCTTTATTGTGGAATGTGATGCCTCAAGAAATGGAATTGGTGTTGTTTTAATGCAAGAACAAAGACCCATTGCTTTTGAAAGTCGTTCAATCAAAGGAAAGTATTTACACAAAGCTATTTATGAGAAGGAAATGCTGGCAATACTACATGCACATAAGAAATGGCAACCCTACCTAATGGGAAGATAGTTCAAGGTAAAAACAAATCATGATAGTCTTAAATACTTTTTGGAACAAAGATTATCTTCAGAAGAGCAGCAAAAATGGGTCACAAATATGTTGAGCTATGACTTTGAAATAATCTATAAAAAATGGAAGCAAAATGTTATGGCAGATGCACTCTCAAGAAAGGATGAGGATGTGGAAGCATTTCTTTGCGTAATTTCTATTATCCAAGCAGATTGGATAAACGAAGCAAGGTATGAATGGAAGAATGACGATGAAGTGTGGGCACTCATTCAAAAGATACAACAAGATCCCAGTACATCTGATTCGTTATGGTACAAGGATCGGTTATACCTATGTAAGAATTCCCAACTCAAACAAAATATTCTTAGGGAATTGCACACCTCTCTCTTAGGAGGGCACTCGGGATTTCTAAAAACCTACCACAAGGTTAAGAAGGATTTTTTTTGGGATGGCCTTAAATTAGATATTCAAAAGTTTGTGGTGGAATGTTTGGTTTGCCAACAAAATAAAGTTGAAACAATTAAGACCCCAGGATTATTACAACCCTTATCCATTCCAAGCCAACATTGGGAGGAGGTTTCAATGAATTTTATCACAGGTTTACCCAAGTCTGAAGGAAAGAGTGTTATCATGGTGGTAGTTGACAGAGTTACCAAGTATGCACACTTTTGTGCATTATCTCATCCATTGAAACCAAGTATAGTTTCTACTGCATTTATGGAAACAATTCAAAAGCTTCATGGAAATCCAAAGATTATTGTAAGCAACAGAGATCCCATTTTCACTGGAAATTTTTGGACAGAATTATCTTCTTCTCTTGGGACTCAGTTAGCTCATAGCTCATCTTATCATCCTTAATCTGATGGGAAAATTGAGATAGTAAACAAATGTTTGGAAGGATATCTTCGTTGCTTTGTATCTGATAAATAGACACAATGGGTCAAATGGTTTCCTCTGGCTAAATGGTGGCATAACACTTCATTACATACTGCAACAAAAATGACCCCTTTTATGGCACTTTATGGAGATCATCCACCATCCATCACATCATATTTAAGAGAAAATTATAAGGTTTAAGCAATGGAAGATCACATTGAGCATCAGCAACAAGTTCTCCAACTCTTAAAGGATAACCTTACCTTGGCGCAGAATAGAATGAAACCGCAGGCAGATCAACATCGCAATGAAAGAAGTTTTGATGTAGTTGATTGGGTATTCCTACATCTACAACCATATAAACAAATGTCCCTCAAGAAAGCTAAGAAGGATAATACATTATCACCAAAGTATTATGGTCCATACAAGGTGTTGCAAAAGATATGTACTATGGCATACAAATTGGAACTTCCTGCAGCTTCCCGAGTGCACCCAGTTTTCCATGTTTCATGCTTAAAGAAGGTTATAGGTGACAAGGTTCCAGTTCAAACAATATTGCCATAACTTGATGAGGAAGGAAAAATCATATTGGAACCTGAAGTAGTCAAAGAAACAGGAACTCGACAACTACGAAATAGATCAATTTTAGAGTATCTCATCAAGTGGAAGAACTTACCCATTGAAGATTCCACATGGGAGGATGAGAATTTTATACAGAAGCACCCAGAACTACTCAAGCGTGGAGGACAACACTTTTTTGAAGGAGGGGCATGTTAAGTCCCTATAATACTAGTGATTCCCCCATTACTATTGTCAAATGTTGTATCCCTTATTGTTATTATTGTGCCCCTATTGTCCCCATATTGTTATTATTGTGCCCCATAGAATCCCACTATTGTTATTTTTGTGCCTTTATATTATTATTGTTAGGTCGGCTTGGTTATATTGTGTCCCCTTAGACTCCTATATATAGAAAGGAGGTTTTCTCATTTGAATCATCCAAGAATTATTCATTTGTGTAATGTAAAGGAGGTTTCCCCCTCAAAGAGGCTTATTTCTAAGGCGTTGATCTATATTTTCTATCTTTTTGTGAGCTGGTTTCATGACAAATCAACCTCTTCGAGGGGGAAACCTCCTTTACATTACACCAATGAATAATTACTCAACGATACAAATGACAAAACATATTTTCTATATATAGGAGTCTAAGGGGTCACAATATAATCAAATATGACATAACAATAATAATATAAGGGCACAAAATAACAATACTGGGCTTCTATGGGGCACAATAATAAAAATATGGGGACAATAGGGGCACAACAATAATAATAAGGGATAAAATGAAAATAGTAATGTGGGAATCACTAGTATCATAGGGACCTAACATGCCCCTCTCCAAAAAAGTTTTGTCCTGATCGCTTGAGTAGTTCTAGATGCTTCTGTATAAAATTCTCATCCTCCCATGTGGAATCTTCAACAAGTAAGTTCTTCCACTTTATGAGATACTCTAAAATTGATCGATTTTCGTAACTATCGAGTTATTGTTTCTGTGATTGCTTCAGGTTCAAATATGATTTTTCCTTCCTCATCAGGTTCTGGCAATATTGTTTGAACTGGGAGCTTGTAACCTATAACCTTGTTCAAGCATGAAACATGGAAAACTGGGTGCACTCAGGAAGCTCCAATTTGTATGCCATAGTACCTATCTTTTAAAACACCTTGTACGAACCATAATACTTTGGTGATAATTTATTATCCTTCTTAGCTTGCTTGAGGGACATTTTTTTATATGGTTGTAGTTGTAGGAATACCCAATCACCTACATCAAAACTTCTTTCGCTGCAATGTTGATATGTCTGTTGCTTCATTCTATTCTACACCAAAGTGATTTTATCCTTTAAGAGTTGGAGAACTCGTTTTTGATGCTCGATGTGATCTTCCACTACTTGAACCATAGAATTTTCTCTTAAATATGATGTGATGGACGGTGGATGATATCCATAAAGTGCCATAAATTAATTAATTTTTGCTGCAATATGGAAGGAAATGTTATACCACCATTCAGCCAGAGGCAACCATTTGACCCATTGTGTCTGTTTATCATATACAAAGCAACAAAGATATCCATCCAAACATTTGTTTATTATCTCAGTTTTCCCATCAAATTGAGGATGATAAGATGAGGTATGAGCTAAATGAGTAGCAAGACAATAAAATAATTCTTGTCCAAAAATTTCCAGTGAAAATGGGATCTTTGTCACTTACAATAATCTTTAGGTTTCCATGCAGCTTTTGAATTTTTTCCATAAATGTGGTAGACATTATACCCACTTTAAATGGGTGAGATAATGCAAAGAAGTGTGCACACTTAGTAAGTCTATCAACTACCACCATGATAACACTCTTCCCTTTGGACTTGGGTAAAACTATGATAAAATCCATTGAAACCTCCTCTCAATGTTGGCTTGGAATGGATAAAGGTTGTAATAGACCTGGGGTCTTAATTGTTTCAACTTTATTTTGTTGGAAAACCAAACATTCTACCACAAAATTTTGAATATCCGATTTAAGGCCATCCCAAAAAATTCCTTCTTAACCTTGTGGTAAGTTTTTAGAAATCCTGAGTGCCCTCATGAGGGAGAGGTGTGCAATTCCATAAGAATATTTTGTTTGAGTTGGGAATTATTACATAGGTATAAGCTATCTTTGTACCATAACAAATCATTTTTCAAGCTAAATGTATCATATGTACTAGGATCTTATTGTAAGTTTTGAATGAGTGCCCACAGTTCTTCGTCATTCTTCCATTCATCCCTTGCTTCATTTATCCAATCGGGTTGGATAATAGAAATGGCGCAAAGAAATGATTCCACATCCTCATCCTTTCTTGAGAGTGCATCTACCACAACCTTTTTCTTCCCTTTTTTGTAGATGATTTCAAAGTCATAACCCAACATATGTGTGACCCATTTTTGTTGCTCTTATAAGGTAATCTTTGTTCTAAAATGTATTTAAGACTATCAATATACATTTTTACCTTAAAGTGTCTTCCCGTTAGGTAGGGTCACGATTTCTTAAGTGCATGTACTATTGCCAACATTTCCTTCTCATAAATAGCTTTTTGTAAATACTTTCCTTTGACTGGATGGCTTTCAAAAGCAATGGGTCTTTCTTCTTGCATTAAAACAACACTAATTCCATTTCCTGAGGCATCACATTCCACAATAAAGGTTTTTGTGAAGTCCGGCATAGCTAAGACCGGTGCTTGGCACATTGCCTCTTTAAGATGTTCAAATGCCTTCGTTGCTTCTGGAGTCCATGAAAATGCATCTTTCTTCAATAATGTTGTTAGAGGTGCCACTATTCTCCCATAATTCTTTAAAAACTTGTGATAATACCCTATCAACCCAAGAAATCCTCACAGATGCTTTATCGATGTGGGGATTTTCCATTCCTTAATGGCTATAATTTTTCTAGGGTCTACCTTAACACCTTCATCAGATACAATATGACCCAGATATTCATCCTCTTGTACTCCAAAGAAACATTTGAAGTTGTTTGCATATAAATGTTTCTCCTCCAATGCTTTGAGCACCCTATCAACATGTTGAACATCATCCTTCCAATACTTTTTGTAGATTAGTATATCATTAAAAAATACTAACACAAATTTTCTAAGGGTTTCAAAATGGAATTCATCAAACCTTGAAATGTAGAAGGTGGATTGGTAAGGCCAAAAGATATGACCAAAATTTCATAATGACCCTAATGAGTTATAAATGTTGTTTTTGGAATATCTTCAGTCTTCATTCCGATTTGATGATATCCTGTATGAAGATCCAACTTGGTGAAGTAAATTGATCCATGCAATTCATCAATGATAGGAATGGGAAATTTATCTTTAATAGTGATCTTGTTGAGATCCCTATAATCCAAACACATGCGCCATGATCCATCCTTCTTGTGAACAAATACTACTGGAGAAAAGAAAGAACTTTGACTAGGTTGAATTATATCAACCTCTAGAATTTTTGTAACCATACGTTCAATTTCACTCTTTTGTGCATAAGGATATCTCTAAGGCCTGATGTTTGGAGGAACACTTTCAGGAATCAAATGAATAGGATGATCATGATCATGAATATGTGGGAGGCCTTTGGGAATCTCAAATACCTTGGAATGATTGTCCAAGACTTTTTGGAGATCTAGAGAAATAAATGATTTCGATGTGTGAACCTCTAGCGAACATAATTGTGCAGTTACGCCTCATTGTTATTTCTTTAGAAGATTTGTCATTCTGTTAGAGCTGATTATCTTTCCCGGTTTCCCTGTGATACCCCTTAATTCAACTTCCTTTCCTTCTAAAGAAAATTTCATGAAAAGTTCTTGAAAATTAAAATATTTTGCACCCAAGGATTGTAGCCATTCAACTCCTAGTACAACATCAACACCACCCATTGGAATGGAAAGCATTGGGATATTCAATACATATTATCCCATGGATAGTTTGATGTTATGCCACTTTCAAGAGAAATTTATTGTTCCTCCACTTGCAACCATCACTTGACACTCTGGTGCTGGATATAGAAAGTAATTCAATTCCTTGGCTATCTTACAATGAATAAAATTATGGGTATTTTCCAAATCAATCAACACTATTACATTTTTCTTCTTGATATGTCCTTCTATCTTGATAGTTTGAAGAGTGGTAATTCCGACCAATGCATTACAAGATATGGTCGGATTCATTTCTTCTTTCTCTAGGGTTTGTTCCTGGTTTATGTCCTATTCTTTTGATGTTTCTTGTTCCCTTTCTTCCTCCTCTTCAGAATCTATGTAAAATAATTTCTTCTTAGCACACTTATGACCTTTAGTGTATTTTCTATCACAATTGTAACAAAGCCCTTTTGCTCTTTTTTCTTCCAACTGTTGTGGTGTCAACCTTGTAGGTAGTGGAAGGCTATGGGAAACAACACTTCCATCTTTATAATCGTGAGTGGTAGGCTTCTTTGTTGCCATAATTTTGCTTTCCATTTTTCTTGCCAACCTGAATGCCTTCTCCAATGAATCAGGTTCCCAAAGGCAAACCTCATGTTGGATGCTATCCTTTAAATTCCTTATGAACACATCAATCCTATGCTCCTCTAGAATATCTTTTAACCTTATATTCAATTTTTGGAAGTCCTCAATATGCTTCATCATTGAACCCTTTTGTTTGATATTTATCAATTGGATAAAAAAGGTGTTGCTTTTTGTATTCTCATAATGTGCTATCATTTCATCCATGCCCAAGTGACAATTTGTTTACGAGGTAAAAGCCATCGATACCATAAAAATTGATTTCATTCCAAATATAAAGTTGCAATGCATACCTTTTGTGTGTTTTCCACATTATGTAGATCGAAATATTGCTCCATCTGTAGTATACATGTTACGGAATCCTTGCCATCAAACTTCCTCATATAGATCTTTGGAACATGGTAGGTTTTCGATCCAAGGTTAGAGTCTATGAAATCATGATTAACATTTATTTTGTTCTCATCATGAGTTTCCTTTACTACCATTTTTCCATTACTAAGAATTTCTTGTAGAAACTTTGTCAAATTTGTCTTCAAATCTTCCATCTTAGCTTCCATGCCTTTCTTTAAACCATCCATCTTAGCTTCCACACCATCCATCTTAGCTTCTGCATTATTCATCTTTACTTCCACGTCATTCATCTTAGCTTCTACGCATTTCTTTAAACCATCTATCTTAGCTCCCATGCCTTTTTTTTAAACCATCTATATTAGCTTCCATGTATTTCTTTAAACCATCCACCTTAGCTTCTGTTACTTTTTGTGAGAGTGAATTTTGTTGCACTTGGTCTCGTAATTTTGATATATCATGTTGCATTTCTTCCTCTTCTTCATGAGGCATGGTATATATTTCACGTTGCTTACTAGGTGTTTCCATTTTCTTTCTTTGGGGCATCAATTAATGATAATTATGCTTCACTATGCCCTTTGAATTGCTTCAAACTAATTTTTCAAACCAAACTTATGCAAAATTTAAAAAAAACTACACACCTTTTCTCACTTTGTAGGAGATCGATATTGTATCTGATATACCTTTGAAATTTTGGATCTCCAACGTCTGAAATTGTGGACTATGGTATCCCTCTTAGTCCTCTTTCCAACACCACAAGTGTGATCGAAATTGGATTCTCCAATAAAGCGTTATGCCTAATCTCCCAAGATGACCTGATTGTTACACAAAAATATCGTCACCATGATTATTTGCAGTCAGTATGGGTCTATCACCACTTGTACTGTCCTCCTAAGCAAGTCTCAGACCTCAGCTCTTCAAGTCAAGCTTTGAAAATGAGAGAAAGACATTGAAAATCAACAAAGCTCTGGTTCCGCACTTTCTCTCACTATTGCTTGCAGTCCCGCACCTCCTGTTTACAAAAACTGCGGACCTGTCCGCTCTGTCCCTAAAGTTGTGGGTGCAGACCCCTGTGAAAGTCAAAAAGGCGCAAGTTTATTCT